>OY856409.1:1501531471-1502131471 GCA_963693085.1 Alisma plantago-aquatica | reverse complement strand
TGACCATCAAGCCCTTTGCTTTCTGAATTCCTAAAAGAATTTAAGTGTCTGTCACGCCAAATGGTGTGAGTTTCTTCAAGAATACACTTTTGTTCTCAAACATCGTTCTAGTATTGAGAGCAAGGTTGCATACGCTCTCAGTCGTTGCTTGACCACCCTACAGTCTATGAGTGTTGAAGTTCTGGGCTTCGATCGTCTGAAAGATCAAATCCCACCTGCCCTGACTTTGGAAGTATACATTCCGACCTCCTCGATAGCACACCTGGTCAAACTTCTGATTTTATCCTACATGATGGATTTCTCTTTCGTGGCACGCAGTTATGTATCCCTTCCACTTCAGTTGGCGACTTTCTCATTTGGGAATTACATGTTGGTGGTCTCGTTGATCATTTTGGTAGGGATAAGACCCTCGCTCTGGTGACCGATAGATTTTATTGGCCTTCCTTAGATGTCACTTGCATCATGTCTCAGTGTCATACTTGTCAATGGGCCAAAACCAAAAGACAAAACACAGGCCATCTTCCTATTCCCCATGAGCCTTGGAAGGACCTAAGTATGGATTTTATTATGTGTCTTCCCCGCACTTCACGTGGCCACTGGCCACAACTCCGTGTTTGTAGTTGTGGATCGTTTTTCTAAGATGGCCCACTTCATTGCATGTAGTAAGACTTCTGACGCTCCTCGTACTGCTCGCCTTTTCTTTAATGAGGTAGTCAAGCTACATGGTCTTCCAACCACCATACTCTCTGACCGTGATGTGAAATTTGTTAGCTACTTTTGGAAGACTTTATGAAAAATCTTTCCTACCAACCTCAAATTCTCTTCGGCATTCCACCCTCAAACTGATGGTCAAACTGAGGTGGTTAACAGGAGCTTGGGTAACCTCCTGTGATGTCTTGTGGGTGAACGTTTAGGCAATTTGGACTTATTGCTACCTACTGATGAATTTGCTTACAACAGTTCTGTCAATCAACCCACAAGAAAGAGCCCTTTTGAAGTTGTTAATGGTTACAAGCCACGCCAGCCTATAGATCTCACACCTATGTCCACTATTGACCGACCTTCCCACATTGTTGAGACCTTTGCCCAGCACATTCATGATTTGCATGTCGAGATTCACCAAAATCTTACTTTGTCTTATGAAAACTACAAGCTTTTTGCAGATGCACACTGTAGGTTTCAAGAATTTAATGTGGGAGATTATGTGTTAGTACATGTGCTTCCTGAACGCTACCCAAAAATTCTTTCAAGAAGCTTCATGCCAGAGAGTCGGGACCTTTCCAAATACTTAGTCGGCAGGGACCTAATGCTTATGTACTGGATTTGCTAGCTGATTGGGGCATTAGTGCAGTATTCAATGTGGAGGATCTTTCTCCTTATCGTGGTACATTCGAGGTCCCTCCACCACCAACAACGTGTTCTACAGATCGTCAATGTGCTTCCCCGCCTTCACCAGCTATACCTCCTCTGCCTCGACTACCTCAGCAGTCGCCCGAGCGCATCGACACTGTCTTGGATGACCAGACCACCAGGGCACTATACGTCGTTTCTTGGTTCTCTGGACAGGTCGTTTTGCAGTAGACGCCACGTGGATCACCGAGGAGGAATTCTTCCGCATTGATGCAGATCTTCTTGAGCTCTACCTAACTCGACGAAGTCGAGTCTTTTGCAACCGAGGGAATTTGATGTAGGACAGGCTCCGCCTTTACGAACTTACAAGCGTAGGCGTCGTTGTGCCATTCGTTAGGCTTTTTTTCTAGCTTGTGTTACTTTATTATGCCTTTTCTTTAATGTGGGCTTTTGTAAAGTCACCTGGTTTAGTCCCACATTAGCTACCGCCCTTTTAGTCTTTCTTTGAGAAACCTATATGAAGGCTCTATTGCGTCTTTGTTGAAACACAATTGATGAATGAGAATTATTCTTTTTAGTCTTTAGCTGTATTTCTTCTTAAATTTCGTAGATATACATTATGTACCCTGCTCCTTGGACGACCTCAAACATACTACACGCACCTGTATACTTGCAGGGTAGTGCTCGAGTTATAAATATTAAAACTTGTGCACACGGCTAATAGCACCCCTCCTACCTACTCTTTTGTTCTATTGTTGTTCTGGAATGGCCTCCACCTTAGATCATCCCCACCATTAAGTGACTATTGTTTGTTTGGATAGTAAAATTATCTTCAATGGCACACATCATGGAAATCTATGCTACCTCCCAAGACAAGATCACTCATTTCATAGAGGAATCTCCCCATTGCCATGATCCTAATGATTATCTCAAAAGCCAAGGTTGAATATTTATCTTGTCCAAAAGAAACTCCCTTGTTATGAGTTTGATTATTAAGAGTATGGACCACGCATTTGTGCTTCTCTACTCAGTCTCCTAGAAACCATGAACATGGTTGGCCCCTTTCTTGTGTTTATGCCCAAAATAAATTCCTAAGAAGATATGGACGTTGAGGACCACTATGCCTACTTCAAAATTCTATATAATGATCTTGAGATGCATCATGCATCATCCTCTCACCTATGATATTTCTAAACTAAAGAAACAACATCAAGAACTTCAACTCGTTCCTTTTTTGCCAAGCCTTCCTAACTAATGTTCAAAATCCCGGTCATTATGTCAAAATTTTGACCGAAATTTTAGTTTTGATGGTGACCAGAAAAGGAAACGGTGATACCTCAGACTTCGACATGCAATTGACAAAATTTTAACTAAAGATTTGACAATTTCAACAAAAATTTTAAAATTACAAGTTGAAGATCCACCCAAATTAGGGAATCTATTAAAATGTTCTAGATTAAGTAGTATCGTATTTAAGTAGTTATTTCACATAGTAAAATAACTAATTGGCATCATATGTTTCCATTTTAGATTAGTAGTTGCAACTTGTAGCAATGAAGAGTATTTGGAGATGAAGAGGAAGACTGATTGAAAGCTCTGGAGAGGCATTGGCTCACCTCTGCACATGTACAACATCTCCCCCAAATGTGTGCAGCAGCAAATAGGACATGAGTCACATGATGAAGATAACATGAGTTGGACTCAATATGTCAATCATATAACCCAACTTATGCTTGGACAACCACCACCAAGTGGGGGTCATGGGCCTAATCGGCCACCTCGCCACTCTAGTTTCTATTAGCTAATTCAATATGTTTTCTTATACTACAATAAATTCATATTCAATTGTGTAGTATATAATAGATTGTGCTTGAATAGTTTATTAAGATGATTCCTATTATGTCACCGAAAACAACATCGAAGTATCCAAACAAAATGTTCAGCTCCTTTTTACTCATACATCTAGGACCCCTCTCACAATATAAATATATGATAACATTGCATAAATAGGTGTATCAATGCGTGTAGTCTATCTTCGCAAAATTTTGTGGCTTAATTCCTTTACTGGGTCGTTGAAATTGTGTGTCAGACTCATGTGTCCACATGAACGCATCTGTTACAATTCTTGTCAAAATTTACGTAAATTTTTGTTTTTGGACCAATCAGAAACGACATCGAAATCAGACATTTTAAACTATGTTCCTAATAGTGTGTGAAGTTGTCGATCAGAACCTTGGCAGTGATGTTGGTTGTATGCCCTGAGAGCCATCATGTGATGATTCTAACAGGGATACAATACATTGTTTATGATTTGATTATTAAAAAAAGAGAATTACACTTATTATGTTTATGAGGATACTGAATAAATATTATAATGTTCAAAGATTGTTTGACTCGATGACATGTGGTTTGGGTTGAGGACCTGAACATGAGATCGTATGTATGCATAAGACTAATATGTATGTTGAATGGTGTCTATGTCTCTCTAATTATGAAATTGGATATCGGTTCAGATACATGGGAAGTTGTTAGAGAATAAGTTGTACTGGAAAGGCCCATTTTGAGAATATAGTTAAGAGTCATATCTCAATGTGATTGTGGTAATTGTTATTCTCAGACCTGAAGTCGTTACAATGGTCACATGTTGGTCAGTGTACTTTAACACTACCCAACATGACTCTGAATAAGGGTTGCCATACAGGTAATGATTCGGTGCACTGTGATACTTGTAGATTATTATTGTGAGTGATGTGAGATAGAATTTGTCCCAAACTTCGATAAACTTCAATGCCGTTTTTTAAGAAAATGATGTGAATTTGGAAGGAAAGTTTGAAGGAAAACTTCTAACTATGTTGTACCCCTATCTTATATATGTTAATTTAACACAAAACACAATCGACGACTCTCTAGCCCTAGTTAGGTTGATAAATACAATGTGTTGCTTGCAAGAGTCAAATTCACAATACACAAACAAATACAGTTCACCATATGTATTCTATACAACTTACAAGCAAATAGTAGTTACAACACCCTCTCTAGGTAAGAGTAGCAACAACAAACATAGCAATTGATATTAGAAGTTACGAAGAGGGTTGAAGGCGGCACTTATACCTTATATGGCCATTAGGGCACTAGTTAGGATTAATTTTCTAGGCCATTTCAACCTCACCTCAACTTTGCCAAGTTCGAGGAAACTGACACCTTCAGAAAAGTTGAGACAAAAATACACACTTATAAAACTCAACTTTGTTGACATTAGTAAAACATCGCCCCGAAGTTTGGACGAGACCAAAGTATTTGGTATTTGACTTCGCCTATGGTCGAATTTCAAAACTTCAGCAAAACTTCGCCCAACTTCGACAAAGTTGTGTTCCATGTTCAGTAGTCTATTTGACAAGTCGGGCCTGATTAATATATACGCTCCAGCTTGAGGGGGTGTAAATTTTGTATTCTTATATAAGTTATCTTTAGTCCCATATTGGGTAAAAAGGAGTAGCAGCATGTATAGTGTACGCATTTTTAATCACAAAAATACAATTCACACTATTTCTCAGCATATATATCTGCAGAAGCATGTGTAAGCAAAGCACTAAATCCCGTCGGATCACAATAAAAACAAGACAGCTGTAAATCACAACTGATTCATTATCCATAGCAAAGCATATTCTGCTAAGGCTGAAAGACATCAAACAGATAGGTTGATGACAACTTACTGTAGGAACAAAAAACCTGGAAATTTTGTCAGCTATTTTCTGTACAGGGGCTCTAGCAAGTTGAGCAGCTTCTACTAGTTGAACAATCTGAGATAATGCAGTCTCTGATCCAACATGGGTTGCTCTTACCAAAATGCATCCGTTTTCATTCACCGTTCCACCAATTACCTGTTTAAAGATCAATAAATATTACAAGAAAGATTTAATTAGAGTAAATTTAAGTGGAAGAAAGAGAAAATCAAGACCTTATCTCCCAGTTTTTTAGCAATTGGTCGTGCCTCACCAGTAATCATGCTCTCATTCACATGTGTTTGACCCTTTATGACAACCCCATCAACTGGTACTTTTGCACCTGGCAGAATCTTAAGAACATCATTCCTCTGTATCAATTGAGTACTGATTTCCAGTTCAGAAATCACACTTTCATCAACATCCAATTCTATCAAAAAAGCTGTATCAGGAGCCAAGTCAGTCAGCTTAGCCAATGCATCTGAAGTTCTCCCCTTGGCAACAACCTCCAAATACTTTCCCAATAGAATAAAAGATATCAACATTGAACTTGTTTCAAAAAAATCTTGGCCTTCAAACGAATTTGAACTTAATGCCTTTATAGATGTATATACGGAATAAAAGTAAGCTGCATTGGTTCCTAGTGCAACGAGTACATCCATGTTGGCAGAACCTCGTCTTAGTGCATGATATGAACCAACATAAAACCTAGAAAAGATAGCACAGCAATGAACAATAATTATTTTCGCTTGTAGATAATGACTGGATTGGAGAAAAGTACAGATTATGTGGCGTACATAGTAGATGCAATCCTTATGTAGATGAGAAGATATAGTTTCATCTTAGTAGAAATAAAGGCATCGTTTCCATCTTTATTAGACACACAATAGAACCAAACACTAAATACGATTTTCAGCTAAAAGAAATGTATGTAACATGTAATGCCATTTGGGCACGTCAAAAGCGTGGAAGAACAGCACTTTTTCTTTTTTTCTAATTTGATGTTTTCAATGTTGTCTTAATGACAAATGTGGGTGGAGTGACTCATCTTCCTCTCCCAAACTTATTAGCATAAATTTCAATTCCTATGATTTAAAACATGGTTTCCATGTTCACCATTATCATTACATAAGAGGTCTAACCTGCAAAAGGTTTCAATGATTGCACACTTGTGAATGTGATGAAAAATTTATAGAAGCAGGTATCGTATATTTATATGCTAAACCAGATAGACCTGAAGTTCAAAATTGTAAAATTTTCAAGATTATTCCATACCTCCAACCAATGACAAATTGCACAGGCGAACAAAATACCCATCTTAAAAGCATTCCAACAGTGAAGTTATTGTGCAACTTGAAGCCTAACCAATAGCCAAATGAATGGAACATTGGAAGTACCATAGAAAAAAGAAATACTGGAAGTGAGAGTACAGTACTCCACAAGAATCGGTCTCTGTAAGCTTGAATTTCATGTTTTCTTTCCATATCTCTTTGTCTTGGAGGAGTATAAATGCTTGCATGATAGCAGTTAGTGCTACTGCCAGCTTCTTGAATTCTCCGTATGAGAAATCTTGGACCAGTGAGATCAGGATCATAAGTAATAATGGCCTTTTGACCAACACCATCAATCTCTACATGATTCACTCCATCAGCTGCTTCAAGAGTAGACTGTGTGATAGCCAAATCATCAGGAGAACTGATACCTTCAAGCTTTAGGTAAACTTTGTTTTCATCTGATGCGGAATCAATAAGATCAGCTCCAAAACCGGCATCCTCAATAGTTTCTTTGAGGCGCGTTGAATCAGTTAAGCTAGGATCATAGTGAATCTTCGCTTCTGCTAGAGCAAGACCTACAACAGCTTTTTTAACTCCATTGACCATGCGGAGAATTTTCTCAATTAATTCTGAACAATTGGTGCATGCCATTCCCTTAATTCGAAAACGACATAATGCTATATCCTGTTCAGGAAATTTTTCAACTTCAAATCCTACATCTTCTATGGCTTCTTTGATGGTTTTCACCTAAAAAATTGAGAATACTGGTTAAACATTAAAGAAAGCAGATCTCAGGTTAGAAATGGCAATCATATTTGCTGTGGTGGAAACTTGTGATGGTTGAGTAAAAAGGCTTTGTGGATATTCAAAATATCTTTTCATTGATTTGAAAGAAATTTTCATCATATGAGAAGAAGGATGTCAATTTTGTAGATAATCATAAGAAATGTAGGTTAGCATGGCATCATTTTCTTCCTTTTGCTGGTTCAGCGAGTGTTGACAAGCTCAATGACAGTTTTAATCGATAACAAGTGGTTTAACAAACCGACCATTTACAGTGACTTGAATAAAAAATTTGCCAAAAAATCATGGTTGTCCCACTTTATAGATTTGCTAGCCTTCATATCTAGATATGCACAGACATCTTTGGAAAGAGAACTTGATAGGAATAAATTTAGGAAAGCATCTGTAACATACAAGCAATGTTTCGAGACAAAATCAACGAAGTGGAAGGAGCTTTGAATGAGGTTATGTATCTGATTCTTTGACTAAATTTGTACTACATTATCTCTAATCCAACCAAGTATCTTGGCCATCTTAAGTAGGGTCATCTACCCCTTTCTCCCGACTCCAAAATTCAAACAAGCATTCCCTTCTTTCTACAGAATTGTTGATAGTTTTAGGTGAAAAAGTAAGGATAGTTTTGAAATGCTAGATCACCGTTAGTACCACTTCTAAGTTGTCACGGCACTCATTTCTAATGAAATCGTTAGGCGGACGTCAATTTCACATTATTAGTATATTTTCAAAGGTATTGTTTCATTATTAGTAACCAGTTCCTGTCAGGATCCTATCCATTAAAAGAGTAACACGGTTTCATGACTAGATATCAGCCTACCACCAACCCTCCTTTATCCGGGTTTGGCAACGACGAATTTTTCATAAGATGTACATATAATAGGAGAAGAGACACCAAGATTTCCTATTATAACTGGAGCATATCATGGTGTAGCTTTGAGCATATATTTATTCACTCTTGTTAAGGATGAGTGGACAAAGCATGTTCAAAAGGATATTCATTAGTGTATGTTATTTGCACATGATATTTTCTTGATACGTGAACCTACGAACTACTTGAATTATAGAGTTGAACTTTGGAGAAATGTGTTGGAGTGTAATGGGATTAATATCAATAGAAGCAAAACAGAGTATGCGCATTGCAATTTCAGCTTGACTACAATCGTGAATGGAAATGCCAAGTTGGATGGAGTGGATATACTAGAACGTAATAACTTTCTTTACATTGGGTTCTATCATTCAAATAGATAAGGATATTCTAGATAATTTTTGCCTAAGGGTCGCCGGACAATGGGTTAAATGGAGTGCAACTGGAATAGTATGTGAATGAAAGGTTCCACTTAGATTAAAAGGTAAGTTTTATGAAACAGCTATACAGTAAGCCATGTTGTATGAGAGTGGATGTTGGACAATGATGGAACAAGATGTCAATAAGATAAATGTGGCAAAATGAGTATATTAAGATCAATGTGGAAGAACAAGGCAAAATCACTTGAGAGAGAACTATATGACGAACAAACTGGTGGTGGTAGCAAGTATCAAAAACAAGTTACATGAGGGTCGCATGAGATTGTATAGACATGTGCAATGAATACTAACAAATGCACCAATTCAGAGCAGCACTATTAGGTTGAGAATACTTAAAAGGAGAAATACCAAGACAAAGTTAAATGAGGAAGAACTTATAGGGAAAGATTTACAATCTTTATTTATCGAGGGGAATATACCCATAAAAGAGTTGGATGGAAAAGAAGGATCCAAGTAGCCGAGTAAACATGGTTAAAAAATGGGATTTTAGATGTAAATGAGGATGACTATTGTTGATAGCTAGTTAGTGTAAAACACTCCAAATCCCATGTTGCTGGCTTCGTTATGAGGCTAACACATTTTCCTATATAGTTACACAACTAAGATGATGGAGACGGAAGGCATACAAACAAAACGACAAAATGTGTAAGAACTGTAGCAGAGTACATATAATTTAAATAAAAGAAAAAACATAGATATCGAATTGTACTGCCTACATCCATGACGCATGGCGTGTGCACGATCACAGCCTGGCCTTGAAGGGGGGAGACCGCAATGCTCTCAATGCCATCAAGCTTCCTTATAACCGACTCGATGGACGTGGAGCAAGAGGTGCAAAGACAAGCCTGACTCCTCCCAGGCAACTGGGGATCAGATTGCAGACGAAATGACAAAACCACTACCTCCGACTATTTTACAACTTATTGTTGTCAAGCTGGGACTACATAATGTATTTTCCATCTTGAGGGGGGTGTTGGTATAAGTGGTTATTGGGCATAGGCCATTGTCCTTAGTCTTTGTTGTGTTTTCTGTCTACCCTCGAACACATAAGTGAGGATCCATTTACCCACTTAAGTGCATCCATAAATTTATATAGTCCTATATATATAAGAGAGCCTCAGTACTCTTGTTTGCAACTAATGAGAATTACTTCATAATTTTAATTACGCAACTAAACAAAGGTTTGCAACCATAGGGAAAAAGCCTATTATGCTTAGACGTTTCATTAATTTTGATAATGCATGAAGCACAGTTCTGGAAGCAAGCCTAAGCTTCTTCAGAAGTGTATGGCCGGTTAAGAGAAAGGGTAAGCTAGTTCTTATCTTTTGCAATCTAGTGTTTACGTTGACACCATTTCCCTTCTCCTTGACACCTTTGCCTTCTCTCTAAATCTAATGATACATTTCCTGTTCTTTTTTTTTAGCTATTTATTTTTTCTTGGAGACTCAAGGGAAAATTGCGAAAATAATTGTTTAATACCCTTGCATGGTTTAGTTTAGCGTCTCCAAAGAGTTTCTAAATAGACTTGGAAAGAATGCAGCTGCCTTCTACATGAGGCCAGAGGCCAACAATAGCAGACACAGGTAGACCACTTTGTATTTAGTCCCATTCTATGTGATTATACTCCTATCTAAGTACGTAAGTATAAATTGGAGATGAGCGCATACAAAAGAAAATAGTCTGAACACTGTTAGGACAGATATTTAGAAGAAGAAGAAGAAAAAAAAACACAGAGTCCATGTTGCTAGCTCCCGCATGAGGCTAACACATACTCCTATATAGGTACATAACTAAGAAGGTGGGACAGGAGGCATATAAGCAACACAAGAAAATGTGTGAGAACTGTAATAGAGTACAGATAACATAACAAAAAAACGTGTATACAGTGAGTTGTACCGCTTACATCTATCACGTCTGGCCTGTGCACAATCACAGCCTGGCCTTGAAGTGGCGAGACGGCAATGCTCTCAATGCCGTCAAGCTTCCCTATAACCGACTCTATGGACGTGGAGCAAGACGTGCACTCCATTCCCCCAATCTTGAGCATGATCGTCCTGGTTTTCCTGTTCTGCCTTGGCGAGTGGCGGTTGATATCAATAGTGACGCTTTCTGGATTTAGTAGAAGTGGGACCTTTAGGCCCTCTTCACCGTTCATATCCATTGCTTCTAAACCGGTATCTGCAATCATTTGATTGGATTAAAAAAAATTAAGACGCTAAAAACAAAACAAAATACAGCATTCCATGGCGGGAAAAGAGGAAATCCAAGGGTATCCACGGTTTTTGGCACTACAGATTCTGATAAATACTGGACATGTTGTAGGAGCGATTTAAATCAGGGAATGATGGCGCAGAAACCATCACTGTAGCAGTGGAAACAGAGCAAGCGGGAATACTAACATAAGCGTTGACACGACTGTGATTTGAATCCTAAGCTGGAATGAAACGCTTGGAGTATGACGTACTGCAGTGACTATGATGTACTGCAGAAGTAGGGACCGAGCTATTGGCTCATGGGGATTCAGAGGTACATAGTCCAGCCGAACGGTCAATTGCAACCGTGCATACAGATGACTATTGAATTCCCGTATGCATACGCGTTGGAACAGGAATCGACAATACGCGCTGGAACGGTCAAGCTGCCACAGGATCGCAAGGCGAGAAGCACGAACTCAAAACCAACGGGGCCGTAGTGGCGAGGGGCGTCGTGAACAAGACGGACCTTGTTAGGGGAAACCCAGGCAAGGACTCCTAGAGGAGCCGATCGGAACAACGATCCTCTTCAACTCCTACTTGCAAGAAGACGGAAAGGAAATCGCCGGCCAGCCGGCGAGGCGCCAACTGGAAAGCCTCGGCAGCAACGCCAACCCACCACTAAGCAAAGCTAGGGCTCTTCGCCTCTTCCCCTCTGCAGCCAGCGAGCAAGCGATGATTGCCGTCCTCGATAGCACTTGCGCCGGACTTTCCCTCTTTATTTAAAATTTCGAATCTTTTAGCGGCTATATGTGGTGGCGGCGACTTTCCTGAATCCAACAGAGTGCTTAAGCCGGGATAGGAAATGATGGGACTCGGCGGCATGGGTGAGGTGAGAGACTGGTCAGCAAAAGTTGACACGGCGGACGGTCGGCCCGGTTCGGTCCGATCGAGTGGGTGCCCGACTCACGGGTGCAGGAACACAGTTCCCTCCGTCCGTCCGTCCTTCCTGTGTGGGGCATCGGGGGATTTGCGTGCAGAGGGATTGGGAAACCAGGTTGGTGCATGCCAGCCGTCCGACGCCATGAAAGCGAGACCCTGGTTGACATCTCGCTTTCGATCAGTGTGGGGGCGTAGCAGCCGACGTGGGACGGACGTGGACATTGGGAACAAGAGGGTGCGGTCGTCGGGCCCGCCCCAGAGTACATTCGATGATTGCACGCTCGGCGGCATACCAGTTGGGAGACCCGATCTCGGGCCCGTTCGGGTTTCATTTCAGAAAAGCCTCAATGCTCACCCGGAACCAAGCTTTCTTGGCCCAACTTGACGTTGGACTCCACGGCACAACTCCACATTGACCTTTTTTCTTTTGGAAGGACTCAACTAGAGATCATGTACACAATTTCAGTGAACGGCCCACATTAGTGATGCCCTGCTGTCAAATTGTGGTTGGATTTAACTACATTAGGATCTAACACTCACAATCTGCAGCTTTTCTAACTCACGTTTGCATAGTTATGCAATACTATGTTAAAATCAATGATAGCTAAGAGGTTGCCTACCATGTTATCATATCATATTGGGTTGTATCATCCTATGGATTTGCTCATATAGGTTTACAGCCATTTTGCATTCACATCAGGCTTCAATAGCTTCTGAATCTATTAATGAGTCCACAACTTTGTCCAAAGATAACATTAGGTTGTGTCGATGCCCTGATACTTCTGCCTTGGTAAGATTAGAATTCCCCAACTATAATACGAATTTAAGCACCCAAATTCCCAGATTCAGAGATCCTCTTGAATCATCCTTGTTGATGTATCTTATGCACACCTCATATATATCTAGTTTATAGTGTCCTTCAACATGTGGTTGCCATTTTTAATTAGATTGTGTCTCAAAATACTTAGCTTCTAGTGTAGCACAGCTTTTGAGAGAGATGACTATAGGCCTTTATGTAATCTTTCTAGTCATGGAATATTGGTTGTTCCTTTATCTCCCGTATTTCATGTCTTCAATGTAACTTTTGCATAAGAACTTCCTCAATCATCATTTCATTTTACTTTCTTGTTGTTACTTCTTAGCCATTTGCTAATATCTTGGGATGTGTTTCTTGTTATAGTTCCTATCACTCCTCTAATCCCTATGGCCACGTCTGGTTCGCAACATAGGAAAGGATTAGTTTTGAATGATTGATTGATTGGATGGGAATGAGATGGAAAAGGTTATGAATGCAATCTTTTGTGTGTTTTTGTAAATCTATAGGATAGGATTTGTTCCACCTGCAACAAACCTCTCTTGACTTTTTGATTGCTACCTCGTATTCGTTGCTATGAGGAATTATGTGTTGCAGACCACCAATGTTGCTATCGAGTAATTTCCTTTGTTGATTACGCTTGCAAAAAAATAGAGGTAGTTGTTATCCTCACCTAACAAAAACCAGCAAAGAGTTCAGGCTAGAAATGGCATTGACTTTGCCTTCTAAAGTATGCACAGTCCCGCAACCAGAGGTACTTTGTGATGGATGGATCTTAGAAATGGCTAGACCTATAAACTTAGGTACCATACTCTTAACGATCATGTTATTTCTAGTTTCTTCAATAATAATTTCATTTAGCCCATATTTATTTCGTTAGCATTGGCACACATTGTGTGGGTACCCAATTATGTAATCACCACTAAGCATGATCCAAAAACTAGTCCCATAATCAAATCCCACATGGTTCAACTAATGGCAATGATGAGTGGAAAATCGTGCAACATATTACTTCAAAACAACAACTAATTGTTTCTAATAATTGATCATCAATAAAATGACATTCAAATATCTAACAATATCTATAATCATTTAGTTGCAAATAAAAAAGTAATGTTTTACTAAGGCTTCAACATCTATCTAGTGGTAGCTAACATAATGAAGTTGTCTAACTATAAGGATTGTCATTTTGAATTCATTATTATGCCACCCAAAAGAATTTTCCTTATGGTTGCATCTGATACATGGTAAAAATCAGATGGGGATGGCGAAGAGGATGGTGACGGTAAAGGGAAAATTGTTAAAATGTGTTGTTTGCTAACATGTGCATGTGAAAGCAATAGATATTGTACAAATTTTAAAAATTGTTGTTTGTTACATGGGTATCAGGGCATGGAGGGGAAAATTCTTTGTAAAAATACCTTGTACAAGTATGAATCATATTTATTAGGAATTTCTTTTACATATATATATATATATATATATATATATATATATATATATAATGAGTAGTCAAGTCGTGAGACATACTTTTTTCACCATGATTCATCATGCTTTTTATTTGGGAGATAGGCCAAATTTCCCCATAAATTCCCTATGAAATATTTCATCTTCTGTATCATCATCTCAAACAAACAACACTTTTTATTCCCTCACCTCTCTCTCTATGATTCACCATGCAACAAATGCAATCTAAGTTGAAAAAATAAAACCAAAGCAGTAAATACTGACTCAAAATTTACAACATTCAACAATTGAGTCGGTGGGGCGTAGCTCAGGCGGTGCGGCTCGCAAGGCCTCTGCGAGAGGTCACGGGTTCGACTCCTGGCTATGCCCCAGAAGTGAATTTGTCGCAGCGTCGGCCGGCCAACGATGCTACTATTTGGGAACCCACTCATGCGGCTGAGTGGGCCCCCGGGTTTACCCTTCCAGGGGGGTCACAAAAGTGGCGCTTTCTGAGGGGGGGTTCCCGGTCATCAAAAAAAAAACATTCAACAATTGAAAGCTCTAAACAGGGTGAATAGAGTTATGCAACTTAAAACCCAAGGTTAATTAATTGCAACTTGCTTATAAAGATACACAATGGAATGAATAAGTAAGTAATGTACAAGATAGACAACCACACAAGACAGAAGATGTAGAGTGATTCTAGCCTAAATGTTGTCAGTCCACTACCCAGTTGTTGTCAAATAGGATTTTTGAACCTATATTTCATTAGCCTTTATGTGCCGATATAACATATAATTACCGATGTCTTTTACAGATCAAGAATGACCACTTTTCTAACTCAAGGAAAACTAAGACATCTTCTTTGCAGGATGTCGAAAGACCACCCTCTTTGGGAAAGATTGCAATCTACCTCCACTGTTGTTGGGCACATGCTCTAAAGGACTTCATCACAGCCTTCTCGCAAGAAGTAGAATGAAAAAAACAAACTAAAGTAGGGAACAAGAAGGAATAAGGACATTATAACTCTTACTCATAAGATATACAATTAAAGCTTTAATAAACAAGTGATGATCAATTCCACATGGATATAGGCACAGTTATATTTGGTGGAGTGGGACACTAGATCTAGGCTAAACACAGACTTTCTTGGTAGGAAACTAGAATCATAAGATTGAAAGAGATAACATGTAGATGACTTTCTCAAGTGTTGATCTAAATGGCCATAAGGTACTTCTAAATATAGGGAACACTTAAGAATAACTAATATAGTTGTTAGAATTATTTAGGATGAGTTTAGAAGGAAACTAGCCATTATAGGATAACTAATATAGTTGTTAGAATTATTTAGGATGAGTTTAGAAGGAAACTAGCCATTATAGGATAGTGAGTGAGAATAAAATGACCAGCTACACACTTGCTAGTTTTTACTGCAAAATTGTCATCGGATGAAAAGAAATTTGGCCAAGATGCATCTAGGTGGAAATGAAGTTTGACCAAAACATAGAATTACCACTTTCAGTCTAACGATAATTTCTCTGTCGATCTAAAATTTAATTGAGATGCATTTTGGTCAGAAAAAAAGTTTGACCAAAGAACAATTTGTCCCAATAAGTCCTAAATTTTGAAAAATGACACAAATGAATATGGAAAATTTTCTATCTATACAAATGGGTGTATACAAGTATAAAACTAGATTTAGGATGGTTTTGAACCGGTCATCACTTACTTCTTACATCATATCTATCAAGTTATACAATGTGCACCTATACATAACATCATCTAGGTACAACTTGATTTACAAGCATCCCAAAACATATATGATTGCATATTCTTCATCATTTGATCTTGTCTAAGTTCCTTTATCACCTAAAACACCTAAATCTCATATTAGTAACATAAGAAAATAATTACATCATATAAATTACGATGTAGCATATCCAAAAAGCCAATAATCACCCCCTTTTTTAAGATGCAAATATTTCCAAAAGATAAATTTTAGATAGACAAAGTAGGAGCATCATACCTTTGATTTCTATATGAAGTAGATTTTATCTTATAGAATTTTCTCCCCCTTTTTTGAAGTCAAAAGCATATGCATACTTACTAAAAGATAAATTTCAAATAGCCAAAGTAAGAGCATCATATCTTTGATCTTCTGTAAGAAGTAATTTTTTCTCCCCCTTTGTCAAAATAAAAAATATGGGCATACTTACCAAACTCACCCTAAAAAACATAACCATATTGAGGGGGATCATACCCAATTAAAAATAGAATATCAAATGAAATTATCAATCTAAATAAAGTGGCATGATATATAAAAGTGACAATTCAATCAAGGAACATGTGTAGATGTCTCAATACCACTGAGAAGAATGCTAAATGCTTCATGAGAAAGAGAACCCTTTAAGAAAAATTAAATCAACAAAGATTATCAATTTCAATGATAAGGAATGTTAAGTCCATCATTGACAAAGAGAGTCAATTAAAAAAACTGTAAACCTTTGAAAAGATATATCAATACCAATGCAAGGAATCTGAAGTCCTCCATGATAGATGATGAATTCATATTCATCCTAGATTTAGGTGCATTTTAAGCTTAGTTTCGCAGCATCATTTTAGTTTAGAACTAGCTTACATTTAGGTTTCCTTAATTTTATGTTAATTTATAGGACTTTGATCCATTTATGTGGTTTCTGTGGGCTCTGATCTCCAAACCATGACATAAACACGATTAAAACTTAGCGGAAGCGAATCGGTAATCAGCGGAAGACAAAAATCACGGGAAATTAAAACTTTTCGAGATAAGAACTTGGATCCATACAAACTTCTTTCATAAAGAGAGATAAACTGTTTACATCTCAGGATAATTACTTCTTGAGTAATTATATACATCAAGATACAAAATCTCAAGATCACTATACAAAAGACTCCAAGACCTGAGAGTACAGAGGACACATAGGACTGACACTAACTACACCATATGGCAGGACAATCTCCACCTGAGATTACTGCTGCCCCTGATGCTGCTGCTGAGACTGATCACATGTAGGCTGGTTCCTTCGTCTCCGACGTCCACCTAAAAAGTTGAAGCCTACGGGGTGAGACAATTATACATGATTGTCCCAGCGAGAGTTATAACTCTTCGCCAGAAGCTTTATTATAACATCAAAGAATATTTTAAGCAGTAAAACCTTCAAAGTATTCTATAACAGTTGCAGGTATAACAAGATCTCTGCAATTTAGGAGATATGGAGAATATAAACATTATTACAATGTAACATCAATCGACTAATCTTGGAGTCATCTCTAACAAGTTATACTACATGGTTGATTATGTTTTACAAACAACATTATGCCCTGTGGAGATGAGGCTTACCACTCATACTCCAACTGATCGCTGAGAAGTCACATCAGTATCATACATATGTCATTAAGAGAGCCGGATTCTCATGACCTTCACCTTCCTCAGTCAGTAAGAGGATCATTTGTAGGACAACTCGTGTCTCTACTACTATAGCTCACCAGGGTAAACTGGTCCTTCGCTATTCTAGAGTCACAGTGGTGTTCTATACTCTCTTCGTCATCAGGAGGTTTCATATCTACCTACCACTGATACGGATATCTGTGCTTTCTTCGTCATCACGAGGTTTCATGTTTACCTACCACTGATACGGTATGGGATTATAGTGAAGGATGGATGGATTACGCACCTACATCACTTTCCTACACTAGGATGTAAGGTTCTACACATCCATGTACCCCACATACTCAAAAGTATGTGCTCCAGGAGTTCCCTGAGGAAAACCTATTTCACCATCACTTAATCTCTGACAATGATGGATCTATGATCAGGGCTCTACATTATACTTGATTAGTTAGGTACATTCAGTATTCTTTAACAGCATACATTGTTCTTCAAACAATAACAGTAGCATAGCAGCTATAAAAGAAGAATACTAAATGTAACAGGCCTAACTCATGTCAATCATCATTTCTCATTATCCTCATCACAAGTCATCTCTAAAGCATGACCTTGATGGCATTCATGGCTCTCACAGCCCATTCTCAGTATAGGATGCCATTGACAAGGCATCAGAATACCTTACTTATTCATAAGGCTAACAACATGTTTTTAATGAATATAACATTAACATCCATACCTGGATATAATTACCTTCATATCAGAACCTGCATGGTTAATACAACTGATAAAGGTAAAAAAATAAGGAATGTACTTCCCATCCTTGTCATGAGAGTTACATCTCTAATTCTCATCAATTAGAGTTTAATACTCAAATGCATACCATTACCCTTGAATTAGGGTTTACTATTCACATTACATGTCATCACCCTTGAATTAGGGTTTACTATTCATATTAAGGTGAATTGCACCCATAACATCATTATGTATGAGTAACATCACCACTGATACTCTCAGATTAGTTAAAGGTTCATCATTTATCATAATTAGGGTTTCTATGATCTCACACAGGTGGATCATACCCAAATTATGCTTACTCATAAGCATTGGAGATGCTTAAATTGGGTTTCCACTTAAAAAGGGTATTTTCTCTCTCTAGAAGTACTTTCTCTCTCTAAAAGTACTTTCTCTCTCCTCATACTATTAGGTGATGTCAACATCACTCTAGATCAGGTTGGATTGAGTCATCATAGGCTAACATAGCCCAAAACATCACCATCATGTGATTAGGGTTTGATTTGATCAAGGTTTTACTTAATTTACCCTTCAGGGGTATTTTGGTAATTCACCCCATTGATTATCATCATGGTCAAACCCTAGTCCATTAACCCCTTAATATCCTAGGTTATCATTAGGGTTTGATTAGGGCAACATTGAACCATTTATTTCATCAATTGATTGAAAGAATTCAACTTTGAATCACATTGATTGACCTTCAACCATCATTCTTCAATTGAGTTGAGATCGTTTGAAAGTGTTGACCGTTTAACCAATTTGACTTTTCAAGACCGCAAGCCTTCTTCTGACTTCAAGACCGCGAGCCTCCTTAGACTCCAAGACCGCGAGCCTCTTCAAATGGTTCAAGACCGCGAAGCTCAACCTAATGTTAAGACCGTGAGGGCCAAGTTGATAACAAGACTGCGAAGAGATGTTGACCGTTTGCCCACTTTGACCTCAGGACCGCGAGGCCCCTCACGGTCTTGAGACCGTGAGCCCCCTCACGGTCTTGAGACTGTGAGCCCTCTCACGACCTTGAGTCTGCGAGCCTCCTCACGACCTTGAGTTCGTGAGCTCACATGGTCTTAACCACTTGGACCCTCAACAAGATTTGATGATACAACCGATAATGTCAATCAATGTTGAAGCCCTCAAAAGGTCAAAGCTCTGTTAACCACCTATGGATTGGATCAACTAAGGTTATGTTTAACCAATTGGTCATTCAATTGACCCTCAATTGTTGACCAATTAGGGTTGAAGGCGATTCAATTAGGGTCTATCAATGTTCACCCATCAATACTCAACAATGTGCATCAACACAAGGTTGAACCCTTCAATTGAGCTCCAAATGGCCCCAAACTTGGCCCAAACGGTCTTGAGGTCATGTGGGTGGACCCCACATGGTCTTGAGACCGTTTTCCCAATATTTCATCAAAGTCCAAGGTGATTTGATAGGGGTTGAACCATGATTGATCCACAAACAGAATTTTGATTAAATTGATAACTTATTTGCAATTGGGTCCTCAATTGGTCAAATTTCTTAACCTTAGACCTTCAAACGGTCTTGGGTGATTGTCCTCTCGGTCTTGAGACCGTTTGGGTGACCCCTAAACGGTCTTGAGACCGTTTAAGTCAATCAACCCTAAAAACCCTAATTAGGTCACCATAATTTCAGTACTGATTTCATCTATGGTTAGCCCTAGTATTCACCCTTCAACTCTTAGCCCGTTTGGAATTAGACCATCAATCTTGGTGAGTTGTTAATTAACATTATTTTGAACAGTAATCTCATACGGTCAATGCCTGGTCAACGACCTTACACGGTCTTGAGACCGTTTTCCCAAAAAGGCAATTTCAGACCGTTTGAAAATCAGGAATAAATTCAAATAAAGTTGTTACTTAAAAAGGTCATATCTCCCGATTCCCTTGGAGTTAGCCTCCCAAATTTTGAGGGTAATTATCCTATATAATTAGGAACAATTTTCTTATACGTTCCATGCTCGTTAAACGGGGCCAAACGGTCTTGGAGACCGTTTGCCCTGTTGTGGTCTCGAGACCGTTTGCTCACCTCGCGGTCTTGAGACCGAGAGAGCAAACTGGTGAGACCATTTAAGGAAGTGAAAAGCGGTGGGTTTTTCTTGGAAATCACGCCTTCATCTCCTAGCTCAAGAACAGTATGAATATCCCATGGATTTGCTTGCAAAATAGCAGGGAAAAGTAGGGAAACACTAAGAGCTATCATCAAACCGCATATAAAGATGTACATAATGAAGCATGGGTTTAGAGTTGTAAAACCCGCCTAAAGCTTGCTTCTTGAGATCCAAGCTTTCAAGCTCCAAGCTCTAATGGCGTCCTTGAGTTCTTACAGGTTGGCCAAGGTGAAAACTCCAAGGAAGGACGAAAGGAGATGGCTAGAAAGATAGGGTTTCGAGAATTAGCCATGAAGCTGACCTTGAATTCGAGTTCTAACCATGGAATTAGGCAAGAAGAGGGGTCCCAAACCTACCTTGTTTCCCTTGGTCGTCCTCCTTAGCTCCAAGGCAGTCTTTGGTCGTCTTTGGTGAAATGGAACAGTGAAGGGAACGAAGGGCAAGTTTCCTTGCTTAGAGAAGTTGAGGGTATATATACTAAGGATAGGATTTTCAACATTAGTTCATAAGTTGTCCATAACTCCAACTAGGTCCCTCCTTATTTACTTGATCGTCCCTTCCTATTTATTCTAAGGACAAACCTTCTCTTAAGGTCTTAGAAAAAGAAGGTAAAGGAGAACAGTCTAATACTAAAATACATACATAAAGAGATATTGCACATATACCCTGATTATTCAATCACAAGGCATATTTCATAACTTGATAACTCAATTGAGGTGGCTCCCTCATCATTTCTTATCTTAATGATGGCAAGAGTCTAAAAAGATACATTAGATGACATATTTTACAAGTTGCATCCCTTAATTTGGGTAAATTGCATTTTACCCCAAATTAGGGTTTCAAGCACTGGGATTGCTTCCACATCTGCACCTTGGTGCCCTAGCTTGGGAAATCCCTCAAACTTTACCAAAAAGATTCTCATGATGTCTCAACATCAGAGGAACATCTCAACATGTGAAAATTGCAAGCTAACCCTTTTAACTGGGTAAATTGCACATAGGTCCCTGTATATCAAAACAATGCTACAACTTTAAATAAAAAGGAGCAATTACTGAAATATATGTTTCTGAGAAACTTAATTACATGCTGAGAGTTAATCACAAAGATTTAATTACATATTTTAAGCAAAACACCTAGGGTTAACTCATAACCCAGGTCAGGGATGTTACAAATTATCCACCCCTTACAAGGATTTCGTCCCCGAAATCGATAAATTATACTACGAGAAAAGGGCAGGATACTTCCTTCTCATCTCATCCTCTAATTCCCAAGTGGCTTCTTCAATACCACGATGGTTCCAGAGGACTTTCACAAGACTTATATCTTTCTTCTTTAACTTTTTAATTCGTTTATCAAGGATTGACACTGGTCCCTCCTCATAAGATATGTCATCATTCAATTCTACCTCCATAGGTTTTAGAACTGACTTGGTGTCTGGGTGACATTTCTTCAACATAGAAATGTGAAACACAGGATGTAACCTCTGTAATTCTGTGGGAAGCTCTAGTTTATATGCTACGTTTCCAATCCGTTCAATGATTGGATAAGGCCCCATATATCTAGGAGCTAACTTCCCTTTCCTTACAAAACGAAGGACCCCTTTCCAAGGTGAGACCTTAAGATACACTCTGTATCCAACCTGGAACTCTAAGGGTCTACGACGTTTGTCAGCATAAGATTTCTGCCTATCCTGAGCAGTTTTAATCTTATGTTGTATTACTTTAATCTTTTCCGTGGTTTGCTGGACCAGGTCAGGACCTAACAACTGGTGCTCACCAGTCTCAAACCAACACAAGGGTGATCTACAACGTCTACCATATAAGGCTTCATAAGGTGCCATATCAATACTATGCTGATAGCTATTGTTGTAGGAAAACTCTATCAAGCTTAGGTGTAGATCCCAACTTCCGGTGAACTGGAGAACACATGCTCGCAACAAGTCTTCTAAGGTTTGTATGGTCCTTTCCGACTGTCCATCAGTCTGTGGATGAAAGGTCGTACTAAACCTTAGCTTGGTGCCTAAGGCCCTGTGCAACTGTTCCCAAAAACGACTTGTAAACTGAGGACCTCTGTCAGAAACTATTGTGACAGGAACTCCGTGCAAACGCACTATCTCTTGAACATACAACTCTGATAACCTTTCAGCAGAATAGGTTGTTTTGACAGGTAAGAAATGTGCTGTCTTAGTCAACCTATCAACAATTACCCAAATGGAATCATGTCCTTTGCTTGTCCTGGGTAGGCCAACAACAAAGTCCATGGTCACATGGTCCCACTTCCACTGTGATATGGGTAAAGGTTGCATTGTTCCTGCAGGCTTCTGGTGTTCAGCTTTAACTTGCTGACACATAGGACACCTCAGAACAAACTCTGCAACGTCCTTCTTCATCCCAGGCCACCAATACAGATCTTTCAAATTCCGATACATCTTGGTGCTCCCTGGATGCATAGCATACATGGAAGAATGGGCTTCTTCCAGGACTAACTTTCTCAAGTTGTCCACATCTGGCACTATCATTCTTCCATTATAACAAGCTACTTGATCTTCTGAGTCATGAAAACCATCTTGTTTTTTCATTTCCATACTCATATCTTATATGTTGAACTGCAGCATCACCTAGCTGTGCCTCTTTAATCTGCTCCCTTAGGGTAGGTTTAATATGCATCTCAGCTAACAAACCGGCTAACAATGACACCTTCAACTGTACATTGTCTTGCCTTAAAGAGATAAGCATATCTCTTCTAGAGCATACTAAAGAGTTTAGTTGTGCTCTATTCATGGTTGATGTTGCTGATTTCCTACTCAAGGCATCTGCAACAACATTGGCCTTGCCTGGATGGTAATCAATTGTACAGTCGTAGTCCTTGATTAATTCCATCCAGCGACGTTGCCTCATGTTGAGCTCATGCTGAGAGAAGATATACTTAAGGTTCTTGTGGTCTGTGAAAATCTGGAATGTCTCTCCATAGAGATAATGCCTCCAGATCTTCAAAGCATGAACCACAGCAGCTAACTCCAGATCGTGTGTTGGATAATTCTCCTCGTGTTTCTTAAGCTGTCGGGAAGCAAAAGAAATCACTTGCTTATCCTGCATCAACACACATCCTAGTCCGTTCTTGGAAGCATCACAGAAAACTATATATCCTTTTCCTTGTTCAGGTAGCACAAGCACAGGTGCACTTGTCAACCTCTCCTTCAGCAACTGGAAAGATTGTTGACACTTATCACTCCAAGAAAAAGGAACATCTTTCCGGGTTAACTTGGTCAAAGGTAAAGCTATAGAACTAAAGTTCTTAATGAACCTTCGATAATAGCCAGCTAACCCCAAGAAACTTCGAATCTCCGTCGGTGTCTTTGGTTGTTCCCATTGTAGAATAGATTCTACTTTTGTAGGGTCAACACGAATTCCCGAGGCGGATATTACATGTCCAAGAAAAGATACCTCCGACAGCCAGAACTCACATTTGCTAAACTTAGCGTACAGCTTATGTTCTCTTAGCAAGGTCAAAGCTTGGCGAAGATGCTGCTCATGCTGTTGAGCATCCTTACTATAAATCAGAATGTCATCTATGAAGACGAAAACACACTGATCAAGGAAAGGTCGAAAAACTCTATTCATGATTCCATAAATGCAGCTGGTGCATTGGTTAGTCCAAACGACATAACCGTGAACTCATAGTGACCATATCTTGTCCTAAAGGCAGACTTGGATATGTCACTATCCTTAATACGGAGTTGGTGATATCCAGACCTCAATTCTATCTTTGAAAAGACTGTTGCACCACACAACTGGTCAAAGAGATCATCAATCCTCGGCAGAGGGTACTTATTCTTTATTGTTACTTTATTGAGTTGTCTGTAGTCAATGCACAACCGCATTGACCCATCTTTCTTTTTAACAAACAAGACTGGAGCACCCCAAGGTGAAGTACTTGGTCGGATAAAACCTCTCTCAAGTAACTCTTGAAGCTGTTTCTTGAGTTCTGCCATCTCGGCAGGCGCCATCCTATACGGAGTTTGAGCTATGGGTTTCGTATTTGGGATCAGATTGATTTCAAAATCAATCTCCCGAGGTGGTGGTATACCAGGAAGTTCTTCAGGAAACACATCCTCGAATTCCCTGACTATGGGAACTTCAGCAGGATTGATCCTTTCCTTGGTAACATCTACCACATGGGCTAAGAATGCATAACATCCTTGCCTCAACAGCTTATCAGCAACCATAGCTGACACAAGACAGGTGGGCAGAATCTTTCTTTCACCCTGAAAGATCCATGTGTTGCTTTCATCAGCAAACACAGCCAACTTGGACTCACAATCCAAGACAACTCTATACCTTTCTAAGGTATCCATCCCAAGGATTATATCAAATCCCTACATATCAAGTGGTATAAGATCCACTTGAATGCGATGGTCAGAAAAGAAAAGGATGCAGGGAGAACATACCTCCTGCAAAACGGCAGACCCACTCAACAGAGTCTCTAACAACAAACTATCTGCTCTATGACTAACAGTCACATTGCAGTTACGAATCATTTCACGAGTGATGAAAGAGTGCGTAGCACCCAGATCAATCAGAACGGATACAACACATGATGTAGACATATCAGAATATAAAAATTTCATCTGACCTGCCACTACCCGTGGATTGACCACTGCCTCAGGTGGGTTCATAGCATAGAACCTCGCAGTCGCCTGGTGTTGAGGTGGTGCTGATGATCCAGCTTGAGATGCTTGTCCACGTCCTCGAGCTGCTCCTTGATGTTGTCTATTCTGTGATCCCTGTTGATTCTGTCTCGGGGTTTGTTGTGTCACACTGACAGGCCTAGAACGACAATCCTTCATCAAGTGTCCCACCTTACCACAGTTGTAGCAACTCCTCTCCTGTTGTTGTGGTCTGGGTGGTCCAGTGACTGACTCAGATGCAGAACTATGCGTCCCTGGAAGCGGTTGACTCCGTCCTCTACCTCTGCTTGGTGTCCATTGAGTTTGAAAACTCGATCTGGGTGGTGGAGGGTTAGGTGCAAAGAATCTAGGTTTCTTGGAATCCCTAGATGAAGAACCCTGGAACTGTGGATATCTTTTATGGGTTTGTCTTTTCTCAACCACAGATCTCTCTATTCTTCGGACTGACTCAACGAAGGTAGAGAATCTCTCTCTGTTTTCTAAGGCAGACACAGGGGTTGACATATCAGAATTCAAACCCTTCTCGAATCTTCTGATTCTTTCCTCATCCGTAGCAGCCATGTGCAGACAGAACCGCAACAACTCCATGAACTTAGCTTCATACTCACTAATGTTCATCATACCCTGCCTTAGTTTCTCAAACTGAGAGATCTTCTCATCTAGGAAGGTCTTTGGAAAATATCTATTGATAAATTCCCGACGAAACTCTTCCCATGAGAACTCTACTCCAGGTCTCTTCTGCTCTTCCATGTTCCACCAGTGACCAGCACTGCTTTTGAGAAGATAGACAGCATGTCTAACCTTCTCAGCTTCCGGAATCATAAGAATCCTGAAAGCCTTCTCCAACTCTGTCAACCATAAGTCAGCATCTGCAGGGTCGGCAGTTCTGAAGTACTCGGTAGCTCCGACACGACGAAGTCGTTCGAATGTCTTACCGATACCTTGGGCTTCAGGCTGGACAGGTGCCCTAGGTGCAGGAATGGGCATCCTATCGGTCATATGTGTCATGGCAGTCATGAACTGCCCGAACATCGTCTGTACAGCTGGATCACTCATATCAGCTGGGTCGAACTGGGGTGGCTTTCTTGGCAAATCAGGTGCAGGTTGTTCTATTCTCGGAACTCTTCCACCGCCTCGAGGTGCACTAGCACTACTCTCTGCCACGTGCTCATCACGATGTTCTGACATTCTTATGTATCTTCTTCTCCTGAGGAGCAGAAGATTCTATTAGATGAGGAAGGAGTACTAAAGGTAGACTCGACATCCTAAGTCCTATGCTTCTGTAGACTCAACTGAACCTGGAGCTCTGATACCACTAGTTGTGGGCTCTGATCTCCAAACCATGACATAAACACGATTAAAACTTAGCGGAAGCGAATCGGTAATCAGCGAAAGACAAAAATCACGGGAAATTAAAACTTTTCGAGATAAGAACTTGGATCCATACAAACTTCTTTCATAAAGAGAGATAAACTGTTTACATCTCAGGATAATTACTTCTTGAGTAATTATATACATCAAGATACAAAATCTCAAGATCACTATACAAAAGACTCCAAGACCTGAGAGTACAGAGGACACATAGGACTGACTCTAACTACACCATATGGCAGGACAATCTCCACCTGAGATTACTGCTACCCCTGATGCTGCTGCTGAGACTGATCACCTGTAGGCTGGTTCCTTCGTCTCCGACGTCCACCTAAAAAGTTGAATCCTACGGGGTGATACAATTATACATGATTGTCCCAGCGAGAGTTATAACTCTTCACCAGAAGCTTTATTATAACATCAAAGAATATTTTAAGCAGTAAAACCTTCAAAGTATTCTATAACAGTTGCAGGTATAACAAGATCTCTGCAATTTAGAAGATATGGAGAATATAAACATTATTACAATGTAACATCAATCGACTAATCTTGGAGTCATCTCTAACAAGTTATACTACATGGTTGATTATGTTTTACAAACAACATTATGCCCTGTGGAGATGAGGCTTACCACTCATACTCCAACTGATCGCTGAGAAGTCACATCAGTATCATACATAGGTCATTAAGAGAGCTGGATTCTCATGACCTTCACCTTCCTCAGTCAGTAAGAGGATCATTTGTAGGACAACTCGTGTCTCTACTTCTATAGCTCACCAGGGTAAACTGGTCCTTCGCTATTCTAGAGTCACAGTGGTGTTCTGTACTCTCTTCGTCATCAGGAGGTTTCATATCTACCTACCACTGATACGGATATCTGTGCTTTCTTCGTCATCACGAGGTTTCATGTTTACCTACCACTGATACGGTATGGGATTATAGTGAAGGATGGATGGATTACGCACCTACATCACTTTCCTACACTAGGATGTAAGGTTCTACACATCCATGTACCCCCCATACTCAAAAGTATGTGCTCCAGGAGTTCCCTGAGGAAAACCTATTTCACCATAACTTAATCTCTGACAATGATGGATCTATGATCAGGGCTCTACATTATACTTGATTAGTTAGGTACATTCAGTATTCTTTAACAGCATACATTGTTCTTCAAACAATAACTGTAGCATAGCAGCTATAAAAGAAGAATACTAAATGTAACAGGCCTAACTCATGTCAATCATCATTTCTCATTATCCTCATCACAAGTCATCTCTAAAGCATGACCTTGATGGCATTCATGGCTCTCACAGCCCATTCTCAGTATAGGATGCCACTGACAAGGCATCAGATTACCTTACTTATTCATAAGGCTAACAACATGTTTTTAATGAATATAACATTAACATCCATACCTGGATATAATTACCTTCATATCAGAACCTGCATGGTTAATACAACTGATAAAGGTAAAAAAATAAGGAATGTACTTCCCATCCTTGTCATGAGAGTTACATCTCTAATTCTCATCAATTATAGTTTAATACTCAAATGCATACCATTACCCTTGAATTAGGGTTTACTATTCACATTACATGTCATCACCCTTGAATTAGGGTTTACTATTCATATTAAGGTGAATTGCACCCATAACATCATTATGTATGAGTAACATCACCACTGATACTCTCAGATTAGTTAAAGGTTCATCATTTATCATAATTAGGGTTTCTATGATCTCACACAGGTGGATCATACCCAAATTATGCTTACTCATAAGCATTGGAGATGCTTAAATTGGGTTTCCACTTAAAAAGGGTATTTTCTCTCTCTAGAAGTATTTTCTCTCTCTAGAAGTACTTTCTCTCTCCTCATACTATTAGGTGATGTCAACATCACTCTAGATCAGGTTGGATTGAGTCATCATAGGCTAACATAGCCCAAAACATCACCATCATGTGATTAGGGTTTGATTTGATCAAGGTATTACTTAATTTACCCTTCAGGGGTATTTTGGTAATTCACCCCATTGATTATCATCATGGTCAAACCCTAGTACATTAACCCCTTAATATCCTAGGTTATCATTAGAGTTTGATTAGGGCAACATTGAACCATTTATTTCATCAATTGATTGAAAGAATTCAACTTTGAATCACATTGATTGACCTTCAACCATCATTCTTCAATTGAGTTGATATCGTTTGAAAGTGTTGACCGTTTAACCAATTTGACTTTTCAAGACCGCGAGCCTTCTTCTGACTTCAAGACCGCGAGCCTCCTTAGACTCCAAGACCGCGAGCCTCTTCAAATGGTTCAAGACCGCGAAGCTCAACCTAATGTTAAGACCGCGAGGGCCAAGTTGATAACAAGACCGCGAAGAGATGTTGACCGTTTGCCCACTTTGACCTCAGGACCGCGAGGCCCCTTGCGGTCTTGAGACCGTGAGCCCCCTCACGGTCTTGAGACCGTGAGCCCTCTCACGACCTTGAGTCCGCGAGCCTCCTCACGACCTTGAGTCCGTGAGCTCACATGGTCTTAACCACTTGGACCCTCAACAAGATTTGATGATACAACCGATAATGTCAACCAATGTTGAAGCCCTCAAAAGGTCAAAGCTCTGTTAACCACCTATGGATTGGATCAAATAAGGTTATGCTTAACCAATTGGTCATTCAATTGACCCTCAATGGTTGACCAATTAGGGTTGAAGGCGATTCAATTAGGGTCTATCAATGTTCACCCATCAATACTCAACAATGTGCATCAACACAAGGTTGAACCCTTCAATTGAGCTCCAAATGGCCCCAAACTTGGCCCAAACGGTCTTGAGGTCATGTGGGTGGACCCCACATGGTCTTGAGACCGTGTTCCCAATATTTCATCAAAGTCCAAGGTGATTTGATGGGGGTTGAACCATGATTGATCCACAAACAGAATTTTGATTAAATTGATAACTTATTTGCAATTGGGTCCTCAATTGGTCAAATTTCTTAACCTTAGACCTTCAAACGGTCTTGGGTGATTGTCCTCTCGGTCTTGAGACCGTTTGGGTGACCCCTAAATGGTCTTGAGACCGTTTAAGTCAATCAACCCTAAAAACCCTAATTAGGTCACCATAATTTCAGTACTGATTTCATCTATGGTTAGCCCTAGTATTCACCCTTCAACTCTTAGCCCGTTTAGAATTAGACCATAAAACTTGGTGAGTTGTTAATTAACATTATTTTGAACAGTAATCTAATACGGTCAACGCCTGGTCAACGACCTTACACGGTCTTGAGACCATTTGCCCAAAAAGGCAATTTCAGACCGTTTGAAAATCAGGAATAAATTCAAATAAAGTTGTTACTTAAAAAGGTCATATCGCCCGATTCCCTTAGAGTTAGCCTTCCAAATTTTGAGGGTAATTAGCCTATATAATTAGGAACAATTTTATTATACGGTCCACGCTCGGTCAACGGGGCCAAATGGTCTTGGAGACCGTTTGCCCTGTCGCGGTCTCGAGACCGTTTGCTCACCTCGCGGTCTTGAGACCGAGAGAGCAAACTGGTGAGACCGTTTAAGGAAGTGAAAAGCGGTGGGTTTTTCTTGGAAATCACGCCTTCATCTCCTATCTCAAGAACAGTACGAATATCCCATGGATTTGCTTGCAAAATAGCAGGGAAAAGTAGGGAAACACTAAGAGCTATCATCAAACCGCATATAAAGATGTACATAATGAAGCATGGGTTTAGAGTTATAAAACCCGCCTAAAGCTTGCTTCTTGAGCTCCAAGCTTTCAAGATCCAAGCTCTAATGGCGTCCTTGAGTTCTTACAGGTTGGCCAAGGTGAAAACTCCAAGGAAGGACGAAAGGAGATGGCTAGAAAGATAGGGTTTCGAGAATTAGCCTTGAAGCTGACCTTGAATTCGAGTTCTAACCATGGAATTAGGCAAGAAGAGGGGTCCCAAACCTACCTTGTTTCCCTTGGTCGTCCTCCTTAGATCCAAGGCAGTCTTTGGTCGTCTTTGGTGAAATGGAACAGTGAAGGGAACGAAGGGCAAGTTCCCTTGCTTAGAGAAGTTGAGGGTATATATACTAAGGATAGGATTTTCAACATTAGTTCATAAGTTGTCCATAACTCCAACTAGGTCCCTCCTTCTTTACTTGATCGTCCCTTCCTCTTTATTCTAAGGACAAACCTTCTCTTAAGGTCTTAGAAAAAGAAGGTAAAGGAGAGCAATCTAATACTAAAATACATACATAAAGAGATATTGCACATATACCCTGATTATTCAATCACAAGGCATATTTCATAACTTGATAACTCAATTGAGGTGACTCCCTCATCATTTATTCTCTTAATGATGGCAAGAGTCTAAAAAGATACATTAGATGACATATTTTACAATTTGCATCCCTTAATTTGGGTAAATTGCATTTTACCCCAAATTAGGGTTTCAAGCACTGGGATTGCTTCCACAGCTGCACCTTGGTGCCCTAGCTTGGGAAATCCCTCAAACTTTACCAAAAATATTCTCATGATGTCTCAACATCAGAGGAACATCTCAACATGTGCAAATTGCAAGCTAACCCTTTTAACTGGGAAAATTGCACATAGGTCCCTGTATATCAAAACAATGCTACAACTTTAAATAAAAAGGAGCAATTACTGAAATATATGTTTCTGAGAAACTTAATTACATGCTCAGAGTTAATCACAAAGATTTAATTACATATTTTAAGCAAAACACCTAGGGTTAACTCATAACCCAGGTCAGGGATGTTACAGTTTCCATGGCAGGTTTGAACATCATATCTCATACACCAACAAAGGAGACGTTGGGCCCAGAAACTTTTGAATAAATGGGCCATATTTTTGATTGACATGTCCCTTCATTGGTTGTTGAAACCATTGGGTTGCATTACATCTTCCATGTCATCGAGTTGCATTATGCATACCCTTCCATCAGTTTCCATTTCTTCAGTTGATGCTCCATCAACGCATGTGTTCAACCTTACACCAATACACCCCCTGGTAGACTTGCATCAGTCTACCCAACCATCAGTTTGGTCACTTTGTCCAGACATTGGTTGACAATCGATGCCTGTCCAGAGCCCCCTCTGATGTCCTCTTATGAAGGTTCTCCTACGTGCAAAAACCAAAGGTACTCTTGCTTTGTCTTCTGATGGAGGCCCTACATGCTCTTTTAATGTATGTTCTGCAATCACCTTATGAAGGAAGCCCAACGCTTGTCTTCTGATGGCCTCCCTACACTTCATCAACCAATGGACCTATGGCATTTGCCCATTGATGGTTGTACTATGTATTCCTTCTGACACTCACCTTCTAATGTCTCTCCTGGGCATACCAACCAATCACCATTTTGCACTCCATAACTAATGGAACCTCTGCATCCACCTTCCAAAGGTAGTTCTTCTCCACCTCCCTATGGTAATTATGCTCCACCTTCTGATGGGTCATATTTTTTGCCATCCGATGGTTGTTTTTCGACCATTCTCCTACTGATGGATTCACTAGATGTCACGAGGTTGTTCGCCTACCAATGGAAGACCTGCTAATTGACGACCTATCATCTTCCTCATGCCATTGCTGACTCTTCATCTCCATGGCAACTAATACTTCACTCTATGGCGGTTAGGAGGGTTCCAAACCATACCCTATGACTATAAATAGAATACCAAGACATGTAGGAAAGGGATTTGCAAATGGATGCCCCAAGGCTGCTTCTTTTGCTACTCACCTTCGACCTTCATCTACCTTTGACCCTTTACATCAATTGATGAACGTGAATCAAAAGTGCTTCCACCTCCATTATTGCCAAGGTACCCAGACTATACCTCGATGAGTGCCCATTCTCTGGCACCTCCTTCCATCGGTTAATGACATCTACCATATCCAACCTATTGTTATCTGCATACAATAGTAGATCCAACACACAAGTGAGGAACATCGATGGCACTAATCCATTCATGTTGAATGTCCAGGGATGTTCTTGCTTGTCCATCAATGCCATTATTTAAGAGTTTGAAGATCTTCTTGTGCACACCATGGTTGTGACTCCATATTCTGCTATGATCATGGTGTTCTTATTTTCCCTTATTGTTTTTACTATTGTTGCCATGAGCGAGTAGTCCTCTCGCTAGGGTGTGGGGAGTAGCCCCACTACCCCAATTTTGCTCTTATATTGCATCTATTTTTGTATGGATTATTGCACATTTAGAATCAATCATTTTATGCTTGTGTGCTTGTCTGATCAATAGGTTTACATGTTTGTCATGATCTTGAATGTAGAGAACTTTGAACCCAAGATCTAGGATATTTATTTGAATCTAGTTAAACTTTTGATGAGAATTTTGAATAGGTGTTTTCCTAGAAGATAGATGTATTATCTCTAGGTAACACGATGACAATCTTAGAGTGTTATCTATTTGACTTTTATCCTAACACTAAAAGGAGATTTTCTTGGCCTCAACATATACATGTTCATACATGATATGATACAAAGAGTGAATGATAGGCAGTGGTGGTGAAACTCATTCTATCCTAGTGTTCCCATCTATTGATTTATCAAACATTTAATTCAGCTCTTTTACTATTTGTATCTTAGTATAATCAACAACCATCAATCTTGTATTAGATACTAGTTCTTGAATGGTTAACTTGGTCAGATTACTTTTTGAAAATGTTGTCCTTTGGGTTCGACCATGAATTATACTACAATAAGATCTGTCCACTTGTGGGTGGTGATTAGTGTACTTGTTTAGGTAAACTCTAGGGATTTCACCCCTAGTGTATAGTTTATGCAAAGATTGTTGAAATCAATGATAGCTAAGTGCTCGCCTACCTTGTTATCCTCTTGCATTGATTGTATCATTGTATGTATTATGTGATAGGTGTACAACCATCTTTGCATTCACATCAGAGTTTGGTAGCTTCTGAAGTTATCAATGAGTCCACGGCTATCTCAAATGCCTTTGTCCAAAGATAGCATTAATATGTGTCGGTGCCTAGGTTCCCTCATACTTTCTGCCTTGGTAAGATTACAATTCCCAAATATAATACAAATCCAACCACCCAATTCCCAAATTTAAAAATCATCTTGCATCGTCCTTGTTGGTGTATCTTACATACAATCCGTCTATATTTAGTTTATATGCCCCTCCCCCCCACCTTGATGGTTGTCGTTTCTTCTTTTTTTGGAATGTGTCTTGAAATATTTAGGTTCTTTTATAGCAAGATTTTGAGATGACTATAGGCATTTATGTAATCTCTCTAGTCATGGTATATTAGTTGTTCCTTTATTTCCCATATTTCATGTCTTCTATGTAACTTTTGAATCAAAATTTCATTTTGGTGTTACTTCTTAATCATTTGTTCATACCTAGGGATGTTGTTCTTATTAGAGTTCTTCATTTTGGTTTTATTGAAGCTTCATCATTTGTCTAGTGGTAGGTAACATAGTGAATCTGCCAAACTATAAGGATTGTAATTTTGAATTCACAATTATGCCAATTGAAAGAATTTTACTTAAGGTTGTGTCTGATACATGAAAAAAATTAGATGGGAAAGGCGAAGAGGATGGTGTCGAGGAAGGTAAAATTACTTAAATGTGGTGTTTGGTAACATGTGCATGGGGAAAATGATAGGGATTATAAAAACTTAAAATTTGTCATTTGCTGCATAGGTATGGGGGCATGGAGGGAAACTTCTTTATAAAAATATTTTGCACAAGTATGAATCATATTTACTAGAAACTTCTTTTACATATATGTCTAAATAAGTAGTAGAGTCTTGAAAGAGGCTTTTATTAACCGTGATTTAACATGCTTTTTATGGGGGGAACATGCTAAATTTCCTCATAGATTTCTTGTGGAATATTTCCCTTCCCTATCGCCATGGTAAACAAATAGTACTTTTTATTCACTCACTATTCTTATCTCTGTGATTCAACATGTAACAAACACAACCTAAGTTATCAAATATGACCAAAGCACTCAATATTGACTCGCATCATACAACACTAAACAATTGAAAGCTCTTGAGGAGGTGAATAGAGAAAATTTGATTCTTTGTATCTTAAAATGCAAGGTTGGTTAATTTTAACTTGCTTAGAAAGATATTAGAGCAAAAAGAATAAAGTAAGTAATGTACAAGATAGGAAACCACACAAGACACAAGATGTAGAGTGACTCTAGTTTAGATGTTGTAATTACACTACCCAGTTGTTGTCAACTAGGATTTTCAAACCTTTATTTCATCAACTTTTTATATGATATAAAATATAATTATGATGTCTTTTGTGGATCAAGAATAACCTATTTTTTTAGCTCAAACGCCTTCTTTGCAGGACACCAAAATAGCACCCTCTTTGGGAAATATCACAAGCTTACTATCATTAGACATAGCCTTCTCACACGAAGTATCTCTAAAGAGCTTGGTCCCAGACTTCTTGTAACAAGCAACATGAAAAAAAACTAAAATAGGGAACAAGAAGGAAGAAGAAAATTACAACTATTTCTCGTAAGATATATGATTGAAGCATTATTGAACAATTGATGATCAACTCCATATAGTTGTAGTTAACATTATATTTGGTAGAGTAGGACACTAGAGCTAGGATAATCTTAGACTTGTTTGGGAGCAACATAATGTAGCAAACTATGATTAGGGAACACTTAATAATAGATTGTTTTCTTAAGTGTTACTCTAAGTGTCCATAAGGCACTCCTATATTTAGGGAACACTTAATAATAGCTAAGATAGTTGTTGGGACTATTTAGGATGAGTTTAGAAGGAAACTAGTCATTAAAAGATAGCTAGTGGAATTAAAATGGCCAACTACACACTTGCTATTTTTTACTATGAAACTGCAATGGGATAAAAAGAAATTTGACCGAGATGCATCTCGGTCAAAATAATTTTGACTGAAAAACTAGAGATACCACCTTCAGTCTGACGGTAATATCTCTATGGATCTGAAATTCAATTGAGATGTATTTTGGTCGAAAAAAAGTTTAACCAAAAAACACTTTCTCCCAATAAGTCATAAATTTCAAAAAATGGCTCAAATGAATATGGAAAAAGTATCTACCTATCCTAATGGGTTACATATGTATAGAACTAGGTTTAGTATGGTTTTGAGCTGACCATCACTTGCTTCTTACATCATTCATGTCAAATTGTACAATTTGCACCTATACAAAGCATTGTCTAGGTACAACTTGATGTACAAGCATCCAAAAACACATATACTTGCATATTTTTCATCATTTGATCTTGTATAAGTTCCTTGATCATAAGAAACCTAATTCTCATATTAGTAATATAAATGGAAAAGTTTGCATCATCAAAATTAGAGTGTGGCATATCCAAAAATCCAATATTCATCCCTTTTTTTATGATGATAGTATTTCCAAAAGATTAATTTAAGATAACGAATGTAAGAGCATCATACCTTTGATTTTCTGTGTGAAGTAATATTTATCTTATAGATTTTTCTCCCCTTTTGTCAAAGTAAAAAAGACAGACATACTTACCAAACTCTTCCTCAAGGAGTTACACCCCCTCAAAAATATAACCGTATGGAGGGGGGCTCATACCCAATTTCTAAGAGTATATCAAATAAAAGTGTCAATCTAAATAGCATGGCATGGTATACAAAAAGCCACAATTCAATCAAGGAACATGTGTAATATGTCTCAATACCATTGAGAAGTATGTTAAGTCCTTCATGATAATGGGATCCCTTTAAACACAAAAAGAAAGCAACAAAGATTCTCTATTTCAATGGTAAGGGATGTTAAGTCCATGATTGTCCAAGAGAGACAATGAAATAGAAACCACAATCTTTTTAAAAGATATATCAATACCAATGCAAGGAATTTGAAGTACTTAATGATAGAGAGACACAATAAAAATGGAAGAGAAAACAATAAGGAATCTGTAGACCTATATTCCCATAGGTGATATAGATATGCCGCTAAAACCAAACTCTAACAAAAATAATAAGATAAATTACATGATTTAAGCTCCCCCTTGATCTCATACTCATGAATGAGCTCAAACCAAGAAACTAACCACTAATATATACATATTCATTAATAAGCATAAACCACAACTACAACATTTGAAATATTTCATTTCAGACGTTAAAAAAACATAGATATATGTAGCAAACCATTTTAACAAACCAGATATAGGATAGACAATAAAAAACATGATTGTTAGATTATGCTAACTATCCCCTCCGTCAAACTATATTTTGACTGAGAGGCAATCTGCTAAAAAATTGTATCCAGCAAAAATACATACCTCTACCAAATGATTGTATATTAAATAACAATTGAGAAATAACATCAAATAGTAAGGACAAACAATTTGAAAGCATTGTAAACATCTTATGAACAAACTGTATCCAATGAAGCCTATGATAATGCAAATCCTCCCTAGATAGAGGTTCTTAGCACCCAAAGTTGTTGTCACTTTTTCTCTTAAAAGGGCATGAGGAATCATAGTGATCAAATCTACCACAAGCAAAGCCTGTAACATGGTTAATGGAGAAAGAAGAGCTAGCATTTGATTTTACAAATATAGGACATTGCTTCTTCTTCCTATTTGTATTTCTTAGAATCTAACCAAGATCACTTGTATTTGCATGACCGTTGTGATAATGCAATATATTTTTCAACATGGTTCTACTATTTGAATTTTTTAAATTTCTCTTAAGATTTTCATTTTCCTTGGCAAACATTAATGAGTCTTTAGTAGTAGAAATTAAGCATTTTCATGTACTAGAAAGATCATCTTCAAGCATAGAAATTTCATCATTTAAATGTGCATTTACTTGAAGGATAAGATCATACTCAACTTGTGAGCAAAGAATAGGCAGTTTCTCCACATTAATCAACTTATATAAAAGAGTAGGAACTTGAGCTTGTAAGGAAGTATTTTGGAAAACAAGCTCATATATTCTTTTCTTTTAGTAGCATGTTGATCATTTAGCTCCTAAGTTCTATATTATGAGAATCAACAATAGTATACCATTCATTTCTCTTTTTCTTATATTTTCAAAATTTATATGTAAATTAAACAAGTTCAATAAGTTCATATTTGGAAAAAGTTGAGAGAGATACCTCATTATCATCACTATGTGCACCTTCTTCCTCTTATTCATCATTTTCATCATGTCCAATTATTAGGCATTCAAGTACTTGGTGGAAAATCTCATTATCACCAACTGACCCTAGATTTAAAGAGGAATCCGAAGAAGCATGATATGTATTCTTCTTTTTATTCTTTGATTTATTCTTATTTTTGCTTTTGAGTTCCTATAATTCATCATTTCAATGTCACTTTTCCCCACAAGCATGACATCTAGTAGAAAAAAATCTACAATTTATGTTAGAAATATTTTTTACTCCATATCTTTGTAGTTATTTTCTTCCCCACTACGATGAGCCACTTGATGAATAAGGTGGCTATTTTGAAAGCCTTACTTTGAGGGTTGTGCTTTTTTTGTTTCGATTATTTTCTTCTTCATCTCCCATCTCATATTCTTTGAGCTTGACTTCATATGGATCTAAAGATTCTTCTATGGTAGTAACTTTATTTTCATACTTACAAGTTAGAGAATGCAAAATGTTACTAACAAGATCATGATCTTCTATATATTTTTCAAGAGACAAATTGTGCTATGACTGCTCAAAATAAATGGGTTCCGAGTTCATTCTGCCATCCAGCCTGATGAATTGTTAGGATTTGTTTTCAATAGAATCTTATGCGGTCACAGGTTCCATCATTCCTATAGCTTCTACGTTAATGGTTAGGCCTGAACTTTGCAATGAAGCTACTAGTTAAATTATTCCTTTTTATTCAATTTCCTTAGTTTCTATTTGCATTTATAATAGAAGTAAATCTAGAATACACTTCATTTCATGTTTTTCATCCCAAATAACTATAATTAATGATTAAACATATTAATTTTTAAATCCTTTACTTGCTTGGTTCCTTCATGAGTAATAGACATTTTTATCCAAATATCATAAGCAAATTCACAAAAGGAGATTTTGTTAAACTCACTAAAATATAGAAAAGAATATAAAATAGTTACAGCTTTAGCTCTAAAGTGTCCTTTCTTATCATAGCCGCATCTCATTGCTCAATCTTTATTATTGGAGGAAGATATGATAGGATTACCATTTTATAAAGTTCAAAGCTAATGACTTGAAAAATAAATGCATATACCTCTTCCAGTAAGTATATTTGGAGCCGTAAAAATTAATAGGCCTAGATGTGTGCTCCTCTAGGTTGAGTTGGCCAATATATTTTCCCCATCTTCAAGATTCATTTGATCTCCTTAGAGCCTTGCTCTGATATCAATTGGAATCTATAGATGGGGGGTGAATAGAGAAAATCTAATTTTATGTAACTTAAAACACAAGGTGGTTGACTGTAACTTGCTTAGAAAGATATTATAGCAGAAAAAGTAGAGCAAGTAATGGACAAGATAGGCAACCACACAAGATACAATATGTATAGTGGTTCCAACTTAAATGTTATTATTCCACTATAGGGTTATTACCAATTATAATTTCATAACATATATTTTATTATTGTATCTATACTGATACAAATACAATCACTTGGTCTTTTGTGGCTCAAGACTAACCTCTTTTTTAACTCAAAGATAACTAATGTCTTATTTGCAGGATGTTAGAATACCACCCTCTTTGGGGAAGATCACAATCTACCTCCACTAAATGATTGGTTCACCATGTTTCTTATTTGTAATTGTATTGTCTTTTAATATTCAATTAATTCACAACATGACATCAGCATCAATCCTTGATCCAATCTCATTGATCAACCAAACAGTCGATTCACAACCTAGATCAGTTGTTTCAGACATCTGAGTTGATTGGTTCACTTGTTGAACTGGTCGTTTCAAAGTCCTGATTGCCAATCCTATTTAAATTGAATACCTAACACTTTAGTAATCAAGTTTAAACCATGTTCATGAGTAACTCATATTCCAAGTGTATCTTATGTGTGTAACCCTTTAGGTTCCAACTTACATTGGTAGTGAATGTCCATAACCAATTTATGACATCACAAGTAATGAGTGGTATCTTGCAAGACATCATTGTTGATGCCCAAGTAATTGGAAAGTTAGAGAAGAACTTCAACCTACAATATATAATTGGTGTTATAGTGATCATATAGTTCCTTTATCATTGATATCTAGATTGAACTCAAGGCATGGAATTTTCATCCTCTTCAACATCCAATCCATATTCCTTGAACATGAGCAAACTGACTCAGATATGTGTAAGATCAATATCACATATTGACCTACATGAGCATGGCTATGCATTTCTCAATCTTGCTTATCAAGTAGCTAGGATATTAAACTCTTATAGAGGAACAAATCCCATCTACATCACTTACAGTCATTCCCCATGTGCCATAATGTATCTAAGCATCACCTTTATTGTGGGCTCTGATCTCCAAAACACAAGATAAACATAGCGGAAGCGATTCGATTAACAGCGGAATACGAAAATCACGAGAAATTAAAACTTTTCGGAAACGAGATCTTAAAAACCCGAAACTCCTTTTATAAAAGTAAGATGAACTGTTTACATCTCTGATAAATCACTTCTCGAGTGATTATATACGTCATGATACAAAATCTCAAGATTTCAAAATTCTCAGATCAACAGACTCCTAGGACCTGTGTCTACAGAGACGACATAAGACTATTCTAACTACAAGACTAGACGGCACAGTGTTTCCACCTAAAGTCACTGTTGCTCCTAAAATTGCTGATGTTGTTGTTGTCCACCTGCAGATCGGTTCCTTCGATCTCGACGTCCACCTAAAGGTAGAAATCTACGGGGTGAGACAATTTTAAATAATTGTCCCAGTGAGAGTTATAACTCTCCGCCAGAAGCTTTATAATAGAAATCACATATCAACATAAGCAATAAAGCTTTAAGGAAATCAACAGCAGATTGTTATCAAGTAGATCAATAATATTTAAGGAATATGAAGAACATGTATACTAAACAGTGTAACCATCAATCAATGTATCTCGTAGTTCAACCTAAGAAGATATACTACGCGGTTGATTATGTTTTACAAACATTATTATTCCCTGCGGAGATGAGGTATACCGCTCATACTCCAACCGATCACTATTAAGTCACATCGGTATCATACATAGGTCAACAAGAGAGCCGGATTCTTATGACCTCATCTTCCTCTAGCTGCTCCTTGAGACTACCTTCTCTGTGATCCCTGTTGATCCTGCCTCAGAGGTTGTGTCACACTGACAGGCCTAGACCTACAGTCCTTCATCAGATGTCCCACCTTCCCACAGTTATAGCAACTTCTCTCCAGTTGTTGTGGTCTTGGCGGTCCTGTGACCGATATTGATGCTGAACTGTGAGTCTCTCGTGGCGGTAAACCTCGTCCTCTACCTCTACTTGGGGACCATTGAGTCTAAGAACTCGATATGGGTGGTGGAGGTGTAGGTGCAGAGAATCTAGGCTTCTTAAAGTCTCTAGATGAAGATCCCTGGAACTGTGGATATCTCTTTTGGGTTTGTCTTTTCTTGACTACGGATCTCTCTATCCTTCGGACTGACTCAACAAAGGTAGAGAATCTCTCCCGGTTTTCTAGTGCAGACACGGGAGTAGTCATGTCGGCATTCAAACCCTTCTCAAACCTCCTAATCCTTTCTTCATCTGTGGTAGCCATATGCGGACAGAATCACAACAACTCCATGAACTTAGCCTCATACTCGCTAATGTTCATCATACCTTGTCTCAGTCTCTCAAACTGAGAGATCTTCTCGTCCAGGAAGGTCTTTGGAAAATATCTGCAGACAAATTCCCGATGAAAGTCTTCCCACGAGATCTCTATTCCAGGCCTCTTCTGCTCTTCCATGGTCCACCAGTGACAAGCACTACCTTTGAGAAGATAGACAACATGTCTAACCTTCTCACTTTCGGGGATGTTAAGGATTCTGAAAGCTTAATTAACCACAGATCAGCATCAGCAGGGTCATCTGTTCCAAAATATTCAGTTGCTCCGACCCGACGAAGTCGCTCGAACGTTTTACCGATACCTCGACCCTCAGACTGGACAGGTGCCCTAGGTGCAGGCATGGGTATCCTGTCAGTGATATGTGTCATGGCAGTCATAAACTGCCCAAACATAGTTTGAACAGCTGGGTTTCCCATGTCAGCTGGGTCAAACCGAGGTGGCTCCACAGGTGGCTCAGGTACATGTTGCTCTATTTCTAGGTTCCTTGCACCTTCTCGAGGCGCAGAAACACTACTTTCGGCCTCATACTCCTCCTGTGGTCCAGACATCCTTAATTATCTTCTTCTCCTGAGGAGCAGAAGACTCTATTAGATAAGAAAGAAGTACTAAGGATAGACTTGACACTTTAAGTCCTATGTCTCTGTAGACTCAGCGAACCTAGAGCTCTGATACCACTAATTGTGGGCTCTGATCTCCAAAACACAAGATAAACATAGCGGAAGCGATTCGATTAACAGCGGAATACGAAAATCACGAGAAATTAAAACTTTTCGAAAACGAGATCTTAAAAACCTGAAACTCCTTTTATAAAAGTAAGATGAACTGTTTACATCTCTGATAAATCACTTCTCGAGTGATTATATACGTCATGATACAAAATCTCAAGATTTCAAAATTCTCAGATCAACAGACTCCTAGGACCTGAGTGTACAGAGACGACATAAGACTATTCTGACTACAAGACTAGACGGCACAGTGTTTCCACCTGAAGTCACTGCTGCTCCTGAAATTGCTGTTGTTGCTGCTGTCCACCTGCAGATCGGTTCCTTCGATCTCGACGTCCACCTAAAGGTAGAAATCTACGGGGTGAGACAATTTTAAATAATTGTCCCAGTGAGAGTTATAACTCTCCGCCAGAAGCTTTATAATAGAAATCACAGATCAACATAAGCAATATAGCTTTAAGGAAATCAACAGCAAATTGTTATCAAGTAGATCAATAATATTTAAGGAATATGAGGAACATGTATACTAAACAGTGTAACCATCAATCAATGTATCTCGTAGTTCAACCTAAGCAGATATACTACGCGGTTGATTATGTTTTACAAACATTATTATGCCCTGCGGAGATGAGGTATACCGCTCATACTCCAACCGATCACTATTAAGTCGCATCGGTATTATACATAGGTCATCAAGAGAGCCGGATTCTTATGACCTCATCTTCCTCAGTCAGTATGAGGATTAACATGCAGGACATCTAGTGTCTCTACTACTATAGCTTACCAGGGTATTCTGGTACTTTGCTGTTTAGAGTCACAGTGGCATTCTGTACTCTCTTCGCCATCAAAAGATTTCTTGTTTATCTCTCATCGATGCGGTACAAAAGATTTCCTCAGGAGATTAGTGTTACATCACCCCGGCATAAGCACATAGTGAAGGATTGATAGACTAGATACATCTACATCAATTCCTACACTAGGATGTAAGGGCATTCACATCCATATTCCCCCACATACTCAAAAGTATGTGATCCAAGAGTTCCCTTAGGAAAACCTGTTTCACCATCATTTAACTCCTGACAATGATGGATCTATGATCAGGGCTCTACATGATATGATTAAACTTGGTTATTAGGTACATTTCAGTATTCTTTTAGCATCATACATGTTTTCAAACATTAATTATTAGCATAACATCTATGAAAGTAGAATACTAAATGTATCAAGTCTAACTCACATCAATTATCATTTCTCAATCATCCAATCACAATTCATTTGACAAGCATGACCTTGATGATATTCATGGCTCTTATAGCCTATCATTCTCATAAGATGCCACTTACTAGGCATCAACATATGTCATTATTCATAAAGCTAATAACATGCTTCCAATGAATATGAAATCATAATCCTTACATGGATATGATCACCATCATGTATAAAAACATGCATGGTTAATTCAACTGATAATAGTAAGCAGTTCATATCAAGAGTTGTACCCTTATACTCTTACAAGGGTTAGATTCCCTGATTTTCATCAATTAGGGTTTACTATTCACAATATTTGTCATCACCCTAGAATTAGGGTTTACTATTCACCTCATGGTGAATTAATCTCATTACATCACCATGTATGAGAAACATCATCATTAAAGCCCTCAGATAAGATCAAGATCCACCAATTACCATAATTAGGGTTTCCATGATCTCTCATAAGTGGATCATACCCTAATCATGCACATTCATGTATATTGAAGGTATTTTACTTGAGTTTCCACTATAAATGGTACTTTCTCTCTCCTCTCACTAGTAGATGGTGACTAAACCACTTAGATTAGGTTAGGTTAAGTCCCCTTTGATCTATATAAACCAAATCACCACTATCAAGTGATTCGGGTTTGGTTAGAACAAGGTATAACTCAATTAAACCTCTCAGGGGCATTTTGGTAAATTACCCATTGATCATCCTCATGGGTCAAATCATTAATCACTTAGTCCTTTAATATATTAAGTTAACATTATGGTTTAGATTAGATCATCATTGAACCATTTACACCTTCAAGTGATTAAGTATAATCAACCTTGAAAATCTCCAATTGGTTTAGGGTTTGATCTTCAACCTTCAACCCATTTGATTCTTAAATGACCTTGAACTCATTTAACCTCAAACAACCTAGAACCCATTTGGGCCTTTAAACGAGTGTGGACCCCCTTGATCTTAAACGGGTGTGAACCCACTTGAGATAAACGAGTGTGAACCCGTTTGAGATCAAACGAGTGTGAACCCGTTTGAGATCAAACGAGTGTGAACCCGTTTGAGATCAAACGAGTGTGAACCCGTTTGAGATCAAACGAGTGTGAACCCATTTGAGATCAAATGAGTGTGAACCCGTTTGAGATCAAATGAGTGTAGACTCATTTGGACTTAAACGAGTGTGAACTTACTTGGGTCCAAACCGCATTAACATAAAAGGTGACACATAGGTTATGTTTGAATAGGGTTTCCTATGTTGAAGCCTTTAATTGGCCAAAGCCATGTTAACTACTTACAGATTGAGTCAATTAGGATGAGCCTCAATCAATTGGACTCCAATTTGACTCTTAATTGAAAGCCAATTAGGGTTAAGTCTAACTCAATTAGGGTTTCCAATCGGCTAATCATCAATTCTCAACAATGTGAAACAAATTGTAATTGAACCCATAAATTGAACTCCAATTGGGCCCAAACTTGGCCCAAACGGTCTTGAGATCGTTTGGATGACCTCCAAACGGTCTTGAGACCGTTTGCCCAAAGTTTGACCAAAATCTAAGTTGATTTGATTAGGATTGAACCCTAATTAGGTCTAAAATCAGCACTTTTATCAATTCTTCAACCTATTGAAATTGGACCTACAATGGATCAATTTTCCTTAACCCTAGACCTCCAAACGGTCTTGGGGTGTCACTAAACGAGTGTGAGACCATTTGGGTGAACCCCAAATGGGTTTGAACCCATTTGGATCCTCCAACCCAAAACTCAACAAGATCTATAATTAAAATCAGCAATTTCAACCCGATTAGGGTTAGGGTGTTGAAGTGCCTTCAACTCTCAATTGGTTAGGAATTAGATTATAATTCTTTTTAGGAAAGAAACTCAATACATTATGAACAGACCCTCAAATGTTCGTACCTTGGTCAACCCTATGAAATGGTCTTGGGGTCGTTTTGATCCAAACGATCTTGCAGGATCGTTTGAGATCAAACGGGTTGAACCTGTTTGACCTTAAACGAGTTGCACCCGTTTGGACCAAAAGGGTCCAAGGTCATTTCATAAAGTGACCTAGGAATCCACGCCCATCATCCTCAACCTCTGTTCAGGTCGGTTCCTCCACCGTTTTGCTTGCAAAAGAGCAAGGAAGAAGGGAGGTAGAAGAAGAACTAATCATAGAAAACAAGAACAAAGATATGCATAACAAAGCTAAGAGTTAGAGTTATAAAACCCGCCTCAAACGTGGTTCCTAGAGCTTCCAAGCTTCCAAGCTTCAAGCCTTTAATGGCGTCTTGAGCTCCACAGGTCGGCCAAGGTCAATTCTTCAAGAAAAAGATGGGGATGGTCGGCTAGAACAAGGAACCTAAGTAAGAAAACTAGCAATTCAACCTTGTAATACGATTTCCTCCATGAATCCAAGCTAGAAGGTGGTGTTCTCTTACCTAGAGCAGGTTGGTCGTCCCCTTGAGCTCCTGATCTTTTCTTTGGCCGGTTGAGAAAGATAAGAAGTGAGGAAGTGAAGGAAAACGTTTGCTTGGTTTGGAAAGAAAGGTGCTTATATAGTTTAGGCTGATTTTCACCATAAGGACCTCTAAAGCATGTAATTCTCATCCAAGTCCCTCCTTATTTCTAAGGCACGTTCAAGCTATCAAAACTTAATCAAAGCCCATCAAAAATCAAGATCTAAGGGTAAAGAAAACCAATATACACACTAAGGTATATATATATATGAAGGGTCTTCTTACTCATACTAGGTGTTTTCACTACAAAGGTCATCCTTCTTATCCAATTATTTAATAGAAGTACCTCTCTCATCCTTTCTTCTCTAAATGATGTCAAGAGTCATAAAATATATTCTATAAACTGTATAGAACAAGTTGCACACCACATTTTGGGTAAATTGCACTTTACACCAAAATTATGGTTTAAGCACAAGGATTGCTCCACAAGCTGCACCTTGGTGTCCAAACTTGGGAAATCCATCATACCTCATCATATTCCTTCATATGATGTCTATTTATTAGAAGAACATATTAACTTGTGAAATTTGCAAGTTAAACCCCTTACCTGGGTAATTTGCACATAGGTCCATGTATTACCAAACAATACTACAATCATTGTTTAAAAGGGACAGAAATGAAAATGTATGTTCCTTAGGAACTTAAATACATGCCAAAAGATAATCACAAGGATTTAATTACATATCTTAGGCAAAACACCTAGGGTTAATTCATAACCCAAGTTTAGGGATGTTACAAATTATCCACCCCTTACAAGGATTTCGTCCTCGAAATCGATAAAACATATTAAGAGAAAAGAGTAGGATATTTCCTTCTCATCTCTTCCTCTAGTTCCCAAGTGGCTTCTTCGACACCACGGTGATTCCATAGAACTTTTACAAGACTTATCTCTTTCTTCTTTAGCTTTTTAATTCTGTTATCAAGGATTGACACCGGTCCTTCCTCATAAGTTACATCTTCATTCAATTCTACTTCCATAGGTTGTAGAACTGACTCGGTGTCAGGATGACATTTCCTCAGCATAGAAATGTGAAACACAGGGTGTAACTTCTGCAACTCTTGAGGTAGCTCTAGTTTATAGGCTACCTTTCCAACCCGTTCAATGATTGTATAAGGCCCTATAAATCTAGGAGCTAACTTCCCTTTCCTTCCAAAACGAAGGACTCCTTTCCAAGGCGAGACCTTGAGGTACACTCGGTCTCCAACCTAGAACTCTAGAGGTCTACGACGTCTGTCGGCGTAAGATTTCTGCCTATCCTGTGCAGTCTTAATATGTTGTTGTATTACTTTAATCTTCTCTGTGGTTTGTTGCACAAGATCAGGACCCAACAACTGATGTTCACTAGTCTCATACCAACACAAGGGTGATCTACAACGTCTACCATACAAAGCTTCATAGGGTGCCATATCAATACTATGTTGATAGCTATTGTTATAGGCAAACTCTATTAGGCTTAGGTGTAGATCCCAACTACCGGTAAACTGGAGAGCACATGCTCTCAGTAGATCTTCTAAGGTCTGTATAGTCCTTTCAGACTGTCCATCAGTCTGTGGATGAAAGGTTGTACTAAACCTTAACTGGGTGCCTAGTGCTCTATGTAGCTGTTCCCAAAAACGACTTGTGAACTGAGGACCTCTGTCGGAAACTATGGTGACAGGAACTCCGTGCAAACGCACTATCTCTTGAACATATAACTGGGATAATCTTTCAGCAGAATAGGTTGTTTTGACAGGTAAGAAATGTGTTGTCTTAGTCAACCTATCAACAATTACCCAAATGGAATCATGTCCTTTGTTTGTTCTAGGTAGACCAACAACAAAGTCCATGGTTACATGATCTCACTTCCACTATGGTATGGGTAAAGGTTGCATTGTTCCTGCAGGCTTCTGGTGTTCAGCTTTAACTTGCTGACACACTAGACACCTCAGAACAAACTCAACTACGTCCTTCTTCATCCCAGGCCACCAATACATATCTTTCAAGTTTCGATACATCTTGGTGCTTCCTGGATGCATAGCATACATTGAAGAATGAGCTTCCTCCAGGACTAACTTCCTCAGGTTATCTACATCTGGTACTATCATCCTCCCATGATAGCATGCCATTTGATCATCTGATTCATGAAAACCTTCTCGCTTCTCATCACCATACTCAGATCTGATCTGCTGAACTGCAACATCAACTTGTTGTGCCTCCTTAATCTGCTCTCTTAGGGTGGGTTTGATATGCATCTCAGCCAACAACCCGGCAATCCATGACACCTTCATCTGTACATTGTCTTGCCTTAAGGAGATAAGCATATCTCTCCTAGGGCATACTAAAGAGATTAATTGTGTCCTATCAGAGGATGATGTTGCTGATTTCCTACTCAAGGCATCTGCAACTACAATGGCCTTTCGTGGATGGTAATCTATTGTACAATCGTAGTCCTTGATTAACTCCATCCAGTAACGTTGCCTCATGTTAAGTTCATGCTGAGAAAAGATATACTTAAGGTTCTTGTGATCTGTGAAAATCTGAAATGTCTCTCTGTAGAGATAATGTCTCCAGATCTTCAAGGCATGAACCAGAGCAGCTAACTCCAGATCGTGTGTCGGATAATTCTCGTCGTGTTTCTTAAGTTGTCGGGAAGCAAAAGAAATCACTTGTTTATCCTGCATCAACACACACCCGAGTCCATTCTTAGAGGCATCACAGAAAATTATGTATCCTTTGCCTTGCTCAGGTAGCACAATCACATGTGCACTTATAAACCTCTCCTTCAGCAACTGAAAAGATTGCTGGCACTTATCACTCCAGACAAAAGGAATATCCTTTCGGGTTAACCTAGTCAAGGGTAAGGCTATAGAACTGAAGTTCTTAATGAACCTTCGGTAATAGCCAGCTAACCCTAGGAAACTTCGAATCTCCGTCGGTGTTTTAGGTTGTTCCCACTATAGAACAGATTCTACCTTTTTAGGGTCAACACGAATACCCGAGGCAGATACCACATGACCAAGGAAAGATACTTCTGGCAACCAAAACTCACACTTGCTAAACTTAGCGTATAGCTTATGTTCTCTTAGCAAAGTTAGAGCTTGACGAAGATGTTGTTCATGCTGTTGTGCATCTCTACTATAGATCAGAATGTCATCTATGAAGACAACAACACACTGATCGAGGAAAGGTTGGAAGATTCTATTCATAAGTTCCATAAATGCAGCCGGTGCATTAGTTAGTCCAAACGACATAAATGTGAACTCATAGTGACCATACCTTGTTCTGAAGGCAAACTTGGATATGTCACTATCCTTAATACGGAGTTGATGATATCCAGACCTCAAGTCTATCTTTGAGAAGATGGTTGCACCACGCAACTGGTCAAAGAGATCATCAATCCTCGGCAAAGGGTACTTATTCTTTATTATTACTTTATTTAATTGTTTATAATCGATGCATAATCGCATTGATCCATCTTTCTTTTTAACAAACAAAACCGGAGCACCCCAAGGTGAAGTACTCGGTCGGATAAAACCCTTCCCAAGCAACTCCTGAAGTTGTTTCTTGAGTTCTGCCATTTCGACAGACGCCATCCTATACGGTGTCTGGGCTATGGGTTTCGTATCTGGGACTAAATTGATTTCAAAATCAATTTCCCGAGGCAGTGGCATACTTGGAAGTTCTTCAGGAGATACATCTTCAAATTCCCTGACTATAGGAACTTCAGCAAGGTTAGGACTCTTCATGGTGGTATCTATCACATGGGCCAAGAATGCATAACATCCTTACCTCATCAGCTAATCAGCAACCATGGCAGACACAAGACAGGTGGGTAGAATCTTTTTCTCCCCTTGAAAGATCCATGTGTTGCTCTCATCAGCAAACACAGCCTGCTTGGATTTACAACCCAAGACAACTCTATACCTTTCCAAGGTATCCATCCCCAGGATTATATCAAATCCTTACATATCAAGTGGTATAAGATCCACTTGAATGCGATGATCAGAAAAAAAGAGGATGCAAGGAGAGCATACCTCTTGCAAAACAGCAGATCCTCTCAACGGAGTTTCAAGCAACAAGCTATCTGCCCTATGTCTAACTGTCATATTGCAGTTATGAATCACCCTTCGAGTGATAAAGGAGTGTGTAGCACCCGGGTCAATCAAAACAGATACAACGTAGGATTTAGACATATCAGAATATAAAAGTTCCATCTGACCTACCACAACCCGTGGATTGACCACTGTTTTGGGTGGGTTCATAACATAGAACCTCACTGTCGCCTGAGGTTGAGTTGGTGCTGACGATCCATCCTGAGACGCTTGCCCACGTCCTCTAGCTGCTCCTTGAGACTGCCTTCTCTATGATCCATGTTGATCCTGCCTCAGAGGCTGTGTCACACTGACAGGCCTAGACCTACAGTCCTTCATCAGATGTCCCACCTTCCCACAGTTATAGCAACTTCTCTCCAGTTGTTGTGGTCTTGGCGGTCCTGTGACCGATATTGATGCTGAACTGTGAGTCTCTCGTGGCGGTAAACCTCGTCCTCTACCTCTACTTGGGGACCACTGAGTCTGAGAACTCGATCTGGGTGGTGGAGGTGTAGGTGCAGAGAATCTAGGCTTCTTAAAGTCTCTAGATGAAGATCCCTGGAACTGTGGATATCTCTTTTGGGTTTGTCTTTTCTTGACTACGGATCTCTCTATCCTTCGGACTGACTCAACAAAGGTAGAGAATCTCTCCCGGTTTTCTAGTGCAGACACGGGAGTAGTCATGTCGGCATTCAAACCCTTCTCAAACCTCCTAATCCTTTCTTCATCTGTGGTAGCCATATGCGGACAGAATCACAACAACTCCATGAACTTAGCCTCATACTCGCTAATGTTCATCATACCCTGTCTCAGTCTCTCAAACTGAGAGATCTTCTCGTCCAGGAAGGTCTTTGGAAAATATCTGCAGACAAATTCCCGATGAAAGTCTTCCCACGAGATCTCTATTACAGGCCTCTTCTGCTCTTCCATGGTCCACCAGTGACCAGCACTACCTTTGAGAAGATAGACAGCATGTCTAACCTTCTCACTTTCGGGGATGTTAAGGATTCTGAAAGCTTTCTCCAACTCAGTTAACCACAGATCAACATCAGCAGGGTCATCTGTTCCAAAATATTCAGTTGCTCCGACCCGACGAAGTCGCTCGAACGTTTTACCGATACCTTGACCCTCAGACTGGACAGGTGCCCTAGGTGCAGGCATGGGCATCCTGTCGGTGATATGTGTCATGGCAGTCATAAACTGCCCAAACATAGTTTGAACAGCTGGGTTTCCCATGTCAGCTGGGTCAAACTGAGGTGGCTCCACAGGTGGCTCAGGTACAGGTCGCTCTATTTCTAGGTTCCTTGCACCTTCTCGAGGCGCAGAAACACTACTTTCAGCCTCATACTCCTCCTGTGGTCCAGACATCCTTAATTATCTTCTTCTCCTGAGGAGCAGAAGACTCTATTAGATAAGAAAGAAGTACTAAGGATAGACTTGACACTTTAAGTCCTATGTCTCTGTAGACTCAGCGAACCTAGAGCTCTGATACCACTAATTGTGGGCTCTGATCTCCAAAACACAAGATAAACATAGCGGAAGCGATTCGATTAACAGGGGAATACGAAAATCACGAGAAATTAAAACTTTTCGAAAACGAGATCTTAAAAACCTGAAACTCCTTTTATAAAAGTAAGATGAACTGTTTACATCTCTGATAAATCACTTCTCGAGTGATTATATACGTCATGATACAAAATCTCAAGATTTCAAAATTCTCAGATCAACAGACTCCTAGGACCTGAGTGTACAGAGACGACATAAGACTATTCTGACTACAAGACTAGACGGCACAGTGTTTCCACCTGAAGTCACTGTTGCTCCTGAAATTGCTGTTGTTGCTGCTGTCCACCTGCAGATCGGTTCCTTCGATCTCGACGTCCACCTAAAGGTAGAAATCTACGGGGTGAGACAATTTTAAATAATTGTCCCAGCGAGAGTTATAACTCTCCGCCAGAAGCTTTATAATAGAAATCACAGATCAACATAAGCAATAAAGCTTTAAGGAAATCAACAGCAAATTGTTATCAAGTAGATCAATAATATTTAAGGAATATGAGGAACATGTATACTAAACAGTGTAACCATCAATCAATGTATCTCGTATTTCAACCTAAGCAGATATACTATGCGGTTGATTATGTTTTACAAACATTATTATGCCCTGCGGAGATGAGGTATACCGCTCATACTCCAACCGATCACTATTAAGTCGCATCGGTATCATACATAGGTCATCAAGAGAGCCGGATTCTTATGACCTCATCTTCCTCAGTCAGTATGAGGATTAACATGCAGGACATCTAGTGTCTATGCTACTATAGCTTACCAGGGTATTCTGGTACTTTGCTGTTTAGAGTCACAGTGGCATTCTGTACTCTCTTCGCCATCGAAAGATTTCTTGTTTATCTCTCATCAATGCGGTACAAAAGATTTCCTCAGGAGATTAGTGTTACATCACCCCGGCATAAGCACATAGTGAAGGATTGATAGACTAGATACATCTACATCAATTCCTACACTAGGATGTAAGGGCATTCACATCCATATTCCCCCACATACTCAAAAGTATGTGATCTAGGAGTTCCCTTAGGAAAACCTGTTTCACCATCATTTAACTCCTGACAATGATGGATCTATGATCAGGGCTCTACATGATATGATTAAACTTGGTTATTAGGTACATTTCAATATTCTTTTAGCATCATACATGTTTTCAAACATTAATTATTAGCATAACAGCTATGAAAGTAGAATACTAAATGTATCAAGTCTAACTCACATCAATTATCATTTCTCAATCATCCAATCACAATTCATTTGACAAGCATGACCTTGATGATATTCATGGCTCTTATAGCCTATCATTCTCATAAGATGCCACTTACTAGGCATCAACATATGTCATTATTCATAAAGCTAATAACATGCTTCCAATGAATATGAAATCATAATCCTTACATGGATATGATCACCATCATGTATAAAAACATGCATGGTTAATTCAACTGATAATAGTAAGCAGTTCATATCAAGAGTTGTACCCTTATACTCTTACAAGGGTTAGATTCCCTGATTTTCATCAATTAGGGTTTACTATTCACAATATTTGTCATCACCCTAGAATTAGGGTTTACTATTCACCTCATGGTGAATTAATCTCATTACATCACCATGTATGAGAAACATCATCATTAAAGCCCTCAGATAAGATCAAGATCCACCAATTACCATAATTAGGGTTTCCATGATCTCTCATAAGTGGATCATACCCTAATCATGCACATTCATGTATATTGAAGGTATTTTACTTGAGTTTCCACTATAAATGGTACTTTCTCTCTCCTCTCACTAGTATATGGTGACTACACCACTTATATTAGGTTAGGTTAAGTCCCCTTTGATCTATATAAACCAAATCACCACTATCAAGTGATTCGGGTTTGATTAGAACAAGGTATAACTCAATTAAACCTCTCAGGGGCATTTTGGTAAATTACCCATTGATCATCCTCATGGGTCAAATCATTAATCACTTAGTCCTTTAATATCTTAAGTTACCATTATGGTTTAGATTAGATCATCATTGAACCATTTACACCTTCAAGTGATTAAGTATAATCAACCTTGAAAATCTCCAATTGGTTTAGGGTTTGATCTTCAACCTTCAACCCATTTGATTCTTAAATGACCTTGAACTCGTTTAATGTGAAACGACCTAGAACCCATTTGGGCCTTTAAACGAGTGTGGACCCCCTTGATCTTAAACGGGTGTGAACCCACTTGAGATCAAACGAGTGTGAACCCGTTTGAGATCAAACGAGTGTGAACCCGTTTGAGATCAAACGAGTGTGAACCCGTTTGAGATCAAACGAGTGTGAACCCGTTTGAGATCAAACGAGTGTGAACCCGTTTGAGATCAAACGAGTGTGAACCCGTTTGAGATCAAACGAGTGTAGACTCGTTTGGACTTAAACGAGTGTGAACTTACTTGGGTCCAAACCGCATGAACATAAAAGGTGACACATATGTTATGTTTGAATAGGGTTTCCTATGTTGAAGCCTTTAATTGGCCAAAGCCATGTTAACCACTTACAGATTGAGTCAATTAGGATGAGCCTCAATCAATTGGACTCCAATTTGACTCTTAATTGAAAGACAATTAAGGTTAAGTCTAACTCAATTAGGGTTTCCAAACGGCTAATCATCAATTCTCAACAATGTGAAACAAATTGTAATTGAACCCATCAATTGAACTCCAATTGGGCCCAAACTTGGCCCAAACGATCTTGAGATCGTTTGGATGACCTCCAAATGGTCTTGAGACCGTTTGCCCAAAGTTTGACCAAAATATAAGTTGATTTGATTAGGATTGAACCCTAATTAGGTCTTAAATCAGCACTTTTATCAATTCTTCAACCTATTGAAATTGGACCTACAATGGATCAATTTTCCTTAACCCTAGACCTCCAAACGGTCTTGGGGTGTCACTAAACGAGTGTGAGACCGTTTGGGTGAACCCCAAACGGGTTTGAACCCGTTTGGATCCTCCAACCCAAAACTCAACAAGATCTATAATTAAAATCAGCAATTTCAACCCGATTAGGGTTAGGGTGTTGAAGTGCCTTCAACTCTCAATTGGTTAGGAATTAGATTATAATTCTTTGTAGGAAAGAAATTAAATACATTATGAACAGACCCTCAAACGGTCGTACCTTGGTCAACCCTATGAAACAGTCTTGGGGTCGTTTTGATCCAAACGATCTTGCATGATCGTTTGAGATCAAACGGGTTGAACCCGTTTGACCTTAAACGAGTTGCACCCGTTTGGACCAAAAGGGTCCAAGGTCGTTTCATAAAGTGACCTAGGAATCCATACCCATCATCCTGAACCTGTGTTCAGGTCGGTTCCTCCACCGTTTTTCTTGCAAAAGAGCAAGGAAGAAGGGAGGTAGAAGAAGAATTAATCATAGAAAACAAGAACAAAGATATGCATAACGAAGCTAAGAGTTAGAGTTATAAAACCTGCCTCAAACGTGGTTCCTAGAGCTTCCAAGCTTACAAGCTTCAAGCTTTTAATGGTGTCTTGATCTCCACAGGTCGGCCAAGATCAATTCTTCAAGAAAAAGATGGGGATGGTCGGCTAGAACAAGGAACCTAAGTAAGAAAACTAGCAATTCAACCTTGTAATACGATTTCCTCCATGAATCCAAGCTAGAAGGTGGTGTTCTCTTACCTAGAACAGGTTGGTCGTCCCCTTGAGCTCCTGAGCTTTGCTTTGGCTGGTTGAGAAATATAAGAAGTGAGGAAGTGAAGGAAAATGTTTGCTTGGTTTGGAAAGAAAGGTGCTTATATAGTTTAGGCTGATTTTCACCATAAGGACCTCTAAAGCATGTAATTCTCATCCAAGTACCTCCTTATTTCTAAGGCACGTTCAAGCTATCAAAACGTAATCAAAGCCCATCAAAACTCAAGATCTAAGGGTAAAGAAAACCAATATGCACACTAAGGTATATATATATGAAGGGTCTTCTTAGTCATACTAGGTGTTTTCACTACAAAGGTCATCCTTCTTATCCAATTATTTAATAGAAGTGCCTCTCTCATCCTTTCTTCTATAAATGATGTCAAGAGTCATAAAAGATATTCTAGAAAGTGTATAGCACAAGTTGCACCCCACATTTTGGGTAAATTGCACTTTACACCAAAATTAGGGTTTAAGCACAAGGATTGCTCCACAAGCTGCACCTTGGTGCCCAAACTTGGGAAATCCATCATACCTCATCATATTCCTTCATATGATGTCTCTTTATTAGAGGAACATCTTAACTTGTGAAATTTGCAAGTTAAACCCCTTACCTGGGTAATTTGCACATAGGTCCCAGTATTATTAAACAATACTACAATCATTGTTTAAAAGGGACAGAAATGAAAATGTATGTTCCTTAGGAACTTAAATACATGCCAAAAGATAATCACAAGGATTTAATTACATATCTTAGGCAAAACACCTAGGGTTAATTCATAACCCAGGTCAGGGATGTTACATTTATTGTAACCCTTATTCAAGGTCAAGTTCGAAGATTTCAAAGTCCATCAAATGACATATGATAAGTGTAGTGATTTCAAGTCTAAGAACACAATCAGCACCATCACTACTAGATATGATTTTGATTACCATTCCATGGTTTCCGTGCATCACTTTTAAGGTGGGTCTATCGGATACACCATTCTCTAACAAGTACCTATGTTTTTGGTTTAATATCACATGTCATGACTTAATGAGATTTTGTCATAAACCAACACACACTCTATTCTTATGTGTTATTGTTGTCTACCAACTTCCACAATAACATCATACTAGGAACATATCAAGAATGCATATACTCTCAACATCTGTATGATCTCATTGTTTAGAACCTCAGCCTAAAGATATGTGTCATTGAGTAACATAATCTTGTAGAAATTTATTATGTTACATCATTATCTCATAATTAGATAAAACATAATAAATGAAACATTGCTTTTATTATTAATCAAAGTGTTTGTGAGATATGCCATTACAATCATCATGTGATTCGCTCTGTGGGCATACATACCAACACAATGATCCAACCAATACTAGAGGTATGCATTTGAAATTATCTATCATTTAAATGTTTTATATGCTCAATGTGCATTTCATATTCACTATCATAGTTATATATGTTTCATATGCTAGATGTACATTTTACATCCTCTAACACTTATATGTTCTTCTTGACTATTTTTAATATGACACTTTGCATATGGTGTTTGATCGTGAGGATTGCACTATGAGGATGAGCATCACGATGTACACCGTAAGGATGAGTCTGTTGTAAGTTATATATTATTTTATTATGTAGATGTGCATTTTAAATTCTCTATCACGGTTACATGTATTTTATATGTGAGATGTTCATTTTACATTCTTTATCACTTTTATGTATTTATTGACTATTTTAAGATGAGCATCATGAGGATGTGCACCTTCATGATCTTACTAGGTCTGTTGAGGAGTAGCATGATCATGAATGTAAAAGATACATCACTTGGATGAACAAGTTATCAACACAAGGTAAAGGTCCGAAGCTAGCCATTGAATTTGATGCAACAAGATATCATGTTGGAAAGAACCATAGTTCTTTTAGGAAATATTTAAGGGTTACTATTCATATAAAAGTGCCAATAATTGTACAATCTTGACATAAAGTAGATCATTCCATTAAAGACCTCATCTAGAAGGATTTAGCTATAGAATATTCTTCTTTTAAAGATATGTACAATTCTATTTTTAAATATTTGCACAATTCTATCGTTGAAGATCATGTCATTGAAGTATATGAACTTTGACGAGACATCTTTAACCTTTATGAAATTTACATCTTAAAATTGTGATGTAACACTGTGGGAGGGTATTAAGAAATTTTTAGGACAAATCTAACAAGATATTGCACAATGAATGACAAGAGGAAGAAGCCAACCACTGGGAAATTGACCTACTTTGATAAGAGTGTGTGGGACATGCTCGTTGCTTCCAGGAAAATCAATGAGCTCAAGGTAGTGAGCCTCCTTTAAAATACATTCTTATGACTAATTAGATAAATTCAATGTATTATGTAATAAACATATATTTAGGATTAACCAGGCTATACATGATGCACAAAAATAAAGGCATACAAAGAATGTGCATGACCACAATTTGGATTTAGGTGGCTATGCCTGGTGTCGCCAATAGAGAGGGAATCTTCTTCTAAGTAGCCTACTCCTGGGTCTGCTACTCATGCACCTCTACCTCACCATAGGAATCTATAGGTGTGAGGACAAGCCACTCTAGAGAAATCCCCAACCCTGTAATCGCTAAGGTGGCTGGAAAAATGGAACATTTTAACTCTCAAAGTGAATGTTCATTTTTTACTTCAAATGTTAGATTTTATCGATCAGTTACTATTTATGATGATTAATAGGACTATGTGAGTAATGAAAACAAGGCATGTTCATCCCTGAGGGCCAAAGGGATAAATTAATAGTTGTTGTGGGCACTCTGGAGCATCTTGGCCGTGTTAGGGTCATTGGGGCTGTTGTTGGGATAAGATCCTTTTCTAACACATCAGAATAAAAGTGCAGATCTATCAAGAAAGGTCAATTATCACAAGATGAGGTAGAGGAAATGATTGGAAAGAGAATAGAAGAAGCAATGAGATAGTTTCATGATTCTCAATCTCAACCTCCTCAAACAGTACATGAGGTGGACCTCCTTAGACAAGGTGGTTGGGAGTAATCTAATTGACTCTACAGCTGGCACACCCAATGTAAGTTTTTGTTTTATATAATAGTCTTTAAAGTGAATTAATAATATGTTGTGTTTGAGTATATATATAACACGATATAAAAAATTGTAGGTATTGAAAAAATTATTCTTGCATTGCTAGAACCCCCCTTCTATGTCATGGAATTGGGTGAGGTTTTCCCACACCTTCTAGGTGATAAGTTTCATGGTGATCCAATGATGTGCTTTGTGTGAGTAACCAAATTGTGTATCAAGAATAGAAAAAGACACCACTACCACATGTCCACTCGAGCATAGAATAATGGGAGAAGTAGAAGGAAACACGGTTGTGTGGCCCAAAGATGTAATTTTGATTAAGAATCTATGATAAATTTATATTGCATTTGTATTTGTGGTTCTTTTCAATTTGTGTATATAATTGGAAAGTGATATGAGAATACATGCATGCCATAGTATCTAAGAAACCCCCTACAGTTTATCCTTCAAATCCTTGAATACATGCTTCTATTTCATAGGTCCTATTTGACTCACTAGGTCCTAAGTGCAATGGGCACTATAGTTAGACAAAGTATAAAAATAGTTCACTATGATGGTCCGTATTCAAGAGGATGTTGTAGGGAAAGATCATGATACTTGTGCATTCTTGACAAATATTGTGGAGTTATTTGAATATGATTGGCTCAATACAATAGTTATAAAACTTTAGATATGGTGAGATCTAATTTGCTAAATATCTTGTTCTATTATGTGAAGATATATATTGAACTAATATATTAGTACATACATATATTTTGTAGCTACTTATATATGGTGAGTGCACAATTCTCATCAATTAATGTGGCATTTCTAGTTCCATCATTGATAAGTTGGGTATCTAGAGGCCAACTTTTTGTAAGTGATTAATGTTTTACCGCATTTAAATACTTTTATACTACAGGAAAGAACATGATTATAGCTCCTTTCAGTGTTAGGTAAGTTTTGGGATCTTTTCTTATAATGTTAACTTATGAATTACATTTATTATAGAATTTAAGATTTCTTTTATTTGCCTTCTTTTCACTCAATAATAGGCATTGGTATTTGTTGGTAGTTGTCGTTGAGACGATGTATGTGTATTAGCTTGATCCTTCGGGTAGAAAACTAGGGAGTGGGGGCACACAATGAAAGTGGAAATTATAGTGTAAGTAATTTTTTTATCCATCAACATATATTAGTATCTACATCATAACATGATTATTTACTAATGCAATTAACTATATTAGTTTATCTTATAGGGGTAAAAAAAGCCTTCATACAGGTCAGAGAAGAGGTAGATAAGAAAAAGAAAACAATAGCTTTGAAGAATTATAAGATAGTATTCTGACTCAATTGCATACATATATATGCCAATTATGCTTATTTTTATTGTTACCATTTTGCATAACTGTAAATCTATAGTGCCATATACAAGATAATAATTGAGAATGTAGATATCACATGATGTGGCATATGGACTTGATTGTCAAATAGGCATCACAAGACATCCATTATATATGAAAGGTAATTTATATAGTCTTGAAGCATATGCAAATAGCATCATTTGATGATATAAAAAAAATCAAATCAAACTCTTGAAATATGTCATTCTCTTTGCAAATGTTTAAAATAGTAAAACTTGATACAAAGGAAGAGTTGAATGAGATACAAGAAGAGTGATCATAGTCCTTCATTAAGAAGTTAACTTTATAATTGATTGGGATGAATTATGATACTTTTTAAACTTTGAAAACATTATTTCTATATACATGTGATCATAATGACTTTTGCAACTATACATTTGATGGGAGTTGTTGGTGTATATGTAAATGACGAGTGTATATATGCATATGTGTGAATGAATGTGAAGAGAAATGAATATGATGAGAATTGTGTTTATACATGTGGAGGAGATGGAATTTCATGTGTGAATGAATTGTGTGTGTGCATATGTGCATGAGAATGGATGAAGTTTGGATGAGAACAAAATTGCATGTGTGTGAATGAATTGCATGGATGTAAACTCTTGTATGTGTTTGTTGTTACAAGTTTTGCATGTATTGTTGGCATGTTGTTAAGTTGAACATAGGATGGAGCTTGTTGTTCTAATGAACAGGAGGTTCTGCATCCCACTAAACAACCGGACAATAGACCTATACAAAAATAAAACCAAACCCGCAACGTCAGTTGCTTTAAAAAAGTCAATGTTATATATTTGTGTTGTCGATTTTCTCAATAAAAATGAAAAACCTCTCCTTAACGGATTAGGAAGCACAACATCAGTTATCTTAAAAAATTTGATGACACTGGCTATATTTCAATGTTTGATTCTTCCTTCCACCCAATGACATAGATTATAGTCATCAGTTTCTCTAAGAGAAACCGATGACTATAATCCAAGAACGATTTTATAAGTGTTGCTGATATCAGATTATGTTGTCAGTTTCTTGATTGTAAACCAACAGAACACGACTATTGTTACATTAGTTTTTCCTTTCATAATAACTGACACTACATTTGATTTATCGATTGTCACTTATCCTAGAAATCATTGTGAAGGTCCTTAGGTGTCAGTATATAACAAATATATTGTTGGTAAGGTATGACCATAGAGCCAATCATATGATGATTGGCATGGAATATAACATAAATGATTTGATTAGTAATCATTAAGGCAAGCTTCCAATTCATTATGATTTCACTTAGTTATGATATAATGAGGAAACATTATGAATGTCTAAAAAATGACAATACTCAATTATGTACATATTCAGGTACATGACTTGAATAATGAAATCATGCGAAAGCTATGAGTATGTACATTCTTATTATGTCCTTGGTCAGTTTTTACTGTGGAAGGTAGATAGACACTAGTAACACATAAGACTAAAGTGTGGGTTGATTGATGACAAAATCTCATGTCATTATATGGCATATCAAACCAAACATACAAATACATCTTATGAAACAATGTATCAGACAAACCCACCTTGAGAGTGACACGTGGAAACCATCATGGTTGTCATATTCATCTCTCATAGTGAAGGTGGTGATTGTGGTTCATAGACCTGAAGTCACTATAGTCATCACATGTCGTTCGGTATACTTTGACATCATCAAACGTAATACTGAAACAAGGATTTCTATAATGGTGATGATTGGGTAGCTATGACACATGGGGACTGACTATGAGTGATGTAGATGGGATTTGACCCTCCTACTGGAGTTTGATATCCTGGCCACTTGATAAGTGAGACTAATAAATGCATGTACATGCACGTGTGAAACAATATATGATATTGAGGTCACATATATATCAGTTTCTACTCTTGGTTCAAGCAACATGGATTGAATGTTGAGAGGATGATGATTCCATGCATCGAGTTCATTCTGAATATCAGAGGCATAGGAATTATACAATTTATATAATACCTTAAACATATTGTAGGTTGAAGTTGTTCTCCAACTTTCCATTAACTTGGGTAGCACTGATGTTCAACTAGGCACCACTCTCTGCTTGTGATGTCATAATTTAGTTATGGACGTTCACTGCCAACGTGATATGGGACCTATAGGGTCACACACATAGGAACTCATTTAGAATAGGAGTTTAATCATGAATAATGGTTGGATTGATTATTAAAGTGTTTAGGTATTCAATTCAAGCAACAAATCAGTTTATTGGACTACCAACCGATTGACTCATCTAGTGAGATGGTTGTTTGGAGTGTCAGGTTGATTGGAACTGAATTGGTTGAACTTCTGCACAAAATAGGACACCAATTGATTATCTCACTGGGTGAACTGATTGGCTCAGGTTGAGTGAGACAACTGGTTCACCTAGTGAATTGAAGGTTCTAGTAGCTTTCCTGAATTCGTGAGAAAGAATGCTCGTTTCACTTGTTCAATTCAATTGGTACAAGAATTAATGTTTTGCATTAATTGGAAATAGTTTCACCAAATTCATATGTGATTAGGAAACATGTGAAACAACCGGTTCGGGACATAAACTGGTCATCTCTCATGTGAACTGACCAGTTCAAGATTCGCAGGTTGTGAAAATTCATGATCTTGCGGTCCCTTCCACTCCCAAAGAGATTGGGAACCCATACCCTAACCCCTCCTATAAATAGAGGGCTGCTAAGGGCTTCCCAGAACACAACTCAATTGACTCCGACAATTGTTGTCCTCTCTGGTTGTGCTAACCAATAGAGAGTATGAGCAAGTCCTACCCACCAAAGGGAGGGATAGCAAGGGGGAAACAATTGTAAGAGAGCAAGTTGATGACTAGTATACCAATGGGAGGGACAACTCCTTCCGGTCTATTCTACTAGAATGACAGGAGTTATAGTTGGTCTATGTGGACTTCTCTAGAGGCAAGGAGGCTATTTCTGCTGCTAGGAGGATAACATCAGCCTATGGTTTGTGGCAACAGTAGGAGTTGTTGTAGACAATGTTTGAGTTTGTTGTCATTGGTGAAGACCAGGAGTTACACGGACACCGTCCAAGAGCAACTAGAAGACAGTTTCACTACAATGAGTTTTAGTCATTGGACTTGCTCCAAGACCAGGTATAAACTCATTAAACTATCTTTCCTATTTCATAGTAGTTGACGTGGTCTTTCTTTATGGTAATATGGATAGATGAAAAAAAAATTCCACTGCCTTTCTCAATGTTTGTATTTCCCAACAGTGGTATCAGAGCCTCATCAATTTACTACGTTTTGGGATCATTGATATGATTGGATTCTTGGTTTTATCTTTTATTTGTTGTATGTGATATAAATATCTAAACTATCTCATATGTGTATCCAATCAAAGACCACATAATCCCAAACTAATATAAATATGATATATATGTAATTTACACGCGTCACCCTAAAAGCAGTTTTGATGATGGATGCATAGCATGGTTATGGCCAATAACCCAAATACTTGTGTATGGTTGGATGGTTTGGTTTTATTCCTATTTTATCTCAATTTGCATATTGAGCCTCTACCTCCTTCTTCCCAATGTAAGGTTAATTATTTCCTACCTTTTCTCCCCTAGAATGAAACTCAAGGTTTCTCTTTACCATATAATAAGTTTAGTAGTAATAGGATAGTTTCCTTTGTTGCAATGATGAAGATGATGATAAACATCAGGTGAGTCGATCATTTCACATGACGAGTCGATCGGATAGAGGATCAAGGAGGACAGATTATGAGAGTGAACTGAACAGCTAGTAGAACCAACCAACCGTCGATTGGACATGAGACCAGACGATCGTTTTAGGAGACCAACCGACCAGCCAAGATGTGAGATGAATGGTTCAAGGGTTGAAATGACCAACTCAGATCGGAAAACACATATCTACACCAACAACAGGTTCATACATGTGATGTAATGATTGACCTAGGTGGTAGTAATTCTTTGTGGCTCCAAGGAATTGCAGTAGACATGGATATAACCATCACTTATGTTTTATATTGCATGCTTATGTTGTGGGATATAGCATGTATATGGTACGTACTATATATGTGGTGATTGGATATATATATATATATATATATATATTCATGTATGGATGTATGTATATATGATATATATAAAATCCCTCAATCAAACATATTACGCCTAAGATGTTTTCCATTAGGAGCACACATGAAAAGCTTGATCAACTAAGTGTAAGTTATGCCCTAGCGTGGTGTGTCGTCTATCTCATGGAAGTGTGATGGTAATAATGTAGGTTATACCCTAGCGGGCTGCATTATTATCATGTTGGCTATTGGGTTCGGCTTACTAGTGATTCTTAGAGTGTCTAAGCCAAAAGGAATGCAAATAATTATGGCATGGAGTTGCGCATAATACCTATCGAAGAATTTCATATGATGCAATGGGTAAACATTGCCTACCTTAATGGTTGATTATGTATGTTGCCATTGGTCAGGTTATAATTGAATCATTTTAGATCCTGGCTCATTAGAAAATTGTTCACTACAATTTTCCTAATCGATACTTGAGGGTTGTCAATTTGATCAAAATAATAAGACGACAGCTAATTAAATACCTAATCAATATCGCCAAAATTTAATCAAATAAAATCAAATCAAAAATGATTTTTTGATAAAATTGCAAATTCTCTTGTATAATTAAATGGCGGCAAACAACAATCACTCTTGTCTGTGATCAGTCCTTGAGAAGGACAAGTTAAGTGGGAACAACTTCCATGATTGGTTCAAGGCATTGAGAATCATTCTCACATAAAAAATCTAGCTCTGTGTTTTGGAGATGTCGGAACTAGATGAACCCCTCCCAATGAACCAAGAGATGATAGGGATGCTTATAAGAAGCACACTGAAGATGATGTGCATGTCAAATGTTTGATGCTATGCTCCATGAACTATGAGTTGTAGAGGCAGCTTGAGAATATGGATGTGATTGATATTGTCACACATCTCAATAACATGTTCAAAGATCAGGCAAGATAAGAGAGACATGATGTCTCCAAGGCATTGTTCAAGCGCAATATGGAAGAAGGAGACCAGTAGGTCCTCTTGTACTCAAGATCATTCGGTACGTGGAGAACCTAGCTAGATTGGGATTCCCCTTGGGTCAAGAGTTGGCCACTGATGTGATTCTACAGTCCATGCCAGAGTTACAGTCAGTTTGTCATGAACTACAACATGAATGACTTTGAAAAGCCATTGATAGAGATGTTGGGCATGTTGAGAATAGATGAGGCACAAGTGAAGAAAGGCAAGCCCAAGTTTGTGATGATGATCAGCAAGACAAAGGGGAAGTCCTAAGGCAAAGGCAAAGCTAAGAAGACTTCTAAAGCTGGACAGAAGCCCAAATATTTAGATCTCAAGGCAAAGGGAGGAGTAAAGAAAAGATGTGATTGTAACCATTGTCACCAGTCTATACATTGGAAAAGAAATTTCCCGCTCTAGTTAGAGGAAATAAAGAAGAAGAAATAAGGCATTGAGGCCTCCACTTCAAGTATAAACTTTATAAGATAAATTTGATTACTTCTTCATCTTGGTATGTGATACCAGATAGAGATCTGACATACTTGATGTACATGATCTAGAAAGAAGTAAAATCCTTCAATAAAAGGAAAAATATGGATGAGGCGGAGCAAGAGTTGTTGAAGCTTTAGTCTATATTTAAATTTATCTTAGCCCAATGGGCATGTAATAGAGTTAGTTGAATTGTTATTTCATTATGTCAATAAATAAAAACATTTATTTTGAAGCATCATGTATGACAAGGATGGTAAATCAATAAAATGAGTTGTTGATGTTTCTGTTTGAAAAGATATGATCTTGTATGGCAATGCCCAAACATCTAATGGTCTTCATTAAAGAATCTTGAGATGAATGTTTATAAAGTTAATACCAAAGGATTATAATTGATAACTCAAAACAATCATTACCAATAGTCACATTGGACGTATATATAATAAATGCATATCTAGAATACATATTGATGTTAATCTAGACTCCCATGGTTATTGAACCTAAGGAGATATGCAAGTCTTACTTATGCACAACGTGACATAACATCCTTCACTAAATGTAGTGGGCAGATAAGCTTTTCACTAGACCTCCCACATATGATGCATGAAGATCTTATGGAATAAATGCTATAGATAGTTACTTATACTTCATTTTGTTTATTGGTAATATGATGATATGTACTCAGTAAAATAGAAACATATATCTTTTAAAGTGTTCAAGGATATTATAAGTGAATTATAACCTTGATAAAAGTATTAAGAAACTTTGATGAGATCAAATGTGGAAATACTTTACATCAATACCCTGAGAACCTTCAGGAAAGAACTGTGATAGTGTATCACAAGCCAGCATCTGAACATGATGATATGTCAAGATGAAGGAATCATACCATGATGAGTCATTATTTTTGGATCCTAGATGGGTGATTAGATTCTCTAGAGGGGGGGTGAATAGAGTTGAAAGCACTTAAACAAAACTCATTAAACCTTCAAGATATATGACAAGATAAGGTTGCTAAATAGGTAATTTGAGTGCAACTAAATCATGCATAGCAAGGATGAGAGAGAATGAACATGCACCAATTAGACAAGCTATTTAGAGTGGTTCCACACTTCAAACTAGAAGTGTGTCAGTCCACTTGCCTAGAGAGGTCAACCTCTAGGACTTCCAAACTATTGCACTCTTATATTCATTCATAAGACATACAATACATGACCAAACAAAAGACTTACCTATCCAATACAAAGAGTCTTTAACCTTACCAAGGACTTACCCACTTTGCAAGAGTCTTCCGTCTTTCTTCCAAGGACTTACCTACTCTTTCCCAAGTCTTCAACCTTGCAGGAATTACCCACTCTTCTTGGATCTTCCGCCTTTGACTTCGCCTTCACTCGGAGAAGCTTCCACCAAGGTCTTACACACTTGAGCTTGAGTCTTCTACCTTCTCCAAGGGCTTACCCACTCTAGCTCCAAGTCTTCAGCCTTGATCTTCACCAAGGGACTCCTTCCCTTGTTCTTCTTCACCTCTCTTGGACAAGAGAGAGAACCTTCATCTTCATGATTGAAATGAGAGATATGGAGGTGATGGAAGTGAGAGCCTCACAAGATATACATGTAGGATTAGCTCTCTTATAGATTTCCTACTCACTCTAATGGATGTAGCAAGTGATTAAGCTTAGAGAGAGAGAGAGGAGGCTGTAGGAAGCACTCAACTATAGAATACAAACCTCACATAGAGTTTGCAATGAATGCTCAACCTTGGAATGAAGCCCAAGGGGTCCTATTTATAGCTGGGGATGCCTCTTAGCCTTTGGGAACACTTGTGAATGAAAATTAGCCATTTTGTGGCTTGCAACGGATCTATTTTCACTTGTTGCAACTCCACAATGGCTAGAAACACTTTTCTGTACAGTGCAATCGGTCGAGTTTCTATAAGGGTAACTCGACCGATAGAGTAAAAGACAAAGTCGATATTCAGACCATCGGTCGAGTTTGTCCTGAGGAAACTCGACCGACCAATGAAAATCAATTTGGTCAGTTACTCCATCGGTCGAGTTCTGTGTAAACACAACTCGACCGATGCAATCTTCAGAAAATTGATCAAGGATGATCGGTCGAGTTTTCAAGCTGGGAAACTCGACCGACAAAGTGCCTGTAATCAATTTTCAAAGTTGCATCTAAAGTGCTCTAATATTCGATCCAAGTGCTCCTGATATTTTTCTAAGCTTAATTACAAGTCATACAATCATTACAAGTGATTTACAACATGATTCTAATGGATTTACATCATATTACAAAAACGTGCACTTGTATGACTTTGACTTGTCTTTTCTCCAATTTGATATGCGCAAGTTAGGGCATTTGGAGTGTGTCTATTCCTAATCTGAAATCAGTCAAGTAGAGACATTAGACACCAATATGTGGAATGGTTAGTCATCATCAAAACATGGGTTTAGTCAATTTAGACGTGAGTCAACATTGACCTAATTGACCTTGAGTCAACAATCTCCCCCTTTTTGAAGATGACAAACCATTCCATAAATGTATTGAAAGCTTTCAAGTAAAATCATACCTTCGGAGAAACCTAGGGGTTTCAATAGGATTGAGCTCATATGCTCCCCCTCAATTGATGTTATTTCTCCTGCATGGTTAGCTTTCATAACATTTATAGAATACCATGTCTTCTACTCATATATGTTCTACACATATATGTCTTCTCCCATTTACCTTCTCCCCTTTATATGGACATGCTTCTCTTCTTCATGTAAGACATGCCTTCTTCCTCTTTTGTCAAAAGAAGACATACCTTTCTCCCCCTTTGTCATTTCAAAAAGTGGGGTTATGAAGAAATAAGAAACATCACTTGTTAAAGAGAAGAGATACCACAAATATATATAAGGAGAGTAGAAGAGCACAAATAGGGGCTTGTCCAAGCATAGAAAGAAGAGCAAGTTAAAGCATATACTTGAACAACCCAACATGCAAGATGAAGTGTTGCAGAAAAACTATAAAACGTAATTTTGACCCTCAAGATGATGGCATTTGACCAAAAACCATCAGAGCTCATTGCAAAGCAATGAGTCTTTCTCAGAAGGTAGTTTCTGCATGAAAAACACTAGCCTTGCACCAAAAACTGAAACTGGAGCAAAATCTACATAAAATCCAAAAATACTCCAATTTCTACATATAATGTAGATCTATGTACCCTACATCACAATGTTATGCAAGCAACTCAAGATAGTAGATATGCAATTCAAGGAACAAACTTGAGCATGTATGAGACAAGATACAAGCATAACATATAGATGAGCAAAGATGCCAATCATAAACAAAGTTAGAACTACATGTATATGAACTACTAGTAGATGATACCACAAGTTAGGACTACTAGTAGGATCTAGATCATAGCAAGAGATACCAAAAGATACACAAGATAAAACAAGCTATGAGTAGATGTAGAGATATATCCAAACAAAGAGATAAGCAAATTTAGAAGCATGAAAGGATATAACTCACTAGATATGCATCCTTACCATAAGATGATTACCCCTAAGAACCTCAAGGTTGTATCAACATAAGATATACACCTAGATAGATGTATGTAGCAAGTTAGAGTACAACAGAAGCAATTTTTAGACACAACCAAGAGATCCAAAGAGATCATCATCAAAACCTGCAAAACAACTCAAAGCAAGTAATTGCAACATATAGATATACGAATTTAGAGCAATTAGAGAGATAGAGTTGTAAGCAAGATAGGCAATTTAGAACATGGCAATATGCATATATAAATGTACCAAATGAGAGTGCCAAAGAATAAGGCTGTTGGTTGAGAAAATCTAGTTGAGAGGGAAATTCTCACTCAATAAGCCAAATTTATATTCTGTGCACAGTGTTATCGGTCGAGTTCTGTGCATTGACAACTTGACCGATGACAACTGCAGGCAACACCCATTGGTGCCTATCGATCGAGTTTCAATAGGGCAAACTCGACCGACAGAGTAGCTGTCAAAAAGCACATATATTTCATAAAAACATATTTAAAGGCATGCTAAATATACAAACCATATCCAAACATGTCTAAGCAAGTTAGTAATGCACTACAGAAGCATTAGAAACAGTTTTTGAGCAAGAGTGTGAAGAGAATCACAAAATGCCACTTTTGACTCAAAAACCATATGTATAGTGCACACTAAATTGACAAAAACAAGTTAGAAATGGTTACAAGCAATAAAACCATTACCTTTGTGCTTACCATTGCTTTTCCACTTGTTGTCACCCTCTACACATCTCACCTTTCTTCTTTCATGTGGATTGAGAAGTCAATTTGCAATTCAATAGCTCAAGTCAATCCATTTGCAAGTACCTACAAGAAGAAAGATGAAATGGTCCCCAATCATATTTTTGGGTCCGGAGGGGTTAGTTTAGCAACCCAAGTCCTATTTCTCTTGGGTGCTTTACTAAAAGGACAACAAGTAGAATAATGACCAATTTCATTGCAATAATTACAAGTGCCCGTAGCCTTGGAACTAGAGGATTCTTCATTGAAAATTGAGGGTCCTTTATCTTTTTTGTTCCTTTGGCTACAGTCAAGTCCAATGCCATCTCTACCCATTTGTTTGGTAGTATGGTCTAGGATTTGATTAAGATTCTTTTTATCACCAAAGAATCTTTGCAAAGAAGATCTCAAACTATGATTGTCATGCATAAGAGAAGTAAAGGTAAAACACAATAGATTCATATCATCTCTAGAATGCACAAGATAGATTTCTAAGCAAACATCTTTAGTCATATGAGAATCTTTATCACAAGATAGAGCATCAAAACCTTTCTCTCTATAAGAAAAGATAGTATGAGGGTCAAGAGCAATTACACTACTATGCAAGGAAGCAAGTTCATATACAAGACAAGTAATCTTTGAAGGATAAACTTTATCTACACATTCTATTCCTTGCAAATTAATATCTTGACTCTCATAAGCACATTTAAGAGCATAAGAAACAATAGAGAGAGAAAAAATAGTCGTAGCAATCTCTATATATGAAATAGTCATAGAAGGTTGAGATTCTAAAAACTTAACCTTATCAAGCAAGCTAGAATTCGCAAATTTAAGAGCATTTAGTTGAATAAGATAAGCATTTGTTTGAATCTCAACACTTGAATTTACCTCATTTAAATCTTCAATTGAGCTTGTCATGAGGGCACAATGGCATCTTCCATCTTCACATTCACTAGATCTTCCACTAGTGCTTTCATTTGTTGATGGAGCCTTTGTGATCCCTTTTTCTCTCTTGTTTCCTTCTATTTCTCTCTTTGAAGGTTGCCCATATTCATAATCACCCATATTCTCCTACTTGTGGAAGTATGCTTGGAGAAGACCCACTCGGATACCAATTGTTGGATCCTAGATGGGTGATTAGATTCTCTAGAGGGGGGGTGAATAGAGATGAAAGCACTTAAACAAAACTCATTAAACCTTCAAGATATATGACAAGATAAGGTTGCTAAATAGGTAATTTGAGTGCAACTAAATCATGCATAGCAAGGATGAGAGAGAATGAGCATGCACCAATTAGACAAGCTATTTATAGTGGTTCCACACTTCAAACTAGAAATGTGTCAGTCCACTTGCCTAGAGAGGTCAACCTCTAGGACTTCCAAACTATTGCACTCTTATATTCATTCATAAGACATATAATACATGACCAAACAAAAGACTTACCTATCCAATACAAAGAGTCTTCAACCTTACCAAGGACTTACCCACTTTGCAAGAGTCTTCCGCCTTTCTTCCAAGGACTTACCTACTCTTGCCCAAGTCTTCAGCCTTGCAGGAATTACCCACTCTTCTTGGATCTTCGGCCTTTAACTTCACCTTCACTCGGAGAAGCTTCCACCAAGGTCTTACCCACTTGAGCTTGAGTTTTCTTCCTTCTCCAAGGGCTTACCCACTCTATCTCCAAGTCTTCTGCCTTGATCTTCACCAAGGGACTCCTTCCCTTGTTCTTCTTCACCTCTCTTGGACAAGAGAGAGAACCTTCATCTTCATGATTGAAATGAGAGATATGGAGGTGATGGAAGTGAGAGCCTCACAAGATATACATGTAGGACTAGCTCTCTTATAGATTTCCTACTCACTCTAATGGATGTAGCAAGTGATTAAGCTTAGAGAGAGAGAGGACGTTGTAGGAAGAACTCAACTATAGAATAGGAACCTCATATAGAGTTTGCAATGAATGCTCAACCTTGGAATGAAGCCCAAGGGGTCCTATTTATAGCTGGGGATGCCTCTTAGCCTTTGGGAACACTTGTGAATGAAAACTAGTCATTTTGTGGCTTGTAATAGATCTATTTTCACTTGTTGTAACTCCACAACAGCTAGAAACACTTTTTTGTACTTTTCCGTACAGTGCAATCGGTCGAGTTTCTATAAGGGTAACTCGACCGATAGAGTAAAAGACAAAACCGATATTCAGACCATCGGTCGAGTTTGTCCTGAGGAAACTCGACCGACCAATGAAAATTGATTTGGTCAGTTACTCCATCGGTCGAGTTCTATGTAAACACAACTCGACCGATGCAATCTTCAGAAAATTGATCAAGGATGATCGGTCGAGTTTTCAGGCTGGGAAACTCAACCGACAAAGAGTCTGTAATCAATTTTCAAAGTTGCATCTAAAGTGCTCTAATATTCGATCCAAGTGCTCCTGATATTTTTCTAAGATTAATTACAAGTCATACAATCATTACAAGTGATTTACAACATGATTCTAATGGATTTACATCATATTACAAAAACGTGCACTTGTATGACTTTGACTTGTCTTTTCTCCAATTTGATATGTGCAAGTTAGGGCATTTGGAGTGTGTCTATTCCTAATCTAAAATCACTCAAGTAGAGACATTAGACACCAATATGTGGAATGGTTAGTCATCATCAAAACACGGGTTTATTCAATTTAGACGTGAGTCAACATTGACCTAATTGACCTTGAGTCAACAATTATCAATTAATCTAATCTTCTTATATCCTCATAAATATATACCTGTCACTAAATGATGTATTGTCTAAACGGTTTATAAGATGTCATATATGATATGATATGATATGATATGATATGATATGATATGATATGATATGATATGATATGATATGATATGATATGATATGATATGATATGCTATGATATGGGAATGTCCCAATATGTCTAAAGTATTGAAACCTACATTGAGAAAATAGTTTCTTAAAAAGGTTTATCCAAAAACCATGACTGTTGGATGTTACTATTAACCCAATCCAATAAAACAAATTGTTTGTTGATAGGATAACTGAGTTCCTAAAGAATCAGTGGGAGTAAAAATAGAACTTGAAATATTCGAGGTCAAGAAAGAGCTATAATGAGAACTAAGAGAACCACAAGTTGTTCTGGAATCTCAAGGTTGTCATGTGACAAAGAACAAAAATAGTTCTAGTAGAACACATCTGAAATTGAAGGATTGAGAATCTAAAAAAACAGATGAGTTGGACATAAGATAATGAGCCAACAAGTCAACTAGAAGCTATTAAGAATCATGATCTGAATAATGGCTCAAAGAAATTAGGGGGTCCATGTAAGCTAACAAGGTATGACCTAGCTAGTACCACCTGAAGAGGTAATACGTAAAGGGTGCAATAGGGTCTTGTTGTAAAGACCTACATGGATATCATAAAGGGACAAAATTGGTTGAAAAGGTTTTTTAATCAATTCAAGTTGTTGAACATGAAATAAATTCCTTTACCCATTGTCATGCTTGATGTTGCAGCTTGTATAGACTATTAGATTTGGCATGTGAAGGTTAAAATTAGATTCCTCAATGGAATATGTGAGAGGATGTGTACTTTGACACAGCCTAAAGGTTTTATACTTCATGCATGCAAATAAAGTCTATAAGCTACAAAGCTCAATACGGGATTGAAACAAGCATCTCAGGGATGGGATCTTTTGACTTGACAAAATAGTCAAAGAGTTTGACTTGAATCAAGATATAAGATGAAATTTGTGATTAAAAAAGATTTAGTGGGAGAATATATAAATATTCCATAAGTGATGGGGAATAATGTCTCAATATTGAGAGTATTTATAGCTGGAATAAAAACACCTTCAACAATGAAGGATTAGGTGAAACATCCTATATGATAAGGATCAAGACCTATAGAGATAGTTCTTGAAAGTTTGACAACATAAGTTTGAGCACATACAACAACAAGATATTGAAAGAGTTCAAAATGGAAGGATTTAATGAGAGAAAATCCAAATTGGTTTCTCATGAACCATGTATTCCAATTCTTGTGAAGAATGGAAATATCATGAATAAGAAGCCGTTTGTTGTAGAAATTGATCTAATATGAATGCTTTAAATGTACTCATACCATATAATCTTGTATGTATTAGACATGACAAGATGATATTAAATTCCAATAAGGGTTATTGGAATGTCATTACAAAGACATCCATTAGTACTTAGGAAGCACTTAAGGATAGATTGCTAGTTAATAGAAGCAAGGAAGAGTTGAGTGTAAAGGGTTACACTGATGCAAGCTTCTAAAATCACAAAAGTGATAGCAATAAGATATGTTTGATTTAAATAAAAGGGTTGATTATTTGGAAGGGTCCCGAACTAATAGACATTAATTCTATTCTACAATAGAAGATGAGTATACTTGTGTATTGAACACATGGTAATTAGTGTATGATCTAGAAGTTCATATGATGAACTTATAGATGTTCCTATCATTGATGACTCCTTAGTGATATTGTGACAACAATGGAGCTTCTTTCTAGGCCAGGAATATCAGATACCATATTATGGCAGTTTCATGTCATAGTGAAGAGATAAGAAACATGCAATATACCAATTAATACAAAGTGTTGCTAACCCATTGGATTAGCACTCGCATCGCAGAAACATGGTGGATATGTTTTAGATCACTAAGAATAAGATTCATGGGTGATTGGCTCTAAGTGAAAGTGGGATTATGTTGGTAAGGTATGCCCAGAGAGCCAATCATATGATGATCGTCATGGCATATAAATTAAAGGATTTGATTAGTAATCATAAAGGCAAGCTTCCAATTCATTATGATTTCACTCAGTTATTAGATAATGAGAAAACATTATGGATGTCTAAAGAATGACAATACTCAATGAAGTATGTCTTCAAGTACATGACTTGAACAATGAGATCATATGAATGCTAAGAGTATGTACATTCTTATATTATCCCTGGTCAATTATTAATGTAGAAGGAAGACAGACACCAGTAACACATAAGACTGGAGTGTGGGTTGGTTGATGACAAAATCTCATTAGTCATGATATAGCATATCAAACCAAGCACACAAATACATGTATGGAATAGTGTGTTGAACAGACCCACCTTGAGAGTGACACATGGAAACCATCATTGGTGGTCATAGTCATCTCTCATAGTAAAGGTGGTGATTGTGGTTCTTAGACCCGAAGTCACTACACTCATCACATGTTGTTTAGTATACTTTGACATCATCAAACGTAATATTGAAATAAGGATTTCCATAATGGTGATGATTGGGTAGCTGTGACACATGGAGACTAATTGTGAGTGATGTAGATGGTATTTGTGCCTCCTACTGGAGTTTGATATCATGGCCACTTGATAAGCAAGACTGAGAAATGCATGTGCATGCACATGTGAATCAATGTAGAATATTGAGGTCATATATATAAGGAAGTCTGCTCTTGGTTCAAGGAACATGGATTGAATGTTGAGAGGATGATGATTCGGTGGCTTGAGTTCATTTTGAATATAAGAGACAAAGGAATTATACAATCACTATAACACCTTACACGAATTGTAGGTTGAAGTTGTTCTCCAACTTTCCATTCACTTAGGTAGCACCGATGTGCGACTAGGCACCACTCTCTGCTTGTGATGTCATAAGTTAGTTATGGACATTCACTGCCAACGTGATGTGGGACCTATAGGGTCACACACATATGAACTCATCTAGAATAGGAGTTTAATCATGAATGATGATTGGATTGATTACTAAAGTGTTTAGGTATTCAATTCAAGCAACAAATCAACTGACTAGACTGCCAACCAGTCGGCTCATCCAATGAGACAGACGTTTGGAGTTTCAGGTTGATTGGAAGTGAATTGGCTGAAGTTCTACATGAAACAGGCACAAACGGTTGGCTCACTGGATGAACTGATCGGCTCAGTTTGAGAGAGATGACCGGTTCACCTAGTGAACTAATCAGGTCATCTATGTCGATTGAAAGTTCTAGTAGATTTCCTAAATTCGTGAGAAATATTGCTCATTTCTCTTATTCAATTTGATTGGTGCAAGAATTAATGTTTTGCATTAATTGGAAACAATTTTGCCAAATTCATGTGTAATTAGGAAATAGGAGAAACTATTGGTTCTGGATGCAAATTGATCATCTCAAATGTGAATTGTCCAGTTCAGTTGCCAATCGACTATTTTAAGATTTGCAGGTTGTGAAAATTTATGATCTTCTGATCCCTTCCACTCCCACATAGATTGGGAACCCAGACCCTAACCCCTCCTATAAATAGAGGGGTACTGGGGGATTCCTAAAACACAACTCAATTGCCTCTCGTAATTGTTGTCCTCTATGGTTATGGTAAGCAATAGAGAGCCCAAACAAGTCCTACCCACCAAAGGGAGGGATAGCAAGGGAGAAACAATTGTGGGAGAGCAAGTTGGTGACTAGTACACCAACGGGAGGGACAACTCTTTCATGTTTGTTCTACTAAAATGATGGGAGTTCTAGTTGGTTTGTGTGGCCTTCTCTAGAGGCGAGGAGGTTGTTGTGTGCCACTAGGAGAACAACATCAACCTACAGTCTGTGGAAACACTAGGAGCTACTGCAGACGACGTTAGAGTCTGTTGTCTGTGGTGAAGACTAGGAGCTACACATACACCATCGAAGAGAAACTAGAAGATTGTTTCATTGCAATTAGTTGTAGTCATTGGACTTACTCCAAGACCATGTATAAACTCGTTAAGCCATCTTTCATATTTCATAGTAGTTGATGCAATATTATTGTTATTGGGGAATACAAATAGAAAATTTTTGTTTCTGCTACTTTTCTCTATGCCCATATTTTCCAACATATATAGGACTAAAATAACCAATGCTACAATTGGTATATGTACTAATGCTTGGTTTCCAATAACCTATTGAATGAAGAAACTAGACGACATAGCTCAGTAGATATGTATACTTCACATGCTCTAGGTATTTGAAATACGAGTGAAGTTAGAATCATAACTAGGTGGTGATAGAGGAAAATCAAAGTACATGTCAAAATTCAAAAGCATGGTTGTTTGACATCACTGCAACAAGTCAGCTCTTTTTGTAGCAGTAGGACCCAATGTATTAGTCTATATTCTGCATCCTTCTTCATCATTTAGTAGCAAATGGCTTCATGGTTAGTGTAGGTGATCGCCTTGGAGTTGAGGAGATAGGATTTGAATTTGTTGAAGGCATTTATGATAGCTAGCAACTACTTCTCTATCATGGCATAATTCTTTTGTGATTCATCAAGAGTCTTGAGTCATAGTATATGACATGATGCTTTTTATCTATGTGCTAGCACAAGACTGCCCCCAAGGTGTAGTCACTAGTGTTGCACATGATCTCAGAAGGTTGAGACTAGTCTAATGCTTGGATGATAGGCATATTGGTGAGAGCAGCTTTGAAGGTGTTGAAGCTTTGCATGTGCACGTAGTTAAAGGAGAAAATGACATCCTTCAACAGAAGATTTGTCATTGGCTTGGTAATTTTTGAGAAGTTTTTTTATGAAGTAGAGGTAAAACCATGTGTATCCTAAGAAATCCTAGTCTTCTTTGACATTTCAGGGTTGTGGTGTAGGGAAATACGGGCACAGAGGAGGTGACAAAAAAAATTTATATCCTTATTTCCCATAACAGTAAGATCGTGTTAATAATTATGTAATGGAAAGGATGGTTTAACAAGTTCTCACTTGGTCTTGGAGCAAGTTCAGTGACTATAACTCATTGCAGTAGTGTAGCCCTCATAGTTGCACTAGGAATGGTCTGTAGTAGCTCCTGGTCTCCACCACAGACTACAGACTCTGATGATGTCTATAATAGCTCCACCACGGGCTTCAGGCTAACATTTTCCTCCTATCCATCCTCCTCACCTCTATAGTAGTCCACACCAACCACCTAGAACTCATTCCATTCTACTAGAACAAATAGAAAGAATTTGTCCCTCCTATTGGTGTACTAGTCACCAACCTGTCTCCCACAATTGTTCTCCCTTGCTATGCCTCCCTTTATTGGGTACAACTTTCTCAGACTCCCTATTGGTTACCACAACCATATAGGACAACAATTGTCAGACGCAATCAAGTTGTGTCTGAGAAGCCCCCAATACCCATCTATTTATAGGAGGGGTTAGGGTTTGGGTTCACGTTCTGTGTGGGAGTGGAAGGGACCGGAATATCATGAATTTTTGCAACCTATAAGCAGCAAACCAGTCAGTTCACAAGGAGTGGAAGGGACCGGAATATAATTGGATTCACATGCGAGATGATCAGTTCGCTCAACTAAGCATCCATTTCTCTGTGTTTCCCAATCGCATATGAATTGACAATTTGAATCCAATTAATACACAACATGATGTCAGTACTAATCCTTGATGCAATCGAACTTCTCTACAAATTGGGCATCTCACTCGACCAAACAATTGGTTGGTGACTCGAGTGGATTAGTTCACTATGTGAACCATTCGTTCCAATCCCCAGTTTAGGTAGAACTTGGACAATTCAATTTCTAATCAACATGACACTCCTATCAGTTGGTTCAACCCTTAAAACTATTAGTTGGGAGACCAATCAGTTGATTTGCTTCTTGAATTTGAATACCTAAACACTTTAGTAATTAATTCAGTTATCATTCATGATTAAACTCCTCTTCTAGGTGAATTCCTAAGTGTGTCAACAAATAGGTCCCATATCACATTGGTAGTGAATGTCCATAACTAGTTTATGACATCACAGGAAATGAGTGGTGTCTAGTCACACAACAATGCTACCCAAGTGAACAAAAAGTTGAAGAACAACTTCAACCTATAATATGTGTAAGGTGTTTTAGTGATTGTACAATTCCTTTTTCTCTTATATTCAAAATGAACTCAAGGCACAAAATCATCATCCTTTCCAACGTTCAATCCATGTTCCTTGAACATAGAGCAGACTGCTAGAGATATATGTGATTTCAATATCATATATCGATTCACATGTGGATGTGCATGCCTTTCTCAGTCTCGCTTATCAAGTGGCCTGGATATCAAACTCCCATAGGAGGGACAAATCCCATATACATCACTCATAGTCAATCCCCATGTGTCACAACTACCCAATCTGGCAATCCTTATTCAAGATTACGTTGGATGATGTTAAAGTATACCAAACGACATGTGATTAGGGTGGTGACTTTAGGTCTAAGAACCACCTTCACTATGAGAGATGACTATGAACACCTAGTATGGTTTCCATGTGTCACTCTCAAGGTGGGTATGTCTATTACACTATTCCCTAACAAGTATATGTGTGCTTGGTATGATATTACATATCATGACTAATGAGATTTTTTCATCAACCAACACACACTCCAGTCTTATGTGTTGTTGTTGTCTATCTACTTTCCACAGTAACATCTGACTAGGGACATAATAATAATGTACATACTCTTAACATCTTTATAATCTCATTGTTCAAGTCACATACTTGAAGACATACGTCATGGAGTAATATCGTTCTTTATACATTCATTACATTTCCTCATTATCTCATAACTAAGTGAAACATAACGAATTGTAAGATTGTCTTTATTATTATTAATCAAATCTTTTATGTAATATGCCATCACAATCATCATATGATTGGCTCTTTGGGCATACATACCGACAGACTCCCACTTGCACTTAAAGCCAATCACCCACGAATCTCATTCTTAGTGAACCAAACATGTCCATCATGTTTTTGTTGTGCAAGTGCTAATCTAGAGGGTTAGAAACATTTTGTTATAGTCAGTGTATTACATGTGTCACATCTCTTTGATGTACGACATTTTGTATGAGATGGAACTACCATAATATGGAATCTTACATTCCTTGCCTAACTTGTAGCTCCATTCTTGTCACATTATCTCTACTATGTTATCAATGGTTGGAGCATCTTTAAGTTCATCCATATGAACTTCTAAATCCATATAGTATCCAGTCATGTGTTCATAATACTAGGATACTTGGCTTCTATTGTGGAATTGAATTAATCTCTTGTAGTTTGTAACCCTTCCAACTCACAACTCTTTTCTCAAAATTAAATACAATTTATATTGTGATCACTTTCCGTCATTTTTGGAAGATTGCATCAGTGTAACCCTTTACACCCAATTCTTTCTTGTTGCTATAATCTAGCAACTTATCCTTTAGTGCTTCTTAAGTACTTAAAGGATATACTTAATGACATTCCAATAACCCTCATTGGAATTTAATATTATCTTGTCATGTCCATTACATACAAGATTATGGGATGAGTGCATTATATATCATACATGATAGATCCAATTTCTAGTGCATATGGCATCTCACTCATGGTTTTCCATTCTTCATAAGAATCGAGACATAGGATTCTTGAGATACTAATCCCATGAATCATGGTCAGATTCTCTCTCATTGAATCCTTCATGCTGAACTCTTTTAGCACCATGCTTATATATGTGCTCATACTTAGGTTATGAAACTTTCTAGATCTATCTCTATAGATCTCAATTCCTATCATATAGGATGTTTCACCTAATTCTTCATTACTTAAGGTGTTTTCATGCCAGGCCTCAATATTTACATTATTGAGATGTTATTCCCCATCATCATGTGGACTATTTGTATATGCTCCCTCTAAATCTTTTGTAATCATAGATTTCATCTTTTATCTTGATTCAGGTCAAACTCTTTGAATGTCTTGTCAAGTCAAAAGATCCCAACTCTGAGATGCTTGTTTTAATCTCTAGATTGAACTTTGTAGCTTATAGACTTTATTTGCATTCACAAAGTCATAAAACCTTTAGGTTGTGTCAGGTACACATCCCCTCAAATATTCCTTTTAAGGAATGTGGTTTTAATCTTCATTATGCCAAATCTTACAATCATCTAAGCTAAAATAGCAAGCATTACAACTGGTAAAAGGGATTTCATCATGTTCAACATTTTGAACTTGTTTTAAAACCTTTACAACAAATGTGTTCTCTTAGGTTATCCATGTTGGTCTTCTAAATGATAACCCAACTTCACCCTATGGGTTTTACCCCCTTTATATGGTACTAGCAAGGTCATACCATATTAGTCTACATGGATTCCTCAATGGCCATCAAGCCATTTCTTAGATTTTTTTATTCTTCAATAGCGTCTAGTTGATTTGTTGGCTCATCATCTTATTACCAACCTATTTGAGTTGTTGGATTCACAATCTTTCAATCTCAGATGTGCTCTACTAAAACTATGAGGTTCTGTGTTACATGAGGAACTTGAGATTCTAAAACAATTTGTGATTCTCACTTGTTCTCATTGTACCTCCTTGTCAACCTTAGAACTTTTGAGTTCTACTTTTACTCCCACTAATTCTATTAAAACTCAATTATCCTAGTAACAAAACACCTTTGTTATCAGATTGGGATTAAAGGTAGTATTCAACAATTATGGTTTGTGGATAAACCTTTTCAAGAAACTATTTTCTTTATATAAGTTTCAATCCTTAAGACACATCGAGACATTCCCATATCATATCTCATATGATGTCTTTAAACCATTTTAGACGGTACATTGTTTTAGTGTACAGTATATAATCATGAGGAGATTAGAAGACTAGATTAAATGATAATTTCATCATGATCCATCAGGATGCAACTCCTTCTTTTTGACACATCATTATGTTTTAGGTGGATTTGACTTGTGATACATTATCACAGACTGTCCAAAAGGTCCTCAAACTGTTGATCTAAAGTATTTCAACATTTGTTGTATCAAAGCTTCTTAATACTTTTATAAAATTATACATCATTTATAATCTCCTTGAACTTTTCAAGAGATTCATGTTTGTATTTCACCAAATACAAACTTTATATCAATTGAAATCATCAGTAAATGTAATGAAGTATAAACAACTACCTTTAGCATTTATTCTATAAGATCATCATACATCAACATGTATAAGTTCTTATAAAGTGCTTATCCTCCCATTACATCTAGTTAAGGGTATTTTGTCATATTGATCATATTTAAGACTTGCATATCTCTTATTGGTTCAATAATCAAAAGACTCTAGATAAACATCAAGATGGATTTTAGATATGCATTTCTTATATATGTGCCCAAGATGACAATGCTAAAGATTGTTTGAGTTATCAATTATAATCCTTTAGGTATTTAAACATTCATCTTTAGATTCTTTCATATAAAGATCATTAGATGGTTAGGGAATTGCCATGCAAGATCACATCTTTGGAATAGAAGCATTAGCAACTCTTTATTGATTTATCATCCTTTTCATACAAGATGCATAAAGTAATGTCATAGCAGATCAACTAACTCTATTACATGACCAATGGGCTAAGATAAATTGTAAATGTAGACTAAAGTTGCAGCAAATCTTGCTCCATACAATCCATCTTTGACTTTTCATAAAAGCTTTACTTCTTATGAGATCATGCACATCAACAGACACCAGATCTACATATGATATCACATACCATGATGAAGAAGTAATCAAAATTATCTTATAGTGTTTATACCTAAAGTAGAGGTATTGACCTCTTCCTTCTTCTTCTTTAATTCCACCAAAAAGAGGGGGCAATTCCTTTTCCAATGTCTAGGCTGGTGACAGTGGTGACAATTTCCTCCCTTCTTTACTCCTCCCTTTGCCTTTAGATATGAAGACTTGGGATTTTGGCTAACTTTAGAACTCATCTTAGCTTTGACTTTGCCTTTAGACTTTCCCTTTGTCTTACGGATCATCATCACAGTTGGGCTTGTCTATCTTCATTCTTTCCTTAGTTATTCTCAACATGCCTAATAACTCTGTAAATGACTTGTCAAAGTCATTCACGTTGTAGTTCATGAAAAACATGTATGACTCTGGCAGAGACTGTAGAATCACATTAGCGGCCAACTCTTGACCCAAGGGGGATCCTAATCTAGACAGGTTATCCACATACCCAATGAGCTTGAGTACATGAGGACCTACTAGATCTCCTTCTGCCATGTTACATTTGAGTAGTGCCTTGGAGACATCATATCTCTCTTGTCTTGCCTAATCTTAGAACATGTTCTTAAGATGTGTGACCATCTCAATAACATTCGTGTTCTCATGTTGCCTCTGCAACTCATAGTTTATGGATCATAGCATCAGACATTTAACATCAATGACATCTTCAGTATGCTTCTTGTAAGCATCCATGTCAGCCTTTGGTGCATTTGGAAGAGGTTCATCTGGACCTGGTGTCTCCAGGACATAGAGTTTGCACTCCTATGTGAGAATGATTCTCAGCGTCTTGAACCAGTCATGGAAGTTATTCCCATTTAATTTGTCCTTCTTAAATACCGATAGAATAGAAAAGTGGTTGTTATGTGTTGCCATTTGATTCTACAAAAAATACAATTTTTCCAAAACTCATTTTTGATTTGATTTGATTAAAATTGATGATGTTAATTAGATCTTTAATTAGCTACCACTCTCATTATTTTGATCAAATTGGCAACCCTCAATTATCAATTTGGAATATTTCAAATAACAAACTTATAGTGAGCCATGATAAAAAATGATTCAATTATTACCCGATCAATGCCAATGACCATAATCAATCATTAAGGTAGGCAACATTTACCAATTGCATCTAATGCAATTCTTAGATAGATGATATGCACAACTGACGTGTATTTTACTATGCGCTAAAAACACAAGTATACGCGTCGAGTAGTACAGGCCTTGTGAGGCCCGAGTCGAACACAGGGATACTCGGAATTGTCGGAGACTCCTACTAACTATTTGCGATCAGCTAAGCCGAATAAAAAATTGGGGTTGTTGTCAAAATTAAAAGAAAATAAAAATAAAACAAAGCAAACAATCGATTAAAGGTTAATTTAATCAATTCAAAAAGGTATCTTTAGGATTGTGGTTTTACCGCGGATTTTCATTGTATTAGATTTCATATAATGCCTCAATCTTCTCTCTCTATCCGGGTAGTGGCCTCAAAACAGAAGTGCTCACTGTTGTGGTGCAATTCACTACTTAGGTTTAGGTCGGTTCCACCGTCGTAGTAACCTATCCCCTAAACTAAGTGCATTACGAACGATCTCTCAGTATCCACCATTAATTTTACACCACCTTGGTCAAGGGATTTATCGATTAATGTAGGTTTCGTCTCTTTTCAACCGTTAATCCTTCTGTCGAAGTGATTAAGGGCATTAGGTTATTATCATGGTGATCAAGCATAACAATATATGGAGAAGACGAAACTATACCACGGATTTAAGAGAGAAAATATGAATTACTAATATAAAACTGTCATACAATGAATTCTCGGGTTACTCCCGGTCCTAAAGACAAAGGGGATTAGCCCCGCATGGTCATCTCAATGAAAGACAGAGGAGTAGAGAAGAAAAACATGGGAAACATGGAGTAAACTCGTGTAACCCCTGATACAAAGGTGTTCCTGGAGATCCTCCTCGAGATACATGCATTTTGCAATCTTCCGGCAGCAAAATCGCCCGTCGGAGGTGCCCGGATCGCTCGGTTGACGGCCTTCATCTCTCGTCTCCTATCTCTCTCTCCTTTTTTGATGTTGTGCAACACAATGTCCTCCCCCCCTCGGGCCGCCCGTGCTCTTCTTAGGTCATAGGACCACTTTACGGCTCCAAAAAAGCTCAACCGTCGGATTAAAACGCTCCGTTTTAGTGCTGAAAATCGCCAGATCCCGACCCTGTCGATAGTATCGACCCCAAGGTCGATGGTATCGACCATGGGACAGGTTATTCCTTCCAAGATTGCGTTTTGGGGTTGCTTTTTGATGAAATTTTGATACTATCAACCTGGGGGTCGATAGTATCGACTCCGGACAATGCAAAAGTGCCTGAAAAAGTGCCGAAACATGTGTATAAGTCCAGGGATTATATAAAATCATATAAATATGATAAAAGAAGTATAATTTTATGCAAAAAGAGTTTAAGGGCCAACTATAGTGAATTATGCAAATATAATCAAGAAAATGACAAATACATGCATAAAACAGATATAAAATAAGCCTATAAAAGTGACTCAAAACCCATGCATCAAACTCCCCTAAGCTTAAACCTTGCTCGTCCTCAAGCAACAAAACTTTGGATTTGGTTGAGATAAGTCAGCAACAGGACATAAATACATGAAATGAATCTTCATCATCCCCACTTTCTTTCCACAAATCAACCCTCATTGACCACTGAACACTAACTGCCATCCAGGCGACCAAAGACCTATGTAAAAGATGTCTATCCCCCAATCAGTGAAACACTATCAATTAAAGCAGTTAATATGATAAACTCATCCGGTCCATACTTGATGCATCTTGTGATCTCCTATCTACGTTGCTCATTTCCTAACTACCATCTAAATGGAAGCAGATCTCCTGATATTAATGAATGAGGAGAATATCATGGGTGGCCTACCAATTAGAGCAACGGGTGGATGGGATAGGTGGTTGTGGAAGAGATGGAAGCACATAATAGTCAATCATGCAATACAAAAATTAATGACCTATCATGATGCAAAATGCAAGTGAAAATGTCCTAATGTTACATTTTTGGTGGAATGATGCATGCACTATCATTCTGTCTCAAGGTGAGATGGAATATCTAAGAAAACTACACCATGTGCTTATTCTTCTTAGTATGTAAGTGAGAACATGTTCCTTTCTCCCTCTCATTCCTACTTCTCAATTCTTTTTTTTTCTTCTCTTTTTTCTTCTTCAATTTTTTCAATTTTTTTTTCAAGCCCTTATTTTCATAGATGACAATGAATTATATGTCGGGCTCACTTCTTGTTACATACTTGTGCATCTGAAGCATTCTATTTGGAGGGTATGGAACAAGTTCATCACCTTTAATGTTTTCAGAGTAACATAAGATACATGGTGTACAATATGCTCAAAAGATGTAAATGCAACTACATAATGACAGTTATGCAACTACTATGACATGCACCTAAGGATAATGTGCATGTATAACTACTCTATCTTTTTTTTTTCATTATCATGCAAAAAATGTGAAAATAGTTGTAATGCAAGACCTATCTACATGAGATGCAATCAAAAAGTGAAAGACAATAATGTGCTCCCATTTCTTATGGTGGAGTGTGAATGAAATTGCGGTGGATCAGATCACAAAACTAATTGACAGAACCTTTCGAAAATATCATATGTCCCTCTCTAAAGACCTGTGTACAGGGTAACTGAAGGATTTCTCCCTTAAACTTTAGTCTAAGGTCACGTTAGCGTTTGGTCAGTTTGGGCTCAAACAACCTTGTCAATCACTTTTCCTTGGACAATAAAGATGGTCATTCATGTCCCCGTGTCCTGAAGCTGACTCACCCAAGTACTTCCTCAGTTATGCAACTCAATTACTCACAAGAATAAGCTCAAAAAGTTTTCAATATGCTCATATTTTGCTCATATTTTCATGTGCCCACAACCCAAGAGTAAAACTCCCAATTGAAACCATGCATTTATTACTCCACAGATTACACTAGATAGATGTGGATCCTACAAAAGTGGTAAACCTAGAAATAAAAACAACTAATAATTCAAAAATAAAAGCAACTAGAATAAGTAAGTAAAAACTAAGATAGAGGGCTGTTCCAACACCCCCCTAAGCTTGAATAGGACTATGGCCTCATAGTCAACATTCTCACTTAAGAGGTGGAACAACGGTACCGTTCACTTTGAAGTGTGGTGAAGAAGGATGGTTAGATGCTCAAGTAGACCAAGTGATGCTTGCTATCTCCCTCCTTTTTGTAGCCCATTTTTGTGTCTTAGTGGTTCTAAGACGTGACTTTCTTCATCCATCTTTCCTCTGCAAAAAACGGTTTGAAAAAATCTCGTTTCGATACCTTTTACGGCCTGTTTTATGTAGCTGTCCTGCAGGTGTCGATACCATCGACCAAGGTCGATGGTATCGACCCAGACTCAGCGATTTTGTTGAATCGACGCATCTAAAAGCCTGGGAACTCAAAAGTGTCGATACTATCGACCCTAGGGTCGATGGTATTGACTTTACTGGCACCAATTTTTCTGTAAATCTTCAGGAATCTCGATACTATCGACCCTAGGGTCGATGGTATCGACTTTTCTTCAGCGTTTACTTCTCCAAACTCGATACTATCGAAATGGGTGTCGATAGTATCAACCTTAACATTCTTCACATTTCAAAACACGAGTTAGGGTACCATTTTTACAAAAATTATCAAAACCTAAGCAAAAACTAAGTACATAAACATAAAAGAACATAACCAAACATAAAATTGAACCTAAAGTTGGGTTGCCTCCCAACAAGCGCCCTTGTTTAATGTCCTAGGCTTGACATAAAGATACCTTTAACCTGGGTTGTCAAGATATGTCCCCAATGAGTCATGTGGCAATTTGAATTGAACTCGATCCTATCCAATCCCCAAGGTCAATGTACCTCTCCCAATGGCAGCGATGACATCAGCCGTAGCTTGGAACGGCCTTCCCAATAGCATCTCGAAACTTTGGAGCTATGGCATGTCCATGACAACAAAATCTACTGGGAAGATGAACCTGTCTACCTTGACGAGTACATCCTCACACACTCCATATGGCCTTACAATGGACCCATCTGCCAATTCAATTGTCGCGGCTGACTTCTTGATTTCTTTTAACCCAAGCTTTTGAAATGTGGACAGAGGCATAAGATTAATGCTGGCGCCCGAATCACACTGTGCTTGTGGAAAATGTTGGTCACCTATTGAACATGGGATATAAAAACTCCCCGGGTCTTTCTTCTTCTCTGGTAAGCTCCCAAGAATGATTGAGCTCACCATTTCATTCATCCTGCATACATCAGTATCTTTGATCCGCCTCTTTTTGTTGATTATATCTTTAATGAACCTCCCATAGGCGGGCACCTTCTCGATCATCTCCACTAATGGAATATTGATGTGGAGTTTTCGGAATATTTCCAAGAATTTCCTAAAATGACGATGCTCTTTCTTTGACTTCGGATTGTCCAGTTTTGAAACATCTGCTGCATCAGTACGCCTGTAAGGTGGCACATATGAGCTTTTCGGGGTCAACTCCCCTAAGCTTGCTTCAATCACTCCCTCTGACATGGGCTTTGGCGAGACATCGTCAATAGTAACAGCTTGTTGTGGTTCCTCTCTCGCATTCGATGTCTCCACACGTGCACAAACAACCTTCAATTGTTCTTTTTCTCTAGATGGAGATACAATATTCATAACTCGCTGTGATTTTCTGAAGAAAGGGTTTCCGCCTGGTAGTCCATAGTAAGTGCGTGGATACGGTATCGCCGGTGTCGCATGCGTATTAAACGTCATTTTTCTTTCCTCTTTAGCTTCTTGCACCTGAGATTCCTCCTCATTGCTTACCACATAAATATACTTGACCTGATGGTGTGCTTGGGCCACGTTTGCATTCTCAGCCGGTTTCTGTTGATTGGCGTGCTTGATGGCTGCCACTTCACTAGAAATCTGTACCACGGTGGTTTCTAATGCCCCCATTTGTGCTCCATGGCTTTGCAACGTCTGTCCAAACTTGGTTAGAATACCACCTTGAGATTGCAATTGCTTACCAAACATGGCCATCATCTCCTGGTTCTGCTGTACCATTTGACTCAGTAATTCAGTGTTCTTATCCTCGGCTCTAGGCTGTGGCTTGGCATCCGGATCCTGTAGAAAGTTATTTGGATCCTTCCATGGGAATTTTTTATCCTTCCTCCATGTGTAGTCATTGTCTCTGTAACCCTGTTGTTGCATGAATTTCACTTGGGCTTCCTCATCCTCAGATGCATCTTCCTTAGCTAGCAGCTTCTTGGCTAGAAGATCTAACTTATCGTTCAACTCCTTAACTACTCTGGATTCGCCAACAGCTCTGACCTGCTCCACAGCACCTCTGTCACCCCATGACTGTTTCCTAGCCATGTTCTTTAATATCTCCCAACATCTGGTATCTGTATTATTCAGAAAAAATCCCGACCCGGCTGAATCCAGATTGCTCCTATCATGCTCGGAGAGAGCAAAATAGAAGATTTTCACCTGCGTTTCTTTGTCCAGCCCATGATGTGGACACCTCCTCAACATAACCTGAAATCGCTCCCAGGTCTCAGAATATGTTTCACCAGCCTGTTGGGTGAAATTATGAATCTTCCGGATCATGTCGTTAGTCTTCTCAGGAGGGAAGAACCTCTCAAAGAAAACCTCCACCATATGGTTCCAGGACTCCACAAACTCATCATCCAAATTATGTAACCATTCTCGCGCGGCTCCCGCCAATGAACTCGGGAAAAGCTTGAGATACAGTGCCTCCTGTGGAAACCTATCGATTTTTACCATATCACAGTTCTCAACAAACTGGCTGATGTGTGCAACATGATCCTCATTCTTCAGCCCATGAAACGTGTTTGATTTCACCAAATTAATCAACGCTGGATCGATCTTATATGTCGGTATGTTGATCGCCTGCTTCTTTATAGGCCCCTTTGAAGCTGATGAGGAAGAAGCTTTGATCTTCTCCCATATGGTTTGTGGCTCGGCCATCTCTTCTGGTTCAGATTCAGAATCTACCTCTTCTTGGTACTCTTGCTCGGAATGCTCCTCGTCCTCAGGTCCCGAAAACGGAACCTCGGGTGTGCGATTGTCGTAGTCTGTACTACGTGTATGCACCATGCAACGTACCTGAAATGAGAGAATTCGAGTTCAGTACTATGCTTAGACGAGTGTAAACAATTATAGAGAAATTTACAAATATTTGAAGTTGTTTCAAAATAATAATAATAAATGTGGCATAGAGTGGCCGCTCGTAGCACTCAAAGTGCCAACAATTCGCCGTATCCCCGGCAACGGCGCCAAAAACTTGACGTGTATTTTACTACACGCTAAAAACGCAAGTATACGCGTCGAGTAGTACAGGCCTTGTGAGGCCCGAGTCGAACACAGGGATACTCGGAATTGTCGGAGACTCCTACTAACTATTTGCGATCAGCTAAGCCGAATAAAAAATTGGGGTTGTTGTCAAAATTAAAAGAAAATAAAAATAAAACAAAGCAAACAATCGATTAAAGGTTAATTTAATCAATTCAAAAAGGTATCTTTAGGATTGCGGTTTCACCGCGGATTTTCATTGTATTAGATTTCATATAATGCCTCAATCTTCTCTCTCTATCCGGGTAGTGGCCTGAAAACAGAAGTGCCCACTGTCGTGGTGCAATTCACTACTTAGGTTTAGGTCGGTTCCACCGTCGTAGTAACCTATCCCCTAAACTAAGTGCATTACGAACGATCTCTCAGTATCCACCATTAATTTTACACCACCTTGGTCAAGGGATTTATCGATTAATGTAGGTTTCGTCTCTTTTCAACCGTTAATCCTTCTGTCGAAGTGATTAAGGGCATTAGGTTATTATCATGGTGATCAAGCATAACAATATATGGAGAAGACGAAACTATACCACGGATTTAAGAGAGAAAATATGAATTACTAATATAAAACTGTCATACAATGAATTCCCGGGCTACTCCCGGTCCTAAAGACAAAGGGGATTAGCCCCGCATGGTCATCTCAATGAAAGACAGAGGAGTAGAGAAGAAAAACATGGGAAACATGGAGTAAACTCGTGTAACCCCTGATACAAAGGTGTTCCTGGAGATCCTCCTCGAGATACGTGCATTTTGCAATCTTCCGGCAGCAAAATCGCCCGTCGGAGGTGCCCGGATCGCTCGGTTGACGGCCTTCGTCTCTCGTCTCCTATCTCTCTCTCTCCTTCTTTGATGTTGTGCAACACAATGTCCTCCCCCCCTCGGGCCGTCCGTGCTCTTCTTAGGTCATAGGACCACTTTACGGCTCCGAAAAAGCTCAACCGTCGGATTAAAACGCTCTGTTTTAGTGCTGAAAATCGCCAGATCCCGACGCTGTCGATAGTATCGACCCCAAGGTCGATGGTATCGACCATGGGACAGGTTATTCCTTCCAAGATCGCGTTTTGGGGTTGCTTTTTGATGAAATGTCGATACTATCGACCTGGGGGTCGATAGTATCGACTCCGGACAATGCAAAAGTGCCTGAAAAAGTGCCGAAACATGTGTATAAGTCCAGGGATTATATAAAATCATATAAATATGATAAAAGAAGTATAATTTTATGCAAAAAGAGTTTAAGGGCCAACTATAGTGAATTATGCAAATATAATCAAGAAAATGACAAATACATGCATAAAACAGATATAAAATAAGCCTATAAAAGTGACTCAAAACCCATGCATCAACAACTCCTTGCCATAATCATCTTTATGCTTCTAGTGCTTAATCTCATTAAGGACACACAATTAAGCCCAACCCAAAATACAACATGATAGACATGCACCCTGCTTGGGCAGAACCTACATATCTATCATCACACTTCCATGAGATGGACGGTGCACCACGCTTGGGCGTAACCTATGCTTAGTCCATCAAGATTTTCATGTGTATTTCTAATGGAAGTCATCTTAGACTTAATATGTTTGATTGAGGAATTTTATAATCATATATTTATATTATTTACATATACATATCCAATCACCACATACTAGTACGTATCATATATATGATATATCCCACGTAAACATGCAATATAAAACATTAGTGATGGCTATTGTAATTCCTTGGAGCCACAAGGAAAATACTACCACCTAGGTCTACATCACATGCATGAACCTGTTATTTGTGTAGATATGTGCTTGCCAATCCGAGTTGATTGGTTCTACCCTTGAACTAATTGTCTCGCCTCTTGGCCGGCCAGTTGGTCGCATGAAATGATCGTCTGAAACCCTATCCAACCAATGTCAGAACACCTCTAAATGATTGGTTGGGTGTACTAGTCTGTCAATTCGCTTCTTCTGCAGTCTACCCTCTTTGGTCCTCCAGCCAATCAGCTCATCACGTGAAACGGTTGGCTCGTCGGACACTAGTCGTCATCTTCATCATTGCAAGAAAAGAAACTATCATATTGTTATCAACTTATTACATGATAAACTCAAGTTACATTCTAGGGGAGCAAAGGTAAGAAAGAATAATACTCTTACATTGATAAGAAGAAGGTAGAGGATCGGTATGCAAACCAAGATAAAATAGGAATTAAATAAACCATTCAATCACACACATATATTTGTTTTATTGGTCATAAACATGCTACACATCCACCATTAAAACTCGCTTTTAGGACGACACTTGATTATATGTGGTTTTTTATCTAATATACACATTAAGCAATTTAAGTATTTGCATCGTGTGCAATAAATAAATGATGAAAATCAAAAATTCGATCTTATTGATTATCCTAAAATATAGTAAATTGACGTGACTCTGATACCACTGTAGGGGCATAGAGTAGAAAACGGAAGAAAAAAATCTACCCTTATCTACTATTTTACTCTATTAAGCATGACCACTCGTCTCTGTCCTGGCTTTCAGATCCCGTAAGTTGTTGGAGTGTTGGACTCTTCACCTTCCTCCTTCCGTGATTGAAGTATACTTTTATAACCCTAGCAACGGAAGGTGCCTCATGCAAAAGGAGTTACTTGACGGCACTCGTCAAGAAGCCTTCTCTGCAGACTATCATGGTATCAAACCATACTTAAGTTGTTGGACTCTTCACCTTCCTCCTTCCGTGATTGAAGTATATTTTTATAACCTAGCAACGGAAGGTGCCTCATGCAAAAGGATTTACTTGACGCCACTCATCAAGAAGCCTTCTCTGCAGACTATCATGATATCGAACCATACTTTGATTTTCTCTGCCGGGAACACATGCATCCACAGCGTTTGGGTTCGATCCTCTCAATTTCTCAATCACCAATCCGACGCAAACGTTAGTGTACTCCTCTTATATGTCCTTCGCAGCAGACATGTCGGTCAGCAATGAGATGGAATCAGCAAGTCACCATTGTACAAAGCGCTTCGAACGTACCGATATGTGGTCCTCATTGTCACGGATGTTGATTTGTGAAATAGAGCGAGTCGACTGCGATTCGTTCACTGCAATGTCGGACTGTTGGTGTCTATTGACAAAGAAGAAGAAAAACTATTAAAACGGATGTGAAATTGGCGACACAAACTTGGACAATAGGTTTTATAACAGTCCCTACAACTGTGATATACGATCTTGATATGCACGAGAACTTTCCCTCAGAAGAGAAAGCTTTGGACTTTGTTATAGATCTGGAATATCATTGCTTTATGGAATGATGAACTTATATGGCCTGCTACAAAATTAAAATCAGATCAGTTGTTGAGAAGGATCCTAGCGGCCTTTGCACAAGAAGAGGAATGCATCAAACCTACGGTCCATAAGCAAATATATTTCTCAGGCTAATGCAGTTGTAGATGATGAATCCTCCATTAAAAAAGATTGTCCAGCTGGGATTTCCTCAACCATACTGATGAGATTCTTATTACAACATGCAAGACAAGTTAATCTGCTATGACAAACGCTGCAATTGGGGGTCGAGTTTCCAACACATAACGAAAGACACATGGTTGAAGGTATTCTACATTGGCTATGGTGATATATGGCCACTAACTCGCCATCTTACTGGATATCAGGTATTTGCTTGTACATTTTAAATTGGAATCAAATTCCTATGTGCAAAAAAAATTACTGCTGAATTCTATTTTCTGTCATCTGTTTGGGGATTCATCATCTTTCAGATCTAGAACCTACTGTTGGGTTTCTTCTTGATTGAACATATCATCTCCATCTTGTTTGACACGCTCTTATGGATTATGTCACCTCTGTTAGATGATAAGAAAGCAACAACGAACACACAAAGGAGACCCAGCTGACTATGTATAGACTAATATATCATTTACTATCACCAATCACATTCAATGTGGCTCTGAAAGATGCCTAGCCTTCCATGTATGAAAAATCACAATCGCGGGGCATCTTAATTTTTTCTTAGGCCTTTCTCACATCTATAGGATTTCATTTTTTTCCATTTCTTTTGTCATTACTTTGATACTAAATCAGTTGGTGAGTTAAAACATTTCAGTCAAATCCAACGAAGCCAATCATTCAATATTTTTCATGTTTGATTTTCAAATTAAGTCTCTATATTCAAAAGAGAGCGGCAACTATCCTTTTAATTGACATAAGCCTTTGTTTCATTTGATTTTACATATAGATAGGAGCTATATGTCTTCCAATAACCATAGCAAAATGACTTTTATTGGTATCTAATAATCTTTGTTGAAAATATTTCTTCAGTTCACCATCCTAAAAAGATTATTGTATCCATGAAAACACTTAAATATGGTGTTCCATTAGTTTTTCTAACATATATAACTTCTTCCATACGAAACATCACTTAGTAATATGATCCAAGATGATCAATTAGAATCATCCTTATTTTGATTTTCTCTAAAATTAGTTCAGAATCCCTCTACTTTTTTCGAAACTTTTATTATTTGGTTTTTATTAATTATATACATAAAATTCAATCATTTGGTGGATTGTCTTAAAGTAAATGGAAAGTATAGATAGCTAATTGTATTTTAATTATAAATCAATTACCAAAAAGAGTGCAATATATATGCACTCGTTATAATCTTAGCTACTGATATCTTCAACACAACAAAGAAATATTTATTTTATAGTGCATTATGTGGTTAATAAATCAAAATAACTAAAATTTGAAATCATATTAAACCAAAGTGCGTAGATCACAATTGGTCAAAAGTGAAATATAGTTAGGCAGCTTAGGATTATATCATTATTTTCCCATTCTAAATGTTTTTGACAGTTAAAACATGGTACTAGATTAAGAAGGCATACAACATCTACATGGAGAGTTGCTTCGACATTAGATTGGGAGTAAGGATACAACAAATAATAGTGATATGATTGAAATTTGAACATATAGATACAAATCTTTTAATGGCATCCCTAATTTTTGCACTATCTATAGTAGCTTAGAACTCAATACATCCTTACCCGTGTGCTTCGTCGATATTGAAGAAGCCCAAATTGTCCATACATGAATTGGATTAACAACAAGACAACGATAGTCAAACAAGATTCTCATGAATTAGCTCATTTACGATCACACACCTCATACAAACCCAAAAAGAAAAGTCAAGGAGAAACTCTGATGCTGGATAACAATTTGGGAAACCCAGACTCCAAGGCCACTACAACCATAGGAAATCCCACCTCGACAAAAAATGCCACAAGGCCGATCAACGAATGCTAAGAGGGCAAAGATATCCATAATAAAAAACTCAAACAAATCTCATGAGCCTCATCCACTGAAGATTTAACTTAATATTTTCACAATCTGGCTGGAAAAATAGTAGTTGTACTGAATTTTCCAAAAATTTAAAAATTAATTTTGCAAAAGTAAAGACTTATTAGCAATGTGGATTTATCCTTTGCATGATTTATTTGATGATAGAAAGTTGAAACTACATAATCATGAAGTCAACTTTTATATAAAATAAATCATTGTATAATATGCATAATAAAAAAAAGATGAAACCATAGAATAAATTTTTAAGGAATATTTCCTACTGGGTAAAGTTGAATAATTCAATAAATTCAATCTAAAAATGTTAACTTGAATTCACATCTATTGTATGGCAAATTCAAGTAGAATATACAAAAACTTATATCATGTTTAAAGAATTATACTCAAATGTAAGTTCTTGGAAATAATATATCAGATAATATCACATAGTCGATCAGGCCAAGTAGAATATTTAATGAATTTTATGATTTTTCCTCTACCTTTTTTAATTACAATTCTTAGTTGGGAGAAAAACTTAAACTAGCACCTTTAGTAATGCATAGAAGTTAATTTTGAAGATTGCCCCATTGTATATTGTGAAATATTAATGTTTTTTATACAAACAAAGGATAGATTAAATATGAAGTTGTAAATTATAATTAAAAAACTGTGAGAAAATACATTAACATAGTTTTGGAAAATAAAATATATTTATATGAGTACCAAATGCCTTTGAACACAGCACATGGTAAAAGAACATGTCATTGTTTTTTCATAAAAGATACATTGTTAGAAACTAACTAACTTATTACTCATAGATTCAAAAAAATGAGACATGATTATATATCTTCATAGTTATCACTCTATTGGCACTTGTAGAAAATAATTACATAACAATTAACTTTATGTCTACTTCTCATTTTGACCAACAAAAATGAGAGACATATATACTATGAATAAGGGAAGTTATTATTTTTGTAGTCATATGTGATATTCTAATATCGAATGACCAACATAAAAATTGTTTATATCATTGCAAATTGTATTGGAATTAGTATATGAGAAAGTGATAAAATCTACAAACCCAAGAATATAGCTAACAAACAACATTAACTAACTAATGTTATTTCTTCAAGGAACGACAACATGGCATACGAACTATATTTTCAACTCACACAAAAATTTTCATTTTACATATATCATAGTGGTACTTTATTTTTTTATCATATCTTATTTTCAGTTGTTGTATTTCCTTTGACATATTAAACATAATGGAATATTGAGATTGAAATATCATAGAAAATGAAATATCTAGAATATGATAGCCCAAATCTTACAACCTAACATATTATTATTATTTTAGATGACGATTTTCATGAAAGTAATTTTCTATGTAAATAAAAAATGAAAAAATAAGATAACATCCAAATCATCAAAAATATTTAACATACCATGATGAGTTATTTTGTTAGAATCTACGATAAGGAGAAACGATCATATAGATTTGTAACAAATTTTTATCCCTAATAGTGAGAAAAATATATCACCCTCCTAATAAGTAGTTAAGTTGCCATTTGTAAGAACATTATGTGTTACCACTATGAATTTGTAATCTTAATGTATATATAAAGTGGAAAAGTCTTACATTTATTAGCTATTAAAAGTAGATTCCATTGTTTGCTTATTAAAATCTTAATAACTTATTTTATGTAACTTTAAAAAAAATACAATGTTATATTTCTTCTTAATTATACTCTATTGAACTTTAAATGTACATTTCATTTAATCAAGTAATATGAGAAAAATATATACTATGAAGATGGAAATTATTTTTGTGGCTAAATATTACAGTCTAATACCACTTGAATAAAAATATATACTACAAAGATGGAAAGTTATTATTTTTGTGGCTATATATTACATTCTAATACCACTTGAACAACATCTAAAAGTTTTATAGAATCATGTATTCTATAGGAATCAATATTGGGTGAAATGGATTGGAAGAGAAAATTAGGAAATCTATATAGTTAACCAACAATAGTAGCTGATTAATTTTTTTTTTTGGAAATGAAAAGATGGTGTACCAATCCCACTATCAACCCTCTCCAAAGAAACCCATTTCAAATTCATCATTTGATATTTATTATCATATCTAATCTTCATCTTTTTCCTTTGGCTTGAGCACTTCAAAATGAATTAGATTGAAATATCAAAAATACAAATTCAATCATAATAACTAGAGTTTTAACGAGTATATTTTAATATAAATATCGAGTATTAATGACACAAATATTTTATGTATAGCATATGATAAAACCAAACACGACTCCATAATGTATGTATTCATTAGTTTTAGATGCCAAATTTTATGAATAAAGTAATAGATCCTTTTTAGAAAAAGTATAAACAAAGAAGATAACACCTAAAATGCGAACAATATTATTCTGAATATACAAATTATTTCTTAAAAGTTATATAAAATTATTCAAGGTCATATGGATTAGCAACAACCAATTATTCATGATTCTAAAAAATCATTAGCGCCAACCTTTCGAATAAATATGTTGTCATTCGTATGAATTGAACTAGGTAGCACTATGAGGGCATTGTCATAGTATATACGTGGTGTGAAAATATCTATAGTTTGTAAGTTGTACATATTTTGTTATACAAATTCCGTACAATCAATATTACTTTATGGTAATAATCATGATAAAAAGGGATGTGAGAGTGATAGTATGATTGTTAGAATTTAATATATTCTTTTATGTCGGGTTACTTATCAATGTTGTGTAATCAATAGCTTTTCATATGTTATATCACTAGGATGACTCTTAACCGTTGGAACAAATGCATAGAAAATAATGAAAAAACTTCATAGTAATCTTTACATCATTATTGTTAATAAGCAAATCATTAATATAAGCATATATCATTTCCTTAGTTGCATTAAAATCTTATATTAAAAATAATCTAAGATATAGTAAATTATTTTTATTAAGCTATCAAGATACATGTAGATGTGTCTCTAGAAATATAATGAGTATTCAAATCACATCTATTGAGCCATGCATATACAAACAAATATCATATAAATAAAAAGTCAAATAAAACTCACGAGGAACATAATCCCTTATTTGTGAACGTATTCTATGCCTACTTCAATGATGAGTTTCAACTCATGTATAAATCTTCCCAACTCTCAAATAACATGTTATTTTTAGAAACACTTGCTCATCCTATCATCACAATCATTTCCTCTTAGTCTAAAAAATATAAATACTAAATTAGTCTACTGCCACATACAATTGGTAGTAGTTACACAATCATTAAATTATCAAAAGAGTTGAAGGCATCATCTTCTGAAACCATTCACTCATAATTATTAATTTAAAGTTCCACAACACTACCTAACACCATTCTTTGTCATTGATTCTGCAACATCAATCTCCTAGAAAACATCATAATTGCTACACCAAGATGAATAGGATAATTTCAATGACAACGAGGTTGGACTCGATGAAGAAGATACCAAAATGATGAATCAGGTAATTATAAAACATTAGGTCATGGTCTATCATGCCATCGAAGCCTTATCTAGATTCTACCTCAACAACTTTTAGACACCACTTCATATGTCCATATCTCCATAGAAGCTTCTTTTGTTCCCCAACTGTATATATTCAAAGCATCACAATGAAGTGGCTTATGATGCTATTGACATCCCTTCATGACAACAACATATCTACCCAATGGTTTTAACCTTCCTTCCACACAACTTGCCCGCCTCTTCTCTAAATAGCTAAACCTATTACACATAAAGAGGATGTCATTGTCTACTTTAATGAACTTTCTTTACTTATAGTTCTTTGACAAATAAAATAACAAAATATAGAATTTCCATATAACTATGTTCATAACAAAAAAAATATTTCTTATTGAAATTCAAGTACATCCTGGAATTGAATGAGAAACCACCACTGAAGTGTCTCATGCAACCCTCTATGTAAAACCCTCTCAATGTTCAAATCCCACATCTAACCTCTATATGACTTAATGGGTCCACTCATGACCTCTAGACAATGTCCTGAAAGGTCTAACCTATTAGGGAAGATCGTTAAATGAATTACCTGAGGAGTTTTCATAACAATACTATTTTGTTACATAATAAAATGTAAGTATATGTTTATTGGGATTTTTTTTAACATGCATGAAGTGATAAAATTGGAACATTATTGGCTACCTTCTTTGAAAAAGAAGCTTCAAAGTTAATAAATTTATAATGAGAAACTATCTTAGGTGAAGGAACAACATGTTACAAGTTTTGAAATATCTAAATCTAGTACTAGGCGTTCAGCTATGTATTTATGATTAATTCTCTTTTATTTATATAATGTGTGAAATGTTACTTTGACTAATACTCTTACATGTCTTCAAGATGATAAGTCAAAGAGCATCACGAATATGAGTAACAAAATTATAAAAAAAAATAAGATAAAAGCTAACTACGCTATTTGAGTGATCTATGATGAAAAAAGGTGGTAAGTTGTTGTTAGTAAGAGAAAAAGATGGAACAAGTTTAAACTCAAGAGAAAGGAAAATAATATTATAAACAAATATGAAACTACAACTATTTTAAAATATACTGCTATCATCATTCTTTTGTAGGCTAAATTTAATATCCATTTTTTTGATAAAATTGACTTTCACAATAGCATTTTTCATTACTCAACTGATAACATAAAAGTGGCACGTGCAGAGCACGTGCATTTACTAGTTTTCTATAACAGTAAGATCACGTCAATAACTATGTAATGGAAATGATGGTTTAATGAGGTCGTACCTGGTCTTGGAGCAAATCCAATGACTATAACTCGTCGCAATTGTGCACCACTCCTAGTTGCACTGGGACTCATCTACAACAACTTCTGGTCTCCACCATGGATAGTAGAGTCAGACAACGTATGTAGTAGCTCCACCATGGAATGCAGGTTGACGTTGTCCTCCTAGTGGTAGACAACTGCTCCTCACCTCTATAGTAGTCTACACATACTACCTAGAACTCTTGTCATTCTACTAAAATGGAAAGGAAGGATTTGTCCCTCTTGTTGGTGTACTAGTCACCAACTTTCTCTCACATAATTGTTCTCCCTTGCTATCCCTCCCTTTATCGGGTAAGACTTGCTCGAGCTCTATATTAGTTGTCACAACTAGAGAGGACAATAATTTTTAGAGGCAATTGAGTTGTGTCTAAGAAGCCCCCAGTACACCTCTATTTATAGGAGGGGTTAGGGTATGGGTTCCCAATCTATATGGGAGCAGAAGGGATTGGAAGATCATTTCACAACCTGCAAGTAGTGAATCGGTTGGTTCACAAGTGAGTTGATCAGTTCACATGAGAGTCGATCAGTTCGCTCAGTGAACCAGTCATTTTACCATGTTTCCCAATTACATATGAATTGGCAATTCAAATCCAATTAATGCAGACCACGATGTCAGCATTAATCCTTAATGTAATTGAATTTCTCCATAAATTGGGCATCTCACCCAACCAAACAATCGATTGGTGACCTGATACAATCGGCTCACTATGTGAACTGGTTAATTCGCTCCCCAGTTCAGGCAAAACTCAGCCAATTAAGTCTCCTTTCAACTTGGCACTCCAACCACTCAGTTCAACCCTTGAACTTGTCAGTTGGAAGACTAATTAATTGATTTGTGGCTTGAATTTGAATACCTAAACACTTTAGTAATCAATTAAATTGTCATTCATGATTAAACTCCTATTCTATATGAATTCCTTTGTGTGTGACCCTATAGGTCCCATATCGCGTTGGTAGTGAATGTCCATAACTAGTTTATGACATCACAAGAAAAGAGTAGTGCCTAGTCATACATCAGTGCTACCCAAGTGAATTGAAAGTTGGAGAACAAATTCAACCTACAATTTATGTAAGGTGATGCAATGATTGTATATTTCCTTTGTCTCTGATGTCCAGAATGAACTCTAGGCATGGAATCTTCATCCTCTTCAATGTTCAATCCATGTTCCTTGAACTTAGAGCAGACTCTTTGATATATATGTGACCTCAATATCATATATTGATTCACATGTGCATGTGCATGCCTTTCTTAGTATTGCTTATCAAGTGGCATGGATATCAAACTCCATTAGGAGGGAAAAATATCATCTACTTCACTCATTGTCAATCCTCATATGTTACCGCTACCCAATCATCACTGTTATGGCAATCCTATTTAGGATTACATTGGATGATGTCAAAGTATACCAAACAACATGTGATGAGTGTAGTGACTTTAGGTCTAAGAACCACAACCATCACCTTCACTATGAGAAATGACTATGACCACCTAGTATGGTTTCCATGTGTCACTCTCAAGGTGGGTCTACCTGATACATTGTTCCCTAACAAGTATATGTGTGCTTGGTTTGATATCACATATCATGACTGATGAGATTTTTTCATCAACCAACACACACTCCTGGATTATGTGTTATCGATGTCTATCTACCTTCCACAATAACATCTGACTAGGGAAATAATAAGAATGTACATATTGTTAACATTTGTATGATCTCATTGTTCAAGTCACGTACTTGAAGACATACGTCATTGAGTAATATCATTCTTTAGACATTCATTATGTTTCCTCATTATCTCATAACTGAGTGAAATATAATGAATTAGGAGCTTGCCTTCATTGTTATTAATCAAATAATTTATGTAATATGCCATCACATTTATCATATGATTGGCTCTCTAGGCACACATACCAATAGGTGGAAGCTTTGTAATAACATTAATTTTTTATTTGTCAACTTCTATTCCTCTATTTCTCACCTTGTGGTCTAGAACGATGCCTACCTTCACCATGAAGTGAAATTTCTCCCAATTTAGCACCAGATCTGATTCTTCACATTTTGCTAGAATGAGGGATAGGTGATACAAACATGAATCAAAGGAATCATCGTAGACAAATAAATCATCCATAGAGACTTCCTTGATAGTTTCTTTCAGGCCTGTAAAAATGGCAGCCATAAAATGTTAAAAGGTAGCGGGGGTATTGCATAGACTGAACGACATCCTCCTAAAGAAATAGGTGCCAAAATAGCAAATAAATGTGGTCTTCTCTTGATCATATGGGTGGGGAGGGATCTGGTAGAACCCTGAATATCCATTAAGATATCCTAAAAAATTCTTGATGTGCAAAGCATTCTAGGACTTGATCAAAGGAAGGGGAGAGGGAGGTGGTCCTTCCTTGTGGCCTTGTTAAGATCTGTGTAGTCAATGCACATCCTCCAACCCATGACAGTGTGGGCAGGGATGATCTCATTCTTGTCATTCTTCACTATAGTAGTACCACCTTTCTTAGGAACAACTTGAACAAAGTTGACCCAAGGAGAATCTAAAATTGGGGAGATGATCCTTGAAAGGAGCAATTTAATAACTTCTAGATGTACTACTTCCTTCATGTTGGGTTTAACTTGCACTGAGGGTATCTAGATGGCTTTTAGTCTTCAACCATAGTTTGTAATGCAAATAGCATGGTTGACCCCTATCAAGTTAGTCATTTTGTAACCATTGACAGCTTTTCTTTTTCTCAACTTAGTCATTAGCTTGTCTTCTTGCTCGTGTGTGAGGTATGAATGTAAGATCACTGGGAAAATTTCTTGCTCATCAAGAAAAACATATATAATCCCTTCCGGTAGGGCCTTTGTCTAAGGGGACATTGGTGGTTCATGCTTCTCTTGCACAACAAATATCATTTTTAACTCTTCAAAGTCTGCTTCATGTTCCTCTTCAAAGGTATAAATGAAACATGCATTGGTTTACTGACCTTTTAGGAATGGTGATAGAGGTTTGCAATGGATCTTCAAAATCATCATCTTCCTACCTAGTCTAAGATAGCTTATCGACGTAGTCAAGCAAGAATACCTTCTCATGGATACTAGGGGCCTTCATACTATTAGACACTCTAAACTCAAGTGTTTCTCTTCCCAACCTTAGAAGAATGGTTCCCATATCTACACCAATTAAGGCTCAGGTACTAGAAAGGAATGGGTAGTGAAAGATAAGAGGATACTGGAGATCCTACTTGATGTCCATAATCACAAAGTCATAAGGTACGTAGGCATCTTTCCCAATTTTCATAGGAATGTCCTCAATGATACCCATGGGCTTTGTCATGGAGGATTTAGCTAGCTAGATGGTCATGATAGTGCAAAGAATCTCGTGAAGCCCAATCTCTAGCACAAACTATATGGCATGATGGAAATGCTTGCACCCAAGTTTTCAAGTCCTTTCCTACAAGTATTATCACCTAGATAGTAGTCTATCATGAAAGAACCAAGATCTTTCTATTTCTTAGGAATTTTATTCAGAATAATGTTTGAAATAGTTCTTGCAAGTTTCATAGTCTTGTACTCCTTTGTATTATTCTTCTTGGTCAACAAAATCTTTAGATATTTAAACCAGGTAGGAATCTCAGAAAGGGCATACAAGAAAGGGATGTCCACATGAAGCTTCTTCATAGCTTCTTTGAATCTCATAAATTTGGTATGCAATCTTATTTGTTTGAGACATAAGGAGGTCTTGAATTGTAAATAGGATGGCACATCAGGCTCAAAAGTCTCTACCTAGGGTTCTTTGGCACTAGGGGCTCTTCCTACATTGAGATTGGCAAATGTGTTTCACACCTACTCCTTCTCAGCCATCATTTAATTGTCGTCGTCAAAAGCAATAGGCAGGGAAGTTGGCTACATAGGAGGAGGAGGAATATACACATTTCCTAAACATTTGGAGATGACCTAGATCTACTTGGTGTGCTTTGTATTGTTCTCGAGTTTCTAGAAAAAGAACCTATATGAGGGTGTAGAGATGCAAATATGTGGTTCATGTGAGAGTCAATAGATTTCGAGTAAGCATGTCGATTGGAGAGCAAGGTCTACTAGCTAGAAATCATGGACTACTACTGGAGAATTTTCTCAATGGATGAAAGCTTATCATATATGGAAGAAGAAGGGTGGGTTGAAATATACGGCTACTTGAACTAGATTTGAAATTGTTGCCTTTGATTGTAGTTGTTGCGCTTAAAATTGCCTCAGAAGTTGCCTTGTTTCTAAATTAGAACCCTGAAGGGTTACGACCTTGGTTGTTCACTTGAAAAGGTCATTCTAGTGATGTATTCCCTACATCGGCCGGATTGTCATACTGGAAATTAGGGTAGTTTCTAGTTTGATTTGGGTTTTAGTAGGCTTGATCGAGTATGTTGTGGAGGGATTTGAGGTCATACATATGAATCCCATCTTTATCTTGCATTATAGAATTGTTCACCATCACATTATAGAGGAGTTCCCAACTCAAAGTAGGACAGTCATAGCCTTGACAACCTTCATAAAAGAGATCTATGTATTTTACTTGCTGCTACATTTGTTGTAGTTGATGGGGTTATCTTCATTCATAGGCATTGAAAGAGGAATCAAGGTGGTCTCTCTTTAAGGAGAGATCTTGAGGGATTAAGCAATAGATTTAATCTCAAGATTTTTTTTGTCTTTGGTTACCTTGAGCATGCCTCCTTGTCCTTGATTATATTAGGCTTGTGTTTTAGAACTTCTCTTGACAACTTCCCAAGAATTGTCAAAGTTTTGGAACATGAAGTTACATCTAGATGAGGTGTCAAGGAAGGTCTTTGTGTTGTCATCAACACCTAGTAGAATGTCTCAAATAGTTGGACTTGACTTATGCCATGATGTGGACAATGATAGAGGAGCTCCTTGAATCACTCCCAAGATTCAGCCAAAGATTTGTTGGGACCATGGAAATTTTGTTTTGTCTGTTGATTTGTTAAGTAGGGGATGGGGGATAGTTCTTCTCAAGGAACTTGGATTGGAGACCTTCCCACATGGTAGTGAGGTCTTCTTCCATGGCATTGTACCAACTATTGGCTTGATCCATCAATGAGTATTTGAAAAGCCAAACTTTGATGGTGTCTTCAGAAATGCATGGTATCTTGTGAAGGGCACAAGGGTAGGAGAAGCACTTGAGGTGATCTTGATAATTATCACCCTTATTTCATGTGAATGTGCTGCTCTAAAGTATGGTGATTCAATGTGTGCAAGTCTTAAACTATGGGGCATTTATAGTAGGAGGCACAACATGATGATGTACATTAGCTGGCTTAGGGATGGAGAAGTCCTTAAGCTTCTTATGCCTCTCTTCTTCTTATGTTATGGCATCTCATGCTCTCTGCTCGGTGGACATAGCTTCCCTTGTTTCTTAGACAAGATACTCTCTCTATGTGATGAGGGCCAGATACACTCATCGATTTATTTCTTTTGCATCCATTCTATTGTGATAGGTTTAGTTCAAACAATGGGAAGTCCTATCAATATCTGGATTAAATACAAACAGTGTTGAGTGAATGCTTTGTGAGTGCCTCTCACTTCTAGTACCTAAAAGAAGAATCATCACTATCAAAAATTGAGGAAGTAGTAGTTTAAGAGTATTTTAGTGATTATCAATTGAAAGAAAGTAACCCTAATTATTTAGAACAATGGGTTTTGAAGGCTATTCTATTTTACCCGTCAATGGATCCAAAATTTTGTGTGAGATGCTTGCACACACAAATTCACTAGGGAAAGGAAAGTCTAGAGCTTAAACTTTAAACAAAATTAAATCTATTATAAGTGAATTGGTCAATCATAGTACAGAATAGGGTCGAACCCAAGAGACAACATGATTAAGAATCATTTCAAACCAATTACTATGAATAATACTGCTATGATTTTTTTATTAAATTGAGGGTTTAATTCAATTGATTAAGAACATTGGGATGTCAAGGTTTCACCATAACCGCCTACATACCTATCCAATCATTTCAAGTCAGATAATTTCTTACATATCAAACTAGGACCTAGTGAATTTGCCTCCTTGTAGATCAAAAATTCACAAGGACTGAATTCCCCATGCCCTAATGAGGTACCATAATGTGGATGCCTAACCACTTGTTTTCCAATACCACCTTCACTGACTCGACCACATCATCAACATCCTCTCATGCCAAGATCACCCAATGTGCCTCACTCTATTATTTCACCCACTCACTCTACTCCAACCCTTGATCAGCCAACCATGTTCATATTTCGGCCAATCTATCTATAGAAAGATGTACCACCAATTATTGATCCTTTCAGAGGATGGCCCAACCCCACCTCCTTTGACTTCACATGAAATCCTTTGGATCGACTTACCTTCATTGCCATATGGCTCAATATCAAGATCATAGGAGGAGTCAATCTATTCACCTAACCACTACATTCTGATCTCCCGACCGGACTCAATTAAGAGCTACTACAACATCCATGGTCAGCCGACCACCTGACCTAATTGCCCGACCATGATCCATAAATGAGAAGGCATGCCTAAGATGTGAGGGGGTTCTTCTGAACGCACCAACAAAGGTTAGACCATGGGCTTTTAAATAAGTTGAACCCCTTCCACTCTCATAAGAGTAAATAAAAAGTGACGACAACAACTTCTCCTCTCCCTCGCTCCTACTTTGCACATCATGTCATTGGCATCTGCATCTAGGTGTCATGCCCCTTGGTCAACATGCCTCCCTTCAATGACATCGAGCATGCGGAAGTCCTCGAAAGGAAGGACATGAGCAAATATGTGGCTGAAGTTGATCAGACGATTGAGGATCGTGATGCTCCAACATGCGCATCTGCTACCAGCCACCCCCACTCCCACCTTAGTCTGGGGGTGAGCCAAGAGGTGTTCTGACTACCTCCCCCTCCATAAAGCCCCTCTTCTGGACAAGTATAAATCTCTCATCACCCTAGACCACCAAAAGAGGGACAAGGCCATGGAGATCATCAGAGTCCAATTCAGATGTTGCACATGCTCCAAGACACTCTGGGGATTAGGCATCTATGACTCCATTATATACATCCTTTTCTGAGCAAACATCTCCACTTTCTCATTCTAGGTGCGACTAACCTTCCTAGATATGTCACTTAATTTCCTTTCTTCCTTTATGAAGCATTTCAAAAATAACCAGGAGTATAGTTGTTCCTTCTACATGTTCTCAGAGGAACATTCTTTGGATGATGAAGACCTCATTGCCATCATCCTTGATACCAACAAGCATGTCAGGTGAGGTTCATTGAAGATAACCACAACTACCCATCCAAGAAATACAAGGCTGACAAGTCATGAGCCGACATCACTGGGAATATCCCCTCTTTTCCACACTATGCCAAGGCATCGTTCATCCACAACCTAATGATTGACTATCTTCCCTATATTTTCTCCTGTATGATATTTGTCCAGATGATGCACCAAGCATCATCACTATGATAGACCTTTATCGCCTTTGGTGTATGTTGAATGATGAACCCTATAATTAGGGTAGGGCACTCATTGAGCATCTGTACAGACAACAACACCACAAGAAGACCTCTAAGTTCTATCATGGAGGAGTCATCACCACCATCTGCACATACTTGGGTTACACCTACATTCCCTTCACCACAATTATGACATCTAAGTCATCCCACTTGATTGACATCAAATATTTGGTGTCTTTTAGGAACCTAAAGATCACCAAGGAGCATGGCATCCTATGATTGTTTAAAGATAGTTGGGCCATGCTTGTGTTGCCCACTCATGCATACTTAGTAGCATCTAACCTCATCTATGACCTCATCGACTTGGATGCACACATCTTCCATTACACAAGGGAGAATCCACCCATCAAGAATGAGGTTTCTAAGCCAACAATATGAAGATGTAGTGCCTCCATGGAGGAGATGATGAGGATATTGGTCCTCCCCCTTCCCATTCCCCTTCTATGGTTTTCATGACTATCAGGTAATATAGGCCCTATGACTTCACCAACCTCCAGCAATAGTTGGACCATATTGAGACCTCCCAGACCAGCATAGAGCGGGAGCAACATCGACATGGCTACCAGTTGAACCACATGTATCTCATGCAACACATACATGAAGATTGGCATGTGAGTCATGTTGAATGCTAGTAGGTGAGGACTTACTACAAGCATTACAGAGCCAGTTAGACATACCCTTCCCCTAAGTCTAGTATTGGGGAATCTAGTATACTAAACTACCTCTCAAGGAGCCCTTGTGACATCCACCAAGCCAAAATCGATCTTATAGACCAACCTAGGAGTCCTTTTAGAGCCAGCCTCCACAGCCCGCCCCTCCACCTCAATAGATGCCACTGTCATGGCAGTACGACAACTGATGACACATCTAGTGATTTTCCCTTACCCTCCATTATATATTTAGATTTTTCTTGAGGATGAGTAAACATCTAAGTTTGGGGTGGGTGGTGAGTGGTATGTATCCATTTTGCCCTCATTATCTTCCTTTTTGTGTCATTTCTTTTTGTCATTTTATTTCTAGACCAGCACTTAAATTGTTTCTTATTGTCCTTTTCAAAAATTCATGTTAGTTGCATGTAATTGGTCATTACCTAGTTAGACTAGATTCAGTCATGTTTGCATGTTTACTTTGGAAGATCGGCAATGTATGCCCAATTTTAAATGAAACAAATCCTTTCTGCAAAAATGAATCTCAACTACCAATGCTAGAACCTATCTTATCTACAATAACTAGATATAGTATTAATCCTCACAAATGATGGCAAACCATATGGAATTGAGAGGAGTCAAATTTTAGTGTGTCTCTAAATTGATCAACATAAGCTTTTTGTGGAATTATAATTATTTTGGTAACTCATTTGAGATGATTAGACTAGTTGTAGATGTTGTTCCAATGTCCTAAATTCACATACATGAGCCACACAAGTTTAGCATCTTCTACACTTATTCCACCATCCTCTTACCCCATCATCAATCAATAAAACAAAAAACCAAAAAGAATGTGCCAAATTCCAAGTTTGGGGAGGCACCCCTTCTCTCACCTCTCACCTCTCACCTCTCACCTCTCTGCTTTTCCATACTCCTGGTATATAATAGGGGTGTACCACAATAAAAAGATGCCAACATGCATATTAAAAAGAAGAAGAAGAAACAAAATATAATCAATGTAATTGTGACAAAATAAAAAAAATCTTGAGTCAAATAGAGGAGAGATTCACAATCTTCTTTTACATTCCTTCATTGACTCTAATTTTCTCCCATAGAGCAATCAATCACCCTGGAAAAATCTCCATTATAGTTGCACCCTAAATTTGTGCAAATTACATAGGAATATGTGGAACTCTTTGAGACACTAGTGATATTATGATTTGATGCACATATTTTGATTTGGAAACTTTTTGTGAATGTGAAGTCAGCGCAAGGAATTCAAAACTCAAATTCTATGATTTTAGGAGACTAGAGTTGCTTGGCCATGTTTGGTTGGAGGGGAAAAATGATACTATGAAATAGAGAACGAAGGGCTAGTAGTATTATTTGGAAGGTTTCTTTGATCCTTTGTTTCTCGAGGATGAGGAAAGTTCAATTTTAGGGTAGTTTGATGAATGCATATTTCATCACATTTTTCATTGCAGTTTCTAGATTAGTTTTACTCATTTCAGTCGGCATTTGCATCATGTTTTGCTTAGTTTCCTTATTCTTATTCTTGTTCCTCAATAACCAGAATTTTGATCACTTTCTTAGCTCGTTCTTAGATTGAGACACATATCAATTCTAGAGTACCCAAGGAGTTCTTCACCAAACTCATATTTGAGATTCGAGCAAGTTCACAACAAAGACTGGGCCATTCATCACTTTTTGACAAGCAGATGCAAGTGGTCAACTAATGCACCTTCCCACTCTAAGTCCTACCCAAATGATCCTCTAGATTTGGTCTAACTAGACGAGTTTCCTTCCAAAACAACGACTCACAAAATTTTTGAATCTCTAGCAGATTGGGCGACTCCCTCCCTGGATCTGGTCTAACTAGACGAGTTTCCTTCCAAAAGCTTTATCAGGAAGATGATCACTAATACTAATTGTAGATTAGCAAACCAAAAGATCAACAATAGTGTTGTTGTAACATCTTAGGATTTGAGGCCTCAGATATAATGATCTTAAAATGAATGATTGGACTACCCATATCACCAAGGTGTACCTCCTTTTCTGGGAGCCTATCACTAAAGAACTCCATAGTTAAGCGTGCTCAGCTTGGAGTAGTACTAGGATGGGTGACCAGTCGGGATGTTGACCTCGGCTTACACGTGAGTAAGGACAAAGCGCACAGTTAAGGCTAGTGGTGGTTTGTGGAGCCAGTCGTCATTCCTGAAACTCTACTACACCCTTGGGCAGTGAGCCTGAACGTTACAAATGGTATTAGAGCCATAACCCCTCCAGTAGGTGGGGCTCACATGGGCATGTGGCATGCCAATCTTGAGTCGTGTGGTCTAGGAAAGTTGGAAAGGACTTTCCATGGTGATGTAGCCACCCTTGTGCTGGTATTCTGTGATTGGGAGCTGGGTGTCCATGAGCCATTCTGGGTTTGTACTGAAATTGGACGATTTTATGAGGCCGTATAATTGAGTCTTGACAAGGACGTCAAGAGTCTAAGTGGGGTAGATTGTAACATCCCATGATTTGAGGCCTCAGATATAATGATCTTAAAAGGAATAATTAGACAACTCATATAACCAAGGTGCACCTCCTTTTCTAGGAGCCCATCACTAAAGAACTCCATAGTTAAGCGTGCTCAGCTTGGATTAGTACTAGGATGGGTGACCAATCGGGAAGTTGACCCAGCTTGCGTGTGAGTAAGGACAAAGCACGCAGTGAAGGCTAGTGGTGGTCTGTGGGGCCAGTCATCATTCCTAAAACTCTACTAGACCCTTGGGCAGTGAGCTCAGATGTTACAGTTTCCATGTAAGTGATCGGCTGACCAAACCCTCTATTCACCCAATCATTGCAACAGATAAAGTGAAATTACACAACTACCGGCCCAAAAGCTGTTAAGTAACAAAAATGGTGGCCATACATATTCATTCTCCATTCTATTCTCACTCAAGAAAGGGAAATTTCCAAAGCAAGAAGCTAAAGGAGACAAAAAAGAAGGATACCATCTTAGAAGAGTTCTTTTGATTTGTCTAAGCTGGAGTGAATTGTAGTAGTCATAGACCACTAGATTTTTTCTCTCTTCTCCATTAGTGACATGACTTTTACTCTTTCTTTTTGTATCCACGGTCTTCCTTCAAACACGAGTGAGTATAACTTCTCGTTAGGGTATGGGGAGCTGCCCCATTTCTCGTACTCTATCTCTTTGTTTTTAGACTCAATTTTCCTCATAAAATTAATTTGTTCTCCATTTTATTATGTCTTACTATCTGAATTGATCACTATATTAGCATGTTTGATACAATCCTAAGACTAGAGACTATGAAACTCAAGATTAGATTACCAAATTTATGTATAGGGTGCTAGATGCAATCACGAAAGGAATCCTATTGGATGACTAATTATGAACAGTGGAAAATGAGACCTCGAGTCCATGGGGAATTTAGTCCTTGTGAATTTAGAATCTGTAAGGAGGAGAATTCACTTTACCCTAGGTTGGTCTGTGAGAAATTATATAACTTGTAATGGTTGGATATGTAAGTAGGCAGTGAAGATGAAACATTGACATCCCAATGTTCTTTATCAATTGAATTAAACCCTCATTAATTAGCTTTTGCCTTGTAATATCTAATCCAACCATAGGAATGATCTTTGTCAATAAAAAAAATTAAATATTTTTCTTAACAATTGGTTTGAAGTGATTCTTAATCACATTGTCTCTTGAGTGTGACCCTTTTCTGTATTATGATTGACCCACTCATTTGTTGGCAAGTTTATTATTTTTTGTTAAGGTTTAAACTCTAGGGGTTCCTTTCCCTAGTGAATTTGCAAATATCTTGCATCGCTGCCTCTAAGTTGAAGGGGAAGGGGAAAATGGCATTGCCTCCTTAGTCATATATACAGCTCAAGCTAAGGCTTGGTCTATGTGGAATAGCAAGGGGGGAATAAATGTGAAGATTTCTTGATATGAGGTTGAGATTGGAGAGAGAAATGATGTAGAGGAAAATGATAAGGAAAGTAGGTGTTGTCTGCGATGAAGGGAAGGCATATCAAAGGTAGGAGATAACCCCACCCCATCTAATTCTGATCCTATAGCTGGGAACAGAGCCCTCATCAACCAAAAACTCAATTCAACAAAAAAGTAGTGTAACAACAATAGAAGTCTAGAAATAATTCCAATTAAATCAAATAAAACCATATAGTTTATTTTTATCTATTTTATTTGAGTCATCTAATGTTGTTCGGTTAAGATGAAAATTGGAACTAGGACAAATTAATGAACACAAAATCTGAGAGTCATATATTTCTAGTTTTAGAAATGTTTGTTAGCTAATTCAATAGATTAAGCTTTTTAGCATTATAATGTTATTTTCTTTATAATTCATTTATGGCAACTAAGATTATCCAATTAAAGTGAAGTTTGACATGTATCCTAACTAAATCTAAATTTAACATTTGTTCATGTTTTGAGATCATACATCAAGCCATCTAGCATACTAGGTATGATTAGTATTATTTAGATAAACATTAATTTAACTAATAATTGGCTACCTTGTTTGGAAATTATGATTTTTTGGAATTATCCACTCAATAGAAAAGTTTCTACTATTTATATTTCCTAAAATACCTCATTTTCCATTTTATCTATTTATCAAAATTTGGTGACATGATGGCAAATTAACTTTCTCAACTTTTTTTAGTAAGTGCAAATTATACATCTTTAGACGTTATGGATGCAAGTCATATCATATCTCATATTTTGAATTGTTTATTGATATACACATCTTACATACATTCTTCAATATATTAATGATATGCGAGATATGAATTTATAAAATTGTTTATTAAACATAATCTAGAGTTAAATATATATACATATGTTGTCTTAAGGTTCTCCTTGATATATTGAAAATGTCACATTATTTATATGGGGTCTCATACCAAACTTAAGATCAAGGCTCCACCTAATTATATCATATATATATATATATATATCCATGTTTTGTATATAAAGGTATCAAAATTGATTTTAATGCACATTTGGAAAATCTTAGGTTAAAAAATATTTCAATGATCTGGTTTTACCAATTTAGGAAATCAAGATTCTCATGGGTAGTTACTCAAGGTTTTGGCATGTTATATGTCATTAATAATTAAAAAAATAACCAACCATATAAACTTTATAGTCTAGGAAGGATCATCATCTAAATATTTTTTCTAGAAAAATTGGTTGGCCAAACATGTAACTAAATATGAAAATGGATGTTTTAGGGGTTTTCTTGATAAATTGCATGCACCTATAGTCATTTAAAAGGGTTATATTATATGATTACTATCACCTCCATGCCCATTACATCTATATGATTTCATCTTTGAAAGAGGGACATGTAAATTAGGGTGTTGAAGAGAGATTCGCTCCAAATGTCATGGATGTAGGTTTGTGGTTGGATCTGGGGTTCTTCATGGATAGTGATCATTATTTCTGTCTAACTTGATGAATTCCCATATATTACTTAAATCATGATGAATTTTGTCTAATCCCCTTTCCTAATCTATTTCTTTACCCCAATTCTTCATGCTTCTCCCTAATATAGATTTGTAGAGGTGACTTAGACAAAGCAGTTATTCTTCCCAGTTATTCATGCTTCTCCCCAATGTAGTATGTTTTATTATAATGAATAAATAGATGCATTATAGTGTGCCCTAGGGTTTCTAGATATCTTGAATTACAAATTTGCTATTAGATGCACCCATAAGAGTTTGGAAGTAATAATGTTAATGGTGGCATAAGCTAATTCCATGTTACCCTAGAATTCCACTACTTTGTTAAAGTGAGGAATAAATATCAAAGCTTGACATGTATAAGAAAAGATTAATATAATCTATATACAAGAACTAATATATATTTTTTGTAATAAATCACTTGAATATTTCAAAGCCCTAGTACCCATCTTATAGCTCAACTTTAGGGTTAAATGAGAAGCCCCAAAAATATGAAAGTTTTCATCAAACTATATAGTACTTAGCTTAGCAAAATTAGTTAGTGTATCCCTGAGAACTATTATATCCATATTTAAAATGAATAATGATGCACTTAATTATCAAAAATTCCATTAGATGTGAAATATCTTAAATTGTGAAGGTTTAAAGCCAAGAGAAGTATAAGTACTTACATATTTCATTGGGAAAGTTGATTGGAAATGATAAATTTTACTAAAATTTATATATTTTACTTTAGTATGTTTTCTTTCAATTTGATGTATTAAACCTAATTTGAATGAAAAACTATTAAGTTAAGGTTTTGAGGAAAACATAGGAGGAAAGTAAAATCATATATAAAGTTTAATTAGATATTATCATTTTAAAATGTTATTAAATAATATACAGAAGAAGAACATAATCAACTAGTCAAAAGTGATAATGATGTAGAACAGTTCAACGGTTGGATGTAAGAATTCAAATCTTAATCTAATAAGGTAAATCTTGATATGACAATGAATAATACTCCTTGATTAATGAAGATGATCGATTCATTATGACTTCATATACTTGAACAGAAAAATATTTAGTGTTAAAATTATGTGATATGATATGAAGTGCTTTAGGATTTTACTAAGTAGAAATACCCCAAAATCAAGATAACATAAAACCAAATAAATAACTCAGGGAATAAAGAATAATATTGACAATGAATGAGATGCTTGTACTTTCCTTGGTGTTTAATTTCTCTTTGATAGTTTATGCTTAATTATATTCAAATGACACCTAAATTATGAAAAAGAGAAGTTTACCCCTAATTTAATAGAAAAATTAGTGGGAAAGATGAGATATTAAATTTCATAATTTTATTATCATCATATAATGTGAACGTGGACCAGTCCATAGCTGACAATGGAAAATGGATATAATTGTATGAGGTAACCTAGTCAGGGTATGACGAACACCAGTCATGATTCTTATGCCTAAATTTTTATGACTGTTTGATTAAATGTTCACTATAAATGTGGATTAGAACTATTGATAAGTAAAATTATGTAATTGATTTATGATTTATACCAATGAAATACTAGGAATATGTAATTAAAGCAAGTATTTGATAATGAGATTTCATTTGAGGACCTAGTGATGATAAGTCAAGTACAATAATGTATGAATTAGATGGAGTCCTTAGCTTCCATTTAGATATAAAAATTGAATGAATGAACATCTTGTTTTAGTGGTATTAAAGTTGATGCTTACTCGCATACTACTTAATTTGTATGATTAGAAGCAAAACATCAATAACCAAACTAAAACAAAACCAGAAAGATGATTAAACATGAAAAAGGATTTTGAACGATTATGTGAAAATAATTGTATATTGAAACCATAATTCACAATTAACCTAGCACCCTAAACACTATTACTTTCACCCTAGGCCCATATAGGGAAAATGAACATATGTCATAATAATAAGATTTGAGAGGGATTTTAAGAGTATGAAGGTCAGAACACCAATATCTAGATCTACATCACTTGGTGTGATCCTGGGTCTAAATATTTATCTACATGTCTACGTTTGAAAAGGAATGGACGGGCAAACGATGTTTTACTATGATTGTTCATACATCCTAAAATCTATATTGTTGCTTGTGGGATGAATATATAAGACTTTCATTAGTATCTTGTGTGTGATACCCTATTGTTACCTCTACCGTGTTGTACCCAACTTTGTACTTGAGATGTGGATCTATAGGGTGGAAGATAGAATCATAAATTACAAATATCTTGTCACTAACACAAGAGTCAAGTGTGGAGACATCTACTTGATTAGGTAAAAATAGTTCAAGTCTGATAAAGAAAATAATTTTTATTTCCTATATTATGTCTCCTTCGACTTGATGATCCAATATATGGACAAATATTGATCAACACACATATTGGTTATTATAACATTTACAAGACAAACACTTCCTTTAAATTGATATGATTTAACAATGTTAATAGAGGCAAATTTAGACTAGTAGTTTATAGCATGTAATTAAATACGACCATAGTTTATCTCTTATTGTAAGTAGTGTGGTCTGAGCCACTTAATGGTTTCATGTATATTAGTGCATATAATACTGAAAGATGAATGCGTAGATAAGAATCTGTCTGAATGGAACACACTGTTGTTATTTTGATTGTTGTTATAATATAATGATATATATATATTGTTATAGTTAATTGTTAGAATCATAAAATTGGATATATTATTTTAATAAAAATTTAGTGTCTTTTGATTCACCATTCATACATGTTGCTCATATGTAGTGGGATTGTATCCACTCACTAGGACTACATGAGATTTATGCTGGATATTTTGATACTTTTAGGTATGACAATATTAGCAGAGAGGCCAAGATGAGAAATTTGTAAGCACTTGCAATATAGTCTAGTAAAATCCATGTATTCTTACTTTCCTTTGTAGGTTTTTCCAATAAAGGTTCTTTCTTTCTTTCTTGTACATGTTATCTAATGTAACTATACATATGTGATAAGGTTCAATTTGGATTCCTTCAATTTAGAATATGTACTTTACCATCCAATCATATGTTTATAAATGATTATGTGGCATGCTTAGTATGTGGGTTGATCTATTTTGTTACTAAAAGAGAAACAATTACCCATTTTTTTGCCATTATTATTGGCTTTTTGGATATGCCACACTCAAATTTTGATGATGTAAATATTTCCATTTTGTGTTAATAATATGAGAATTAGGCATTTCAGGTGATCAAGGAACATATACAAATACCAATATGAAGAGTATGCAATCATATGTGTGTTTGGGTGCTTGTGCGTCAAGTTGTACCTAGATGATGCTTTGTATATGTGCAAATTGTGCAACTTGATAGGAATTATGTAAGAACAAGTGATGATTGGCACAAAACCATCCTAAACCTAATTCTTTATCTGTAGTAAACCCTTGATATAGGTAGATATTTTTTCCATATTCATTTGATTTTCTAAAATTTAGGACTTACTGGGACAAAGTGGTTTTTGGTTGAACTTCTTTTTGATGCAAATGCATCTCGGTTGAACTTTATATCAACTGATACATTATTGTTAGACCAAACATGGTCTCAATAGTGTTTGGGTCAAACTTCTTTTCGACTGAGATGCATCTCGATCAAAATTCTTTTCAACCAAGGGCATTTCTATAGTAAAAATCAGCAAGTGCTTAGTTCACACTTTTAATCCCACTTGCTATTCTATAATGACTAATTTTTCACTAAATCATCATGAACACTCCCAAAAACTATCTTATCTATTCTTAAGTGTTTCTTATATATAGGAGTGCCTTATGGACACTTAAAGCAACACTTGAGCAAGCCATCTACATGTTATCTCTCTCAAGCTTAGAATCTAGTTCGTTACATTTCACTACTCCTAAGCAAGTCTAAGTTTTTCTTAGAATTAGTATCCTACTACACCAAATAATACCTTGACTAAACCCATGTGGAGTTGATCATCACTTGTTGATTATTGTCTCAATTGTATATCTTGTGAGAAAGAATTATAATTTACTTCTTCCTTCATGTTCCCTATTTTATTTTCTTTTTCATGCTACTTCTTGTGAGCACATTGTGACAAAGTTCTTTGGAGCTACTTGTTACGAAAAGGTTGTGTCCAAAAATCGGTCGACTCACATGTGAACTGACCAGTTGAATTGTAGACCGATTGGTTCATGGTTTGTAGATTCCAGAAAGTTCATGAGATTCTATCTCTTCGAATCCGAATCAATCTAAAATCCTAACAGTGACCCTCCTTAAATAGATGGGCAGTCGAGGCTTTCTAGAAAAACAAAAATAAGTTCTGACAATTGTTGTCTTCTCATAGTTGTGGTACCGTGAGAATCTGAGCAAGTCTTGCATGTCAAAAGGAGGAATAGAAAGGGAGAGACAATAAGGGAACTAGTCAACGCTAGCATGTTGACTAGAAGAGACAACTCCTTGTCCATTCATATAGAATGACAAGAGCTCCTGGTGGTATGCGTGGACTACTACAGAGGCGAGGAGGCCTTTTCCACCCACTAGGAGGAGAATTCAAACACTACCTATGGTGATCATCTAGGAGGCCACTACCGACAGTCGTCCAGGTGCAACTAGAAGAAAGAAGCATGATATAGGAAAGGATTGTTTCTGGACTTACTTCAGGACTAGGTATATACCTTGCAACCCGCATTTCCAGTTCATAGTTGTTGACAAGATCTACTATCTAAGGGGAATATGATAGTATTTTTTTTTGTTTCCACTACCATATCTAATGACATATTTCCCTACAGTGGTATCAGAGCCACATCAATTTAATATGTTTTTGAATTTAATCGATATTATCAAATATTTGTTTTTATCATCTATTTATTTCATGCGATGTGAATATTTAAATGATTTATGTGCATATCTAATTAAATACCACTTATGATCCCTATATATATATTTAACCCTAGATCTTTGTGCTTTGTTGGATGGTTGTTATTCTTAATTTATATCTCAGTTTGCATACCGAGTCTCTCTCTCATTTTCCATATGTAAAAGTATTAATTATTTCCTTCCTATGCTTCCTTGAATGTAACTCAAGGTTTCCATATTAAAATGTAATATTTTAGATAGGATTAGGATTATTTCTTTTCTATTATGTAAAAGAAGGCATTGTGCATAAAATGAAAAAACCATTTCAGAAGATGAACCGATCCACTGGAGGACCGAGGAGGCCAGATGACAAGAGGGAGCCATCCAATCGGCTAGTGGCCCAACCGATCGATTGGAGGATTCCATATGTCACTTGGAATGGAGACTATACAACTGATCCAAGAGACCAATCGAGTGACCAAGAGGCCAACCGATCAGTTCAAGAGTTGAATTGATTGACCCGAACTGGTTCTAGCACATATCTTTATCAACAAAAAGTTGGTACATATGATGTAGACCATAGGTGGTAGTAATTTCTTACGTCTCCAAGGAATTACAATAGTATGGTTATAACCATGGCTAGTGTTTTATAATTGCATGTTTTGTTTGTGGATGTAGTGTGTATATGATAAATATTAATATGTGGTGATTGGATATGTATATGTATTTATATAAATATAAATACATCAATTAAATATTAACTCTTAGATTCTTTCCATAAGCAACACACATGAAAGATTGATTGACTAAGTGTGGGCACGCCAAGACTGGTACACTATCCATCTCATAGAAGTGTGATGGTAGTCATGTAGGCCTACCAAGCAGGACACATTACTATCGTGTTGGATTTTTAGTTAGACTTAACTAGGTGACCTTAATGGGATTAAGTGCCTAGAAGCTTGCAGATGACCATGACAAAGAGTTGCACATATCATTTATCTGAGAATTGCATAAGATACAATTGGAAAAGTGGCCTACCTTAATAATTGATTATGGACGCTAGCATTGGCCGAGTAATAACTTGATTTTTTTGGGCCTTGTCTCACTAGAAGGTTGTACACTGCAATCTTATCAATTGATATGTGAGGCCTATCAATCTGAACAAAATAGTGGGAGCGATAATTAATTAATTCCCTAATTAAACATTGTCAAATTTTATTGTAATCAAAACAATTCAAAAGTGTTTTGACAAATTGCAAATTTTTCTTGTAGATTCAAATGACAACAAATCATCATGGAGATAGATACTTAAGAAGGACAAACTTAACATGATGTACTTCCATGACTGGTTCTGGACTTTGATAAGGGTTCTTAATGATGAGCATAATCTCTATGTCTTAGATACACCAATCACAGAAGAATCTGCTCCTAATGTGCCCAGGTCTGAGGTGGATGCTTACTGGAAGCATGCCAATGATGCCTCAGACATTAAGCACCTTATTCTATGGTGTATGAAATGTGAGTTTCATGAGAAGCATGAAGACATGGGGATTCTTGAGATGGCAACACATCTTAACAACATGAACCATAATCATGTCAAGAAAGAAAGGTACAATGTCTTGAAGGTGCTCTTTGAGTGCAACATGATAGAAAGAGATCCATTGGAGACCCATGTGCTCAATATTATTAGACATGTGAAACACATATAGAGGTTGGGATTCCCTTTGTGCCAAGAGTTGACCATGAATATGATTCTACAATTGTTGCCTGAATCATATAGCCAATTTATCAAGTGTTATTACTTAATAACATGACCATACTATTGTCACAATTTCTTGGCATGTTGATAAATTCCAAAGCACGAATGAAGAAGAAGAAACCCATGATAATGATCTATAGAGTGGATTCCAAGCATGAAAGCAAAACCAAGAAGAGTTCTGAGGCTACGCAGAAGTCCAAATCTTCAACACTCAAAACAAGGAGAAAGATAAGTGCAAAAGGAATCTGTCCTTTGTACTTAAAGGGATTCAGGAAGAAGGAGGGAATAGAACTCTAATTCAGGTATATACATTATTGAGATAAATTTGTCTACTTCCTCATCTTGGATACTAGATACCATATATGTATCTCACATATGCTTGAATATGTAATATCTGAAAAGAAGTAAGCCTTTGAGAAAGGGTGAGGTCGAACTGTACATTGCGAATGGAGCAAGAGTTGTTGCCACTATAGTTGGAACCTTTAATTTATCTTTGCCAATGAGGCTTGTAATAGAGTTAAAGAACTGATATTTTGTACCTGCCATAAATAGAAACATTATTTCTGTATCTTGTATGGATAAGTATGGATATGAAGTTTATATAAAGAATGGTTAATGTTCTATTTCAAAAGATGCGATCTTTTATAGTAGTGCCCCAATATCTTATGATATTTATTTATTGGATATAAAGACAAATATTTATAACATAAATACCAAAATATTAAAACTCGATACTCAAGCAAAACATATCTTCGACATTGTTGTATGAGGCACATCAATGAGAATCACATTTCTAGACTCCATAAAGATGGATGTATAGACTCTTTTGATTTTGAATCAATAGAGACATGTGAGTCCTATTTGTTGGGCAAGATGAAAAAGACTCCCTTCACTGGTAACAGTGAGAGGGCCACTGATCTATTAGGACTCATACATATTGATGCATGTGTCCCTTTTAGAACAAATGCTAGAGGTGACTATCAGTACTTTATTACCTTTAGTGATGATCTCAGTAGGTATCATTATGTTTACTTGACAAACATAAGTCAACAATTGTTGTAAAGTTCAAGTGTTTCATGAATAAAGTACAAAACCAACTTGGTAAAAGTATTAAGGGACTTCATTTTGATCAAGGTGGAGATTACATAAGCCAAGAGTTTGAGGACCTTCTACAAGACTGTGGTATTGTATCACAATGGATTCACTTGGAACACCACATCACAATGGTGTGTCAGAAAGAAGGAATCACACATTGCTAGATATCGTACGATCAATGATGAGTTTTTCTGATCTTCCAACTTCCTTTTGGGGTTATGCTCTTAAAACCACAATGTCTGCTCTAATCTGTATACCATCTAAATTAGTTCAAAAGACACCATATGAGATATGGTATAGGAAGCATCCCAATGAGTTTTTATGAAGATTTGGGGATGTGAAGCTTATATGAGAAAGCAATTTCCCAAAAAACTTGGGCCCAAATTGGATAAATATCATCTCATTGGATATCCTAGCGAAACAAAAGGATACTACTTTTATACATTGTCACGGATGTTGTATTCCTAGAAAAGGAATTCATCTCCAAAGGAATCGGTGGGAGGAAAGTAGAAATTGAAGAGGTTCAAGATCAATAAGAAAACATTGGACTATAGAGGTACAAGACAAACATAGAGAGTCACTAAATTATTGTGTAATATCAAATTCTCATGTAACACAGGAACCTCACAGATCTAGTATGCCTTGAGCCAGATAGTTTTGGTTATCTAGTGACTGAAGAAGGTGATGATTTAGTCATTGGTGATGAGCCAACTACCTACCTAGAAGCTGTTACAGGACCAAAGTATGAGAAATGGATCGAGTTCATGAGATATGAGATGGAATCCATTGTACACGAACAAGGTATGGACCTTGGTGGATCCACCTGAAGGGGTAAAACATATAGGGTGGAAGTGGGTCTTCAAGAAGAAGACTGGAATGGATGGTAATGTATATATTTAAAAAGGTTGATTGGTTGCAAAGGGTTTTAGACAAGTTCAAGGTGTTGACTATGCCAAAACCTTTTTTCTAGTTTCCATGATTAAGTCCATTAGGATCATTTTTGCTATTGCAACTTATCATGACTATGAGATTTGGTAGATGGATGTTAAAACCACATTCCTTAATAAGAATCTTCTTGAGGATGTGTACATGACACAACCTGAGGGTTTTATAAATCCAAAGGATGCAAATAAAATCTATAAGCAACAAAGGTCAATCTATGGATTAAAGCAAACATCTCAGAGCTGGAATCTTTGAATTAACAAAATAGTCAAAGAGTTTGACTTTAATCAAAATGAAGATGAACCACATACTTAAAAGAAGATTAGTGGGGCCATGATTATATTCCTCATATTATATGTAGATGACATACTATTGATGGGGAATGACATCCCTACTTTAGAGATGGTGAAGACCTGGCTAGGAAATACACTTTCTATGAAGGAAGTAGGCAAAGCATCCTATATTTTTGGAAATCAAAATCTATAGAGATAGATTGAGAATGCTTCTTGGGTAAGTCAGAGCACATACATTGACAAAGTGTTGAAGATGTGCAACATGGAGAACTCAAAGAGAGGAAACCTACCCATATCTCATGGTGCTAGTATCTCTAGAGCTCAATGTCCCAGTTCTTTTGAAGAAAGAGACTGCATAGGTAAGATTCCATACATATCTACAATTGGATCTTCATGTACACAATGTATGCACTTGCCCTGATGTCTCGTACGCCTTTAGCATGATGAATAGATATCGGTCAGATCGTAGTGAAGGCCACTAGACTACCTTTAAGAACATCCTTAAGTACTTGAGAAGAACTAAGGATTAGTTTCTTGTCTACGGTGGAGAGGAAGAGTTGGTGGTAAAAGGTTGCATTGGTGTAAGCTTCCAAAGACACAAAGATGACTATAGATTGCAGTCTAGATTTGTGTTTTGCCTAAAAAAGGAGCGATAAGTTGTAAGAGTTCCAAGAAAGAGACAATCACTGATTCTTCAATAGAGGATGAGTATATTACTACATCTAATGCAGCAAAGGAGGTTGTTTGGATCAAGATGTTCATTTATGAACTTGGGGTGGTTTCAAGCATCAATGATGCAATCGAGCTATATTGTGACAACAATGGAACTATTGCAGAAGCTAAGGAACAAAGATCATATCAGTGTTCCAAGCACATACAAAGGCAATTCCATCTCATATGAGAGATCGTACAATGAGGAGATATGAAGATTTATAGAGTACCAACTGAAAGAAATGTGGATGACCCCTTGACAAAAGCATATTCATAGTAGAAGCATGAGGATCATGTTAGATCACTTAGAAGTAAGTTCATGAGTGATTGGCTCTAAGTGCAAGTGGGAGTCTATTGGTATATATACCTAGAGATCCAATCATATGATGATTATAATGACATATCTTGTAAAAGATTTGATTAATAAAAAAGGCAATCTTCCATTTATACTATTTTATTTTGTTATGAAATAATGATGTAACATATACATCTTTCTGGAAACTAGGCTGCAAGATAGTGATATTGCCAGGTCTGTTGAATATATATGGGATGGTGCTTCCTTCTTATATAACTCGGAGTTCTATACATACACTCACATCCTTATTCTTTGGAAAAACCAGGATTTAAAATTCAAAAGCTATGGGCAAATGAACAAGTCGTGCATTGCAGTGCTGTCCTTGAGGACCAATCTTTTCTTTTCTCTACGGTCTATGGTGCAAATGCAGATTCCGATCGATCCATCCTTTGGGATGGTCTCCTCTATATCAATTCCACTGTCAACCTTCCTTGGTGTGTCCTTGGCAATTTTAATGCCGTTAGGTTGAACTCTAAAAGAATGGGTAAACATATTCCTTCTGCTAGAAGTATTAAAGATTTTAACAACACTATCTTCGAGACTGGGCTCCTTGAAATTGTTACTAAAGGGCATTTCTTCACCTGGGACAGTCAAAATAAAAAAGGTAATAGGACTTTTTCAAAGATTGACAGAATCTTTTCTAACTCTAAGTTCCTCGATTCTTTTCCCAATGCTTGGGGTGAAGTCATCAATTCTTTAGTGAGTGATCATCAGCCTGTGTCTCTCCAACTTTCTTGTGCTAAAAGAAAAAAGACTCCCTTTCGTTTTATAAACAATTGGATTAATGAAGAGGGGTTCACTGATATTGTCAAAGATAGCTGGAACAAAAATATATATTCTGGTGCTCCTATGTACCGTCTCTATAGGAAGTTGAATGATCTTAGAGGGGACCTAATTTCTTGGAACAGCAAAAAAGTGAAGAATTATCTCTCTAAAGCTAGTGCTCTTGAAGTTGAAGTTTATGATCTGCAGAACAAGGTTGATCAAAATCCAAATGATAATGCCCTTCAGCTGAGCCTTATTGAAGTCAGAAAAAAGGCCATTAAAGCCAAAGAAGAAGAAGAAAGTTTCCTAAAATAGAAATCTAGAATTCAATGGTTAAAAGCTGGTGATCGAAACTCAGCTTTTTTCTATGCTTCTCTTAAAACTAGAAGAATCTGCAATGGAATCAACTCTCTTCTTATTAATGGTTCTATCACCTATGACATGGATGTAATCAGTAGCTCCATCACTAATTATTTCAGCTCAGTTTTCAATTCTGCTAGTAAAGATTGGGTTCAATGGGATCCTAAATGGACTCTTCCTCACCTGTCCACTGAGAATATTTGTTTACTTAAGAAATGGGTTACGATGGAGGAAATTGAAAATGTTGTGAAGAACCTTAGTGATGAAAAGGCCCCAGGGCTAGATGGTTTTAACTCTGTGTTCCTTAAAAATTGTTGGAATATAGTGGGTCCTGACATCACTTCTGCAATGCTTATTTTTTTTGATAATGGCAAGTTACTTAAGGAATGTAATCACACCTTTATTACCTTGATCCCCAAGATTCCAAATGCTATCAACATCAAAGACTTTCACCCCATTTCTTTATGCAATATTGTCTACAAAATTATATCGAAGGTTATGGCAAACAGATTGAAGAATGTTATGGGAGATCTTATTGATTTAAATCAAATGGCTTTCATTCATGGCAGATCCATTGGGGATGCGATCCTCTTGGAAAATGAGATGCTTAGTTCCTTTCCAAATCCTCATGGCCCTAAACTCATGTGTGTTAAAGCTGATTTGTCTAAAGCTTTTGATATTGTCCGTAGGGACTATATTCTTTTTATTATGATGAAGATGGGCTTTCCTCATTGTTGGTTAACCTGGATTGAAGAATGTTTCAACTCAGCTTCTTTTCAAGTTCTTATCAATGGTGCTCCTACTAACCCCTTTTGTGCTACTAATGGGGTTAGACAGGGTGACCCCCTATCCCCCTTTCTTTTTGTCTTTGCAATGCAAGGGTTCACCTTTGTCATAAAAGTTGTTGTCTCTAATAATCTTATCGAGCAATATTCTGTCTCTCCCATGGTTGGAGTCTCTCATATTGTATTCGCTGATGACTTACTTCTCTTCACTAAAGCTAATGCGAGGAATGCTCATGCTATAAATCTTATTCTCAAATAATTTTGGAGCTATCTCTGGACTTAAGCTTAATAATGAGAAGAGATGTTTATTTATTAGTAAATCTCTCATATTGTATTCGCTGATGACTTACTTCTCTTCACATAAGACTACAATGCATGTGGTTGATGACATAATCTCATTAATTCATGATATGTGATATCAAACCGAACACATAGGTACTTATTAGAGAATAGTGCATCAAACATACCCACCATGAAAGTGATGCATGGAAACCATGGAATGGTAGTGATAATCCTGTCTCATAGTGATGGTGGTGATTTTGGTTCTTAGACCTAAAATCACTACACTCATCACATGTCATTCAATGTACTTTGACATCATCTGACATAACCTTGAATAAGGGTTATCACAAAGGTGATGCTTGGATACATTTCAACACACATGGAATGATTATGAGTGATGTAGATAGCATTTGTCCCTCCTATAGGAGTTTGATATCCCATCTACTTGATAAGAGAGACTAAGAAATGCATGGCCAAGTTCATGTGGGTCAATATGTGATATTGAGATTACATATATCATAGACAGTCTGCTCTAGTTCAAGATGGATTGAGCGTTGAGAGGTTGACGATTTCATGCCTTGACTTCAATCTGGATATTAGTGACAAAGGAACTATACGATCACTATAATGCCAATTGCAGATTGTAGGTTGAAGTTCTTCTCCAAATTTCCATTACTTGGGTAGCAATGATGTCTTGTTATGCTTGTGATGTCATAAATTAGTTATGGACATTCACTACCAACGTAAATTGGAACCTATAGGGTCACACACATAGGATACACCTAGAATAGGAGTTTACTCATGAATATGGTTTAAACTTGTTTACTAAAGTTTTAGGTATTCAATTTAAATAAGATTGTCAATCAAGACTCTGAATTGACCGATTCATCAAGTGAACTGATCGACTCAGATGTCTAAATTGACTTGTTCAAGTTGTATGTCAATTGTTTGGCTAATAAATGAAATTGGATCAAGGATTGATGTTGATGTCATGTTGTGCATTAATCGAATATTAAAAGCCAATATAATTGCAAATGCAAAACATGGTGAATTGATCTTTTCAAGGCTTGAATTGATCGACTCACATGTGAACTGACTGGATCATGGTTTACATGTTCTGAAAAATTTATGAGATTCTGTCTCTTTGACTCCCGATCGATTTGGAAATCCTTATCGTGACCCTCCTATAAATAGAGGGGTAGTCAGGGCTTTCTAGAGAAACAACAATAAGCTATGATAATTGTTGTCTTCTCACAGTTGTGGTAACATGAAAACCCGAGCAAGTCCTATCCATCAAAGGAAGAGATAACAAGGGAGAGAAAACAAGGGAGAACAAGTTGATGCTAGCACATTAGCTAAAAGGGACAACTTCTTCTTATCCATTCATCTAGAAAGATAGGAGTTCTTGGTGGTCTGCATGGACTACTACAGAGGTGAGGAGGATTTTGCCACCCTCTAGGAAGAGGCAATAAACTACCATCCATGGTGATCATCCAAGAGACCATTGCTGATAGCCGTCCAAGTGAAACTAGAAGAAAGAAGCACACTACAACAAGGGATTGTCATTGGACTTGCTCCAGGACCAGGTATATACCTCACAACCCTAATTTCTAGTTCATAATTGTTGATGCGATCTACTGTCTAAGGGGAATATAGCAGTAATGTTTTTTATTTGTGCTGCTATATATGATGCCATATTTCCCTACACATTGGTCAATTAATATTCCTCATGTGTGATGTCCACACATATATTCATCAATGTTAGTTTCAATATTTACAATTGGCAAGTCAAGTCAGAATGGATTGGAGTTATCATACTTGTCACAGTACTCTTCTTCATCTATAATATATGCAATGAACTGTCTTTTTTCATGAAGAATGACATACCATTTTTCATTTGCAAGACCATTGATATAAAATAACTGCTTTGCCTTTGATGCCTTGATGAATGGTTCATCCTTCTTTCGAATCTTTTCACAGTTGACTAATATGAAATTCAATTCATACACAACAACTTCTTTTTTGTTATCAACCCAACTACACCTAAAAATGGGAATTCTAAAATTTGTGTAGCAAAATTTCCATATGTCTTTAATGACACTGTAATAAAATATTTTAACTTCACATGCACTGTTATCTTTCACACTATAAAGATACAATGAAGATACTTAGAGGGTGACTCCACTATTTTGGAAGATATATTTATCATCTTGACATTTTGTGTAGTATGAAAATCCATTTATGTCAAACCCTTCACAAGATATTGTTGGGTTTTAGGGGAGACAGAGAAGGCAGCGGAAACAAAAATTTTCTCCCCCAACCCATACCGAGGAAATGCATCAACGTCTATATAATAGGAAAGGATGGTTTGTGGAATCATACCTTGTCCCGAGGCATGCTCGGTGACAATACCTCGCGCAATGCGCGGTCTTCAACTCCGGTCTTGGACGGCGTCTGTGCAGCTCCTGGTCGCATCAGGACTGACTCCTCCTCCTCCTACCGGACTGTCGGATGACAGTTGTCCTCCTGAGCGGCAGTGACCTCCCGCCTCTGTAGTAGTCCACACGGACCACCTGGAACTCCACTCTCCTTGTCCCACAAGGAAGTGGAAGGAGTCGCACCCTCCTGTTGACGTACTAGTCGCCAACACACTCTCCTGCTACCAGTTGCAACTGCAGTTGTCCTTCCCTTGCTGTACCTCCCTTTTGCAGGAAGCACTTGCTCGGGATCTCTCACGGTTACCAAAACCAGAGAGAACGACAACTTCGCAAAGCAACCGGATTGCACTGAGTTGTACTCTGAGAAGCCCCCAATACCCCTATATATATAGGCGGGTCATGGGATAGGGTTCTCTGTGCCCGGCAATATGGGACTAAAGCAGGAGTAGAAGGGTTCGAGAATTTTCCACAAAAAGCAACCGGTTCACAACTTGAAATGATCGGTTCACAACTGAACCGATCGGTTCGGCCATTGAGCCGATCGGTTGGACCTGAGCCGATCATTTGGGGCACTCCAACCGATCGGTTGGTTCCCTGAACCGATCGGTTCATGGTCCTAATCCGGCTCAAAAAGACTTTCCTTGTTTCGTTCTCAATTGGTATCGAATACCAATGTTATTCCCAATCAAATTGGGCAATTTGAAACCAAAGGAAAATTCTTGCCGACATGACTTTTCCCAACTGGTCGGTTGCACCAGTTGAGCTGATCGGTTCAACCCTTGAACCGGTCGTTTCAACCTGGGCATGAGCCGATCGGCCTGGACACTCCAGCCGACCGGTTCATCACATGAACTGATCGGTTGGGAGCACAGGTTGGGCAAAATCAGTCAATTGCGATTTCAATCAATCTGATACTCCAATCAATGCGTCCAACACCTTGAACCATACGATATTGAGCCATCGACTGATTGAGTGTTTAATTGAACTACTAAACTCCTTTAGTAATCAATCTAAACATTGCTTTGTGGACAAAACTCCTCTTCCAGGTTAAATCCTATGTGTGTGACCCTGCAGGTCCATTTCACGTTGGCAGTGAAAGTCCATAACACTTATGACTTCACAAGCAAAGAGCGGTGCCTAGTCACACATCAGTGCTACCCAAGTGAAAGTAGAAAGTTGGATAACAACTTTCATCCTACAATTCGTGAATGGTGTTACAGTGAATGTATAATTCCTTTGTCACTGATATCCCAAATGAACTCAAGGCATGGAACAGTCATCCTGTCAACGTTCATTCACTTTCTTGATCTCAGAGTAGATTGAAGGAGATATGTATGACATCAATATCGCATACTGATTCACACATGCATGCGTACGCCTATCTCAATCCTACTCATCAAGTGGCTTTAGATATCAAACTCCCTCAGGAGGGACAAATCCCATATCTATCACTCACCCCTCAAAAGCCCCATGTGTCAAAGCCACCCAATCATCACCTTTATAACAACCCATGTTTCAGGACTGCGTTTGATGATGTCAAAGTGTGCCCAACGACATGTGTTGAGTGTAGTGATTTCAGGTCTAAGAATCACACTCACCACCATCACTGTGAGTACTGACTGTGACTACCATGTCATGGTTCCATGTGTCAAACTCACGGTGGGTCTGTCCGGTACCTTGTTCTCTAACAAGTACCTATGTGTTTGGTTTGATATCTCTATATCATGACTAATGAGATTCTGTCATCAACCAACACCACAATCTAGTCTTGTGTGTCATTGCTGTCTATCTACCTTCCATAATGACATCCGACTAGGGACATAACAAGAATGTACAAATTCTTAGCATCCGTATGATCTCATCGTTCAGGTCCTTAACCTGAAAGCATACGTCATTGAGTACTGTCATTCTCTAGACATTCAATCTGTTCTATCACTATCTCATATGACTGAACCAGAATGAATTGGAAGCTTGCCTTTGATGTTTATCAAATCAATCTTAATGTATCCCACCAATCATCCCATGATTGGCTCTCAGGGCATACATACCAACAGACTCCCACTTGCACTGCGAGCCAATCACTCTTGAATCATATTCATAGTGATCTTCAAACATGTCCCACATGTCACTGTGCTCTAGTGCCAACATAGTGAGTAATGGCAACACCTTGCCAAAGTCAGTATAAATCGCATGTCTCTCATCTCTTCGCTGTACGTCGCACGTATGAGATGGAGTTGCCATAATATGTGATCTAGTATTCCATTGCTAACCTTTAGCCACATTGCATGATCAAGGATTCCAGACTTGTCATCAATGAGTGGAATATAAGTTCATCTCATGAACTTCCAGATCCATATAGTATCCATTGCTGTTCACTAACACATAGATACTCGGCATTTCCCTTTTAAATGGTTTTATTGGAACACTTCCAATTATCAACAAACTTTCACTTTTATACATCTTATGTATATCTTGCGATTAATTCTCTGTCTTTTCAGAAGTTCGCATCAATGTAACTCTTTACATAGAACTATTCCTTATCTCCATAGAACTAGTACTTCCCAAGTACTTATCAAGTTCTTATGGTATTCCAGTAATCCTTACTGGAATCAGACAGACATCCACTCGTCATGTCTCACATACGAGTTATCAGGATGAGCACATCATATTGTCATGTCACACATACAAGATGATGAATGCATTTTATTCTTTCCATGTCAATACATGCAAGATAATGGGATGATTGCATACATGATAGATCCATATCTATTCTTAGTGTTCCCATTCTTCATAAGAATTGGACACTTGGCCTTGGGATACTAATATCCATATAACATGGACAAGTTGTCTCCCACTGAATCTGTGCATACTGAACCCTTCAGTACAGATTGCCAATGTATGCTTTCTCTTTCCAGGTCAAGAGATTTTTCGAGAACTATCTCTATAGATCTCTATTCCCATCATATAGGAAACATCTCTATCTTCCTTAAAGATAATTTCCACTTTTGGATTTCCATTCTAGAACAATTCCATTTCACATCAATATGTGGAATGTGAATACGCTCCCACTAAATCACAGATCCCGTCTTTATCTTTGACATATCAGTCAAACCCTTTGACTATATCATCAAAGTAAAGATCCAATTTTGAGTTGCTTGTACTCAATCAATCACATTGATTAGTCCATTGTAACTTATAGACTTCATTTGCATTAATGGATTCATAAACCTTATAAGCTGTGTCACGTACACATCCTGATTTTATTCCTTAAAGGAATGCGGTTTTAGTATCCATATGCCAAATGTCTTAGTCATTAAGTTGCAATCAACAAGCATCATCCTTCTCAAAATGTTATCCATGTGTCTTAACACTTAAGACTTATTTGCACTTATGGATATGATCCAATGAGTGCTACCATCAAGGTCATACCTTATGGTTCACACGGATGTCATTTAGGATGTAATGGTTTTATACCATAACTCAAAATATGATTCCTCATATTCATCTAGATAGTTGACTCATCATATGAACAACTCATCACATAGATAATTGAGGTGTATCTGTCAAGAATATAAGAATTCACAACTCCTTGTGATTCTTAATGTCCTTTATTAGTGTGGGGTATCCTTTTATTAAGAAGAATTCAGTTATTTGATAATCATTCTCTAACTCCTTAGAGTATGATTCCTTCTTGATTTAGACATCACCATGCCTTAATCATGAGTTCACTATGATACACTATCATAATCACTCATAAGGATCTCAAACATTTGGTCCAAGTATTTCATTCATTGATCTCATCAAGAATTAATACTTTACCAAATTTGTACTTCATCTATGATAATCTTGAACACTTCAAGATATTCATATTGGTATTTCTCTAAACACCATTTGAAGTATTAGCATTTGTTCCAATAGATATGTAAATACATCACATGTATTATACCTAATAGGATAATCACTCTCCCACTTTATTAGTGAAGATTGATTAATCATGTCCAAGATATTCATGTCTCTTACTGGTTCTCTAACCAAAAGAGTCTAGATTTATCCATCATATGGAAACTAGAAATGAATTTCTCATGATTGATGCTAATTTGATTGTTTGAGTTATCAATAACTTTAGGTATCATTTTATCTTATGCTTACCATGTATCACAAGATAAACAAGGCATTGCCACAAAGATCATATCTTTGAGATTGAAACATCAACTTTATTAATTGCCATCATTGTCATACAATATGCAATAATAAAGTGTTTCTATATATTAGCAATATATGAAATAGCAGTTCTCAACTCTATTTCGTGCCCTTTAGGCTGAAATAAACTGAAAGATACTCCTATCTATGGCAGCAACAATTTCTCCAATGATGGGTACTTCTTTCTTTGTCCTTTCACAAAGGCCATCACTTCTTTGCGGATATTGCATATCATATATGCCATATCCATATCTTGGTATCATATACCTTGGATAAAGAAGTGGTTCATTTCATGATACCTTAGGTGGAGATCTCCATCCCCTCCTTCATCTTCTTTTGTTCTTCCAGATATAGAGGGCAATCCCTCATACACCCTTTTCCCATGTGCCTTGAGGCTGAAGACGGCTTGGATTGTCGGCTAGGAATAGAACACTTCTTTTCTTTGCCCTTATCCTTGCCCTTAAGACTTACCTTTCTCTTTGATCACATCAAAGATTATGGTTTGTATTTCTTCATCTTTGCCTCTACTATCCTCAACATGTCCAACAACTCAGTCAACGCTTGTCAAAGTTGTTCATGTTGTAGCTTATCATGAATTGTATAATTCTTGCAACATTTGCAGTATCATACCAATAGCCAACTCTTAGCTCAGATGGAATCCTTCTTAGTCAGGTCTTTCCAAATACCCAATCACATTGAGTGTGTGAATACTTTACTGGATCTCCTTCTGTCATGACATACTAGGACAGTGTCTTAGAGACATCATATGTCTCATGTTGTCTCTGCAACTCATAGTTCAGAGAACACAACATCAAGCACTCCTCATCAATGTCATCCTCAGTATGCTTCCATAAGCATACTTTCAGCCATTGATGTGGTGGGATCGAGTTCATCTGGTTCTGGTATAACTAGGACTTGTAGCTTTCGCTCTTTGAGAACACTTCTCACCATCCTAACAGTCGTGGAATTATTCCCATTTAATTTGTTGGTCTCAAAGACCGATCACATATAAAGTGATTTGTTGATTAACCATTTATTTTAACAAAAGGAAATATATGCAATTTTAGTCCAAAAACTCATTTTTGACTTATTTGATTGATTTGAAAAATTGACGATATAATTAGGCCTTTAATTAATTATCGCTCCCACTATTTTACTTCAAATTGATAGCCCTCACCATCAATTCGGAAGATTGCAGTGTACAACCTTCTAGTGGGCAAGATCCTAAAATTCTCTAAGCCATGGACCAGCTAGGGCTGTCACCCACAACATAGATCTCTCAGGTAGGCAACTTTTGCCAATTGCATCATATGCAACTCTTGATAAGATGTCATCTACAACTCCTTGCAATGATCATCTCCATGCCTCAAGGTACTAGATCCCATCTAGATCACCTTGTTAAGTCCGACCCAAAGCAAACACGATGAATATGCACCCTGCTAGGGCAGACCCACACATTCATCCTTCACGCTTCCACGAGAAAGACGGTGCACCACGCTAGGGCATGCCCACACTTGGTCGATCAAGCTTTTCACGTGTGTCGCATTTGGAAGGCATCTAAAACTTAATATTTTAATGAGGGATTTGGTTTTATATACATATAATATCCAATCACCACAATACATAGTACGTATCATATACATGCTATATCCCACAGAAAACATGCACAAACGATAAAAAGTGATGATTATGGCCATCCTAATGTGATTCCTCGAGCCAAGAGGAATCACAGTCATCTAGGTCAACATCACATGCAACATGTACAAGATGAACTCTGTGCCTTGCCATCCGAGTTGATCAACTCATCACATGAATGATCTGTACTCTCCAGCCGGTCGTCTGGGTGCCACCAGCCGATCGGTTGGCTCCTCCAACCGATCGGTTCGCCTGGTCGTCGTGCATCTCATCATGTCCGCCACACGCTCATCTCGCTCCTCGAACCGGTCATCAACCGATCGGTTCACACCTTGAACCGACCGTCTGGAACGTCAATCGATCGGTTCACGCCTTGAACCGATCGTCTGAGCAGTCGTCTTGATATCCTCCGGTCTTCGACATAACAGGAAATAAAATTCTATCCTATTTTACATTGCTTAAAAGGAGAAACCCCGAGTTACATTCGGGGGGAGCAAGGGTAGGAAAGAATCTCGAATTATTTTGAGTTACATCAGGAATAAGAGAGGGAAGATCGGTGCGCAGACCGAGATGCAAGCAACCACAAACAACCACACACAGATAGGGGTTTATAGGCCATAATCACGCTTCACACATCCACCACAAAACTCGTTTAAGGGTGACACGTATCGAGTGCATTAATAATACATATCATATATGTAATTAGGGATTTGTGGATTTAGGATTGGACATGCATAAAGACGATGTTATTCGCATCGTATGCAATAAATAAAGGCGACAAACCAAAATCGATCATATCAATATTCCTAAAATATAGAGCAGTTGACTTGGCTCTGATACCACTGTTAGGTTTTAGGGGAGACAGAGAAGGCAGAGGAAATAAAAATTTTCTCCCCCAACCCATACTAAGGAAACGCGTCAACGTCTATATAATAGGAAAGGATGGTTTGTGGAATCATACCTTGTCCCGAGGCTTGCTCGGCGACAATACCTCGCGCAATGCGCGGTCTTCAACTCCGGTCTTGGACGGCGTCTGTGCAGCTCCTGGTCATACCAGGACTGACGACTCCTCCTCCTACCAGACTGTCGGATGACAGTTGTCCTCCTGAGTGGCAGTGACCTCCCGCCTCTGTAGTAGTCCACACGGACCACCTGGAACTCCACTCTCCTTGTCCCAGAAGGAAGTGGAAGGAGTCGCACCCTCCTGTTGACATACTAGTCGCCAACACACTCTCCTGCTACCAGTTGCAACTGCAGTTGTCCTTCCCTTGCTGCACCTCCCTTTTGCGGGAAGCACTTGCTCGGGATCTCACACGGTTACCAAAACCAGAGAGAATGACAACTTCGCAAAGCAACCGGCTTGCACTGAGTTGTACTCTGAGAAGCCCCCAATACCCCTATATATATAGGAAGGTCATGGGACAGGGTTCTCTGTGCCCGACAATATGGGACTAAAGCAGGAGTAGAAGGGTTCGAGAATTTCCACAAAAAGCAAGCGGTTCACAACTTGAAATGATCGGTTCACAACTGAACCGATCGGTTCGGCCATTGAGCCGATCGGTTGGACCTGAGCCGATCGTTTGGGGCACTCCAACCGATCGGTTGGTTCCCTGAACTGATCGGTTCATGGTCCTAATCCGGCTCAAAAAGACTTTCCTTGTTTCGTTCTCAATTGGTATCGAATATCAATGTTATTCCCAATCGAATTGGGCAATTTGAAACCAAAGGAAAATTCTTGCCGACATGACTTTTCCCAACTGGTCGGTTGCACCAGTTGAGCCGATCGGTTCAACCCTTGAACTAGTCATTTCAACCTGGGCATGAGCCGATCGGCCTGGACACTCCAGCCGACCGGTTCAGCAACCTCAGCCGACCGGTTCATCACATGAACCGATCGGTTGGGAGCACAGGTTGGGCAAAATCAGTCAATTGCGATTTCAATCAATCCGATACTCCAATCAATGCGTCCAACACCTTGAACCATACGATATTGAGCCATCGACTGATTGAGTGTTTAATTGAACTACTAAACTCCTTTAGTAATCAATCTAAACATTGCTTTGTGGACAAAACTCCTCTTCCAGGTTAAATCCTATGTGTGTGACCCTGCAGGTCCATTTCACGTTGGCAGTGAAAGTCCATAACACTTATGACTTCACAAGCAAAGAGCGGTGCCTAGTCACACATCAGTGCTACCCAAGTGAAAGTAGAAAGTTGGAGAACAACTTTCATCCTACAATCCGTGAATGGTGTTACAGTGAATGTATAATTCCTTTGTCACTGATATCCCGAATGAACTCAAGGCATGGAACAGTCATCCTGTCAACGTTCATTCACTTTCTTGATCTCAGAGTAGATTGAAGGAGATATGTATGACATCAATATCGCATACTGATTCACACATGCGTGCGCACGCCTATCTCAATCCTACTCATCAAGTGGCCTTGGATATCAAACTCCCTCAGGAGGGACAAATCCCATATCTATCACTCACCCCTCAAAAGCCCCATGTGTCAAAGCCACCCAATCATCACCTTTATAACAACCCATGTTTCAGGACTGCATTTGATGATGTCAAAGTGTGCCCAACGACATGTGTTGAGTGTAGTGATTTCAGGTCTAAGAATCACACTCACCACCATCACTGTGAGTACTGACTGTGACTACCATGTCATGGTTTCATGTGTCAAACTCACGGTGGGTCTGTCCGGTACCTTGTTCTCTAACAAGTACCTATGTGTTTGGTTTGATATCTCTATATCATGACTAATGAGATTCTGTCATCAACCAACACCACAATCTAGTCTTGTGTGTCATTGCTGTCTATCTACCTTCCACAATGACATCCGACTAGGGACATAACAAGAATGTACAAATTCTTAGCATCCGTATGATCTCATCGTTCAGGTCCTTAACCTGAAAGCATACGTCATTGAGTACTGTCATTCTCTAGAAATTCAATCTGTTCTATCACTATCTCATATGACTCAACCAGAATGAATTGGAAGCTTGCCTTTGATGTTTATCAAATCAATCTTAATGTATCCCACCAATCATCCCATGATTGGCTCTCAGGGCATACATACCAACATATATAACATTCATTTTTAATTTAAGGAAAGCCATTTGATATTTTCAACAATATTATTTAGTGTTTGAGATAATTGATGAAAGAAATTATCTTCAAAACACCTAATAAATGTCCAATTATTCTCTTTAACAAGCCACATTGAACTGTCTTGAGGATATTTGTTCTTGACAAAATTGGTGTGTTTAGGGATATAAATACCCACTTCGTAGACATTGTGTAATATATACAAGCATGCTTGTTCCCACAGCTCACAACTATTTACTTTCCCTCGTGCTCCTAAAGTCCCTTCTCCGGAGTATACATAAATATTCTTTGCATTAGCAAGAGCTTCATTATAACTTAGAATTTCATTGCCAAAGTCATATAACCCTCAATAAAACTCCCTTCAGTCTGGTACAATTTTGAACATCACCTTTCAAAACACTCACGTGCCGCTAAGAAAGATACATTTAATGCAAGAAAATCTAAAATTTTCTTTTCATGATCAAATATGCAACAAGATATACCATGATATTAAAGAACAAAGGAGGAAAATACATGTCAAGCTGGTATTGGGTAACAACTATTTTTCTTTGAAACTTATCAAGACTATCAGGATCGATAACTTTGTTGCGTAGAATGTTGAAGAAGAAAAAAAAGCCTAGTGATTGCAACCCTTACATGTTTTGGTAGTATAGATCGAATATCCATAAACAACATCTTTTGTATTAGAGTGTGACAATGTAAAATTTTAGAATCATCACCTTCAGATCTTTCATTGATACTAATCTACAGATATTGGAAGAGTATCCTTTTGGTACCTTAACATTAAGAAAAAACTAGCAACAAATTCTCTTCTCCTGTCTAGACAATGTGCAACAAGTAGGAGGTAATTATCTTTTTTGATCATTGCTAATTTTTGTTATTAATTATTTTCTTATAGCCATTTCACATAGGTCCACTATGGTTTTAATAATATCTTAAATATTACCTAGTATATTCATCAATATACCGATGATGCTATTATAAATATTTTTCTTAACATGTATGGCATCGATACAATGCCTAACTGTTAAAGAACTTCAATAAGGAAGATGTCAGAATATTTACCTCTTCTTGAATACATATTTTTTACTCCGTGTGAGAATAGTACATTGTGATCTCTTAGCATTGACAATGTCATTTACTCTTTCACAAACATCCTCCCCTGATATAGGTTTAGGGGCACTCCATTCCTCAGTTGAGCCAATGAATGCTTTGTGCAACCTTCCATAAGGATGCACATTCGGAAGAAACCTTCAATAACCAAGATATGCAGTCTTGTCATCATATTTTATTTGTATTGAATCAATGATCCACTCACATATAGGGCATGTTTTGGATCTTGTTATGTTGTATCCAAAAGAATTCCCACATAATGGAAAGCCTTTAATAGTGCAAACCCAACATAGAATGCAAATAAAATGGTCTCTCTACATCATAGGTCATCACATCTTCTTCCAGTGTTTCTTTAAGTCATCAATTAGGGGTTCAAGAAAGATATCAATATTATTGCTGATGATTGGGTGACTTTGACACATGGGGATAGATTGTGAGTGATAGATATGGGATTTGTCCCTCCTACTGGAGTATGATATCATGTCCACTAGATAAGTGAGACTGAGAAACACACGTGCATGCACATGTGAATCAATATATGATATTGAGGTAACAATATCTCAGACAGTCTACTCTTGGTTCAGGAAACATGAGATGAACGTTGAGAGGATGATGAGTCCATGCCTCGAGTTCACTCTGGATATCATAGACAAAGAGATTATACAATTGCTGCAACATCTTACACAGATTGTAGGTTGAAGTTGTTTTCCAACTTTCCATTCACTTGGGTAGCACTGATGTGTGACTAGGCACCACTCCTTGCTTGTGATGTCATAAGCTAGTTATGGACATTCACAACCAATGTGATATGGGACCTATAAGTTCACATACATAGAAACTCATCCAACAGGAGTTTATCTTGAATGATGATTGCATTTATTATTAAACCATTTAAATATTCAATTCATGCAATAGATTGGCCGATTGAACTGCCAAACAACCATCTCAAGTGTTGAGACGGCTGTTTGGACATGCCAAATGGGTGTCTCAAGTGTTGATACACCCTTTTGGGTTGTCAGGCTAATTAGAGACCGAATTGGCTAAGTTCTGCCCAAATTGAGGCATGAATCGACCGATTCATTCTGATGAACCAATTGGCTCAGCTCAGGTTCACCAGACGGTCATCGGGTGAATGAGACAGGCATATCGCCTTTGTGAGATGGCTCAGTTGGGGCCAAACAAAGGTTCCAAATGTTTCCTAAACTTGTTTTGATTACACATTACTTGTGGTGCAAGGAATTAATATGTAATATTAATTGGAATCATAATTACCAAATTCATGTGTGATTGAGAAACTACCAGATGACCGCCTCACAGTGCGAGACGATCGTGTCGTGTGACCATATGAACATCTGGTAGATGACCATTTTGGTACTCGTAGGTTGCAAAAATTCAAGATCTTCGAGTTTGTTCCACCCCCACACAATCCCGTACAGACAGAGAATCCTGACCCTATCCCCGCCTACAATGAGAGGGGTACTGGGAGCTTCCCAGAGAACAACAACATCAACTGAGAATTAGTTGCTCTGATAATTATTGTCCTCTCTAGTTATGATAATCGAGAGAGACCAAGCTAGTCCTACCGGACAAGGGAGGGATAACGATGAGAGATAACAACTGAGGATCGTTGTTGTGGGAGAGTATGTTAGTGACTAGTACACCAACGGAAGGGATTACTCCTTCCCATATGTTCTAGTTGAATGATAAGAGTTTTAGTTAGTCCAAGTGGACTACTCTAGAGGTAGAAGTCCTTTGGCTGCTGCTCAGAGAGCAAAGTCAGCATGCAGACTGTGGCGAGACCACATGAGTCATTGTAGAAGCTTTCTATTCGTTGTTTATGGTGAAGACCAGGAGCTGCACAACCACCCTCCAAGAGCAACTAGTTGACAGTTGCATTGAAGTGAGTTGTTATCGCTGGACTTACTCCAGGACCATGTATAACTCACTAAACCATCCTTCCTATTTCATAATAGTTGACGCAATCTTGCTATTATGGGAATACAGATAGATAAATTTTTTGTTTCCATTGCTATATTTTGTGCCCATATTTTCCGATATTGGTATTAGAGCCATGCCAATTTATTATGATTTAGGATAGTGGATATGATAGAATTTTCAGTTTAATCATTTATTTATTGCATTCGATGTGAGTATTTAAACTATTTCATATGTGTATTCGGTCAAAGATCACATAATCCCATATATATATATATGATATATATACAGTTCACTCGTGTCACCCTAAAAGCGGTCTTGATGGTGGATGTGTAGCGTGGTTATGGCCAATATCCAATATTTGTGTGTGGTTGGATGGTTTGGTTTTATTCCTATTTATCTCAGTCTACAAACCAAATCTCTACCTCCTTCTTCCCAATGTAAAGTTAATTCTTTACGACCTTTGCTCCCTTCAAATGTAACTCGAGGTTTCTCTTTACCATGTAATAATTTAATAGCAATAGGCTAGTTTTATTTCTTGAAACGACAAGGATGATCATTTCCGGATGAGACGACCAATTCACGAGATTAGTCGACTGTTTGGAGGACCATGGAGGATATAACGATGGAGCCATACAACTGCCTGGTGGACCCAACCAACCACTTGGAAGGAATCTAAACATCAGATTAGACAGGAGGCCAGACAATCATCCTGGAGGACCAACCAACCGGACAAGAGGCAAGATGACCGGTTCAAGGGTTGAATCAATCTACTCAGATTGGCAAGAACATATCTATACCAACAACTAGTTCATACATATGATGTGATGATTGACCTAGGTGGTAGTAATTCCTTGTGGCTTAAGAGAATTACAAGTAGACATGGCCATAAACATTTCCTTTTGTTTTATATTGCATGTTTACGTTGTGGGATATAGCATGCATATAATACATACTATATATGTGGTGATGGGATACAATATATGTATATACATATGATATATATAAATTCCTCAATCAAACATATTAAGTCTAAGATGCTTTCTAATAGAAATACACATAAAAAGCTTGTTCGACTAAGCATAGGTTACGCCTCCGCATGGTGCGCCGTCTACCTTGTCAAAGTGTGATGGTAATAATATAGGTTCTGCCTCTATGGGGTGCATTATTATCATATTGGCTATTGGGTCATGCTTAACTGGTGATTCTCATAGTGTCTGGGACTATAAGCATACAAATAATTATGGCAAGGAGTTGCACATATTATCGATCAAGAATTTCATATGATGAAATTGGCAAAAGTTGCCTACCTTGGAATTAAGTGTGTTTTGCAGCGTTGGTTGGGCCATAGTTAAATTATCTTGGATCTTGCTCATTACAAAATTGTTCAATGTAATTTTCTGAATTAATACTTGAGAGTTATCAATTTGAATAATGAGAACGATAATGAATTAAATACCTAATTATTATCACTCAAAATTTAGTCAAATCAAATCAAAATGAGTTTTTGACAAAATTGCAAATTATTTTGTAGAATCAAATGGCAAAAAACAACAATCACTTTCTCTACATCCGGTCCTTGAGAAGGATAAACTAACTGGAAACAACTTTCATGACTGGTTTAGGACGTTGAGAATCATTCTCACACAAAACACAAGCTCTATGTCATGGAAACCCTAGAACCAGAGGAACCACCTCAAAATGCATAAGGGGTTGACATGGATGCTTACAAGAAGCACACCAAAGACGCTGATAATTCCAAGTGTCTGATGCTATGCTCCATGAACTATGAGTTACAAAGGCAACATGAAAACATGGATGTAATTGAGATGGTCACACATCTCAAGAACACATTCCAAGACCAGACAAGATGAGAGATACGATGTCTCCAAGGTGCTGTTCAAATGTAACATGGCAGAAGGTGACCCAGTAGGTCCTCATGTGCTCAAGATCATTGGGCATATGGAGAACCTAGCTAGACTGGGATTCCCCTTAGGTCAAGAGTTGGCCACTAATGTGATTCTAAGTCTCCACCAAAGTCATATAGTCAGTTTGTCATGAACTACAACATGAATGACTTTGAAAAGCCGTTGATAGAGTTGTTGGGCATGTTGAGAACCATTGAGACACAAATGAAGAAAGACAAGCCCAAGTATTTGATGATGATTAGCAAGACAAAGGGGAAGTCTAAAGGCAAAGGAAAAGCTAAGAAGGGTTCTAAAGCTAGCTAAAAGCCCATTGTCACCATTGTCACCAGCCTAGACATTGGAAAAGAAATTACCCACTATGGTTAGAGGAATTAAAGTAGAAGAAGAAAAGCACTGAGGCCTCCACTTCAAGTATAAACAATATAAGATAAATTTGATTACTTCTTCATTTTGGTATGTGATACCAAATAGAGATCTGACATACTTGATGTGCAGGATCTGACAAGAAGTAAAAGCCTTCATGGAAGGACAAAGGTGGACAAGGTAGAGCAAGAGTTGCAGAAGATTTAGTCTACATTTAAATTTATCTTAGCCCAATGGGAATGTAATAGTGTTAGTAGAACTTCTATTTCATCATACCAATAAATAGAAACAATTTACTTTAGAGCATTTTGTATGACAAGGATGATATATCAATAAAGTATGGGATTATTGTTTTTGGTTCAAAAGATATGATCTTGCATGGAAATTCCCAAACATCTAATGATCTTTGTAGCTGACAAGGAGTGGCTCAAGTGGTCAAGCACAATGTCCCCTAAGAAAGGGACCTGGGTTCAAATCCTAGTTACCGCCTTGATTTACCACCTTCCTGGGCATGCAGCCTCCGCCCCGGGCGTCATAGAGGGGGGAGAAATCTTTCTCTCTTATTCCCCTCTAATGATCTTTGTTCGAAAGACTTTGAGATGAATGTTTATAATGTTAATATCAAAGGATTATAATTAATAACTCAAGACTATCATTAGTAATAGTCACCTTGGACGTACATATAAGAAATGCATGTCTAGAATACATATTGATGTTAATCTAGATACCCTTGGTTATCGAACCTAAGGAGACATACAAATCCTTATTTTTTTTGAGAGCAAACTAGATCATTTTCATTACTCAAGCCATACGACATCTACAAGTAGGAGCAAGAACTCAGACATACCATACATAGTTAGGAGCAATACAAAGGAACCATCGACACTCATATTGGATTGAAAATACACCGCTTCTGCTTTGATCCCTAAACCATATAGCTGACTAAAGCAACTTTACAAACATGATTACTTCAACCTGAGCCTGCATCAGTGGTGATAAGATTGCAACCAAACACAGATCTGAACACAGCAAGCCTTGCCAGCATAGCCATACAGCCAAGTAAAGAAAACAACTAGGACAAAATTGAGGACCTGCCGCAGCAAGAAACTCAAGCTCTCACAAAGAGAGAGAGAGAATAGGATCGAGACCCCCGCCGAAGAACAGTGACTAACAAAGCAGCAAGGGATGCAATAAACAACACAACAAAAACTAGAAAGACTGCTGAAACCAAAGGAAACAAAACACTAAGAAAAACCAGAACATGCAAAATCTCAAACAAGTTGTGAGCACCCACAGGGATAAGCCGAGAAGGAGGCCAACACCCACAAAGAAGACAACCAGAGAGAAGGAGGTCTGAATGGGTGAGGGGGTGGGGGGTAGATGGCACAGGGAACCCCACCACCAGTTCCAACCACCATAGCCAACACCACGAAACTCAAGCAGCCACTTGAGGTCAAGCGTAGGAGGGAATCGGGAGCACCTGGACCAAGACACTATCCCCTACTTGAAACCTTCTCCTGTCACCACAAAGGGGGTGCCAGATCTCGCCGACTAGCCAAGGAGCACACCTATTGAGACCTGCAGAAAGAAGAAAAGGAGGGGAGGTGCTCGTCCGCCAAGTGTGGTTGCTGTGCTGGGACCAGGCCCCTCGAAACAACTCCCTCCTGGACCAGGGTCGCAGGCCAGAGACGACAACGCCAGTGGAACAACGTCCCACCACCAGGACCACCAGGAGCCGTGGGCGGAGACTGTTCTAACCGGTAGAGAGGGAGGAGAGACCCCAGGCAGGTAGCCACCACAACAGGAGAGCGGGATAAGACGCCCAGGGGGAAGGGAACAGCCCACCACCGGCTGACTACCTCCCCCCCGAGAAGAAAGCGGTCGCCGTCAAAGCCCTAATAGATTGCCCGAACAGAAACATAGCAGTTAACATGCAAATCCTTATTTATGCACAATGTGACATAACATCCTTCACAAGATGTAGTGGGAGGATAAGCATTCCATCAGACCTCAAACAAGTGATGCATACAGATCTTATGGGATGAATGCTATAGATAATTGCTTATACTTTGTTTGTAGTACCAGTAATATGATGTTATGTACTCAGTAAAATAGAAACATAAATCTCTTCAAATGTTCAAGGAGATTAGAAATGAATTATGACTTTGATGAAAGTATTAAAAAACTTTGATGAGATCAAATGTTGAAATACTTTAAATCAATACTTTGAGAACCTTTAGGAAGAAATATGATAGTATATCACAAGTCAAATCCATCTGAACATGATGCTGTGTTAGAATGAAGGAATTACATATGATGAGTCATGCCATAATTATCAATTAATTTAATCTTCTTATACCCTCATAAATATAAATCTATCCTTAAAAGATGTATGGTATGAATGCATTAAAAGACATCATATATGATATGATTGGGGAATGTCCCAATATGTCTAGAGGATTGTAGTTTCTTGAAGAAGGTTTATCCACAAACCATAATTGTTGAATGTTACTATTAATCCCAATCCAATAACAAAAGTGTTTTGTTGATAAGATAATCGAGTTCCTAAAGAATCAGTGGGAGTAAAAGTATAACTAGAAATGTTCGAGATCAACAAACATGTACAATGAGAACTAAGAGAATCACAAGATGTTGTGGAATCTCAAATTCGTCATGTAACACAAAATAAAATAGTTCTAGTAGAGCACATTTGAGATTGGAGGATTGTGAATCCAACAATTCAGATAATAGGTTGGTCATAATAGGATGAGCCAACTAATCTATTAGAATCTATTAAGAACCATAATCTGAGTAATGGCTCAAGGCCATTATGGGTCCATGTAAGTTAACAAGGTATGACCTTGATAGAGCCATATAAAGGGGTATTACCTAAAGGATGCAATAGGGTCTTGTGGAGAAGATCTACATGGACAACATAAAAGGACAAATTGGTTGAATAAGGTTTCAAATCAGTTCAAATCGTTGAACATGATAAAAATTCCTTTACCAATTGTCATGCTTGTTGTTGTAGTTAAAATAGATTAAGAGATTTGGCATATGAAGATAGAAACTAGATTCCTTAAAGGGAATACATCATAGGATGTGTACGTGACACAATCTCAAAGGTTTCATGACTTCAAGGAATGTAAATAAAGTCTATAAACTACAAGAGTTCGATCTAGGAATTGAATCAAGCATCTCATAGTGGGATCTTTTAACTTGACAAGATAGTCAAAGAGTTTTACTTGAATCAAGATAAAAGATGAAATCTATGATTACAAAATATTTAGAGGGAGCATATATGAATACTCCGCATATGATGGGGAATGACATCTCAATATTGTGAATATTGAGATCTGGCATGAAAATCCCTTCCGCAAAGAAGGATTAAATAAAACATCTTATGTGATAAGGATCAAGATATATAGAGATAGTTATTGAATGTTTCACAATGGAAGTTTGAATACAATAGCAATATGTTGAAACAGTTCAACAAGGATGGATTCAATGAGAGAGAACCCATATTAGTCTCTCATGAACCATATATTCCAATTCTTGTAAAGAATAGAAACATCATGAATAAGATGCCATATGATGGATCTATCATGAATGCTATAAATGTACTCATCCCATATAATCTTATATGTATGGACATGACAAGATGATACTAAAATCCAATAAACGTTATTGGAATGTCATTAATATATCCATTAGTACTTGTGAAGTATTTAAGAATAGATTGCTAGTCAATAAGGATAGAAAAAAGGAAGAGTTGGACGTGAAAGTTACATTGATGGAAGCTTCCATAATGACAATATGATCACAATAAAACATGTTTAAAAGGAAGAAATGTTGTTAGTTGGAAGGGTTCCAAACTAATAGCCATTGATTCTATTCGACAATAGAAGACGAGTATACTTATGTTATGAACATAGAGTGATACTATATGGATCTAGAAGTTCATATGATGAACTTATAGATGTTCCAACCATTGATCACTCAGTAGAAGTAATGTAAAACCAATGGAGCTACTTGTTAGACAAGGAATATCAGATACCATATTATGGTGGTTTCATCTCAGAGCGAATCAATTACAAACATGAAATATATCGACTAATAGCAAAATGTTGCTAACCCACTGGATTAAGCACTTGTACAACATAATCATGGTGGACATGTTTGGATCAATAAGAATGAGATTCGTGGGTGATTGTCTCTAAGTGCTAGTGGGAGACGTTGGTAAGGTATGTCTGTAGAGCCAATCATGTGATGATTGACGTGGCATATACCATAAAGGATATGATTAATACTTATAAAGGTAAACTTCCAATTCATTATGTTTCACTCAGTTATGATATAATGATGAAATGTTATGCATGTCTAGAGAATAATATTACTCATTAACATATGCCTTCAAGTATTAGCCTTGGGGAAATGAGATCATACAAATGTTAAGAGTACATAGACATATTATCACTATGTCCCTAATCAGTTGTTATTGTGGAAGGTTGATAGACAACAATGACACATAAAATCAGAGTGTGGGTTGGTTGATGACAAAATCTCATTAGTCGTGATATGGCTATATCAAACCCAACACTCAGATACATGTTAGAGAACAATGTATCGACCAGACCCACCTTGAGAGTGACACATAGAAACCATCTTTGGTGGTCATAGTCATCTCTCATAGTTAAGGTGGGATAGTGATTCTTAGACCTAAAATCACTACACTCATCACATGTCGTTGGGTACACTTTGACATCATCAAACATAGTCCTGAAACATGGGTTGTCATAAAGGTGATGATTTGGTGACTTTTACACATGGGGATAGATTGTGAGTGATAGATTTGGCATGTGTCACTCCTACTGGAGTATGATATCCTGACCACTTGATAAGAGAGACTGAGAAACACATGCACATGTATATGTAAATCCATATAGGATATTGAGGTCACAATATCTGAGATAGTCTACTCTTAGTTCAAGAAACATGATATGAATGTTGAGAGGATTAAGAGTCCATGCCTCGAGTTCACTCTAGATATCAGAGACAAATGGATTATAAAATCACTGCAACACCTTACACAGATTTTAGGTTGAATTTGTTCTCCAATTTTCCATTCACTTGGGTAGCACTGATGTGTGACTAGGCACCGCTCCTTGCATGTGATATCTAAGATAGTTATGGACATTCACTGGCAATGTGATATGGGACCTATGTGGTCACACACATAGGAACTCATCTAAAAGAGGAGTTTATCTTGAGTGATGATTGGATTGATTACTAAAGTATTTAGGTATTAAATTCACACAATGGATTGGCTGAATGAACTGCCAAATGACCATTTGAAGTGTTGAGACAGCTGTTTGGACATGCCAAACGGGCGTATCAAGTGTTGAGATGGCCGTTTGGGTTGTCAGGCTAATCAGAGATCGAATTGGCTAAGTTATGTCCATATTGAGGCATGAACCGATTGACTTATTCACCAGACAATCGTATGGGTGAATGAGATGGGTGTCTCTCCTTTGTGAGACGGATCAGTTCAAGCTGAACGAAGGTTTTGGATATTTCCTGAACTTGTTTCGATTACACATTACTTGTGGTGTAAGGAATTAATATGTAATATTAATTATAATCAAAATTGCCAAATTTGTGTGAGATTGGAAAACTGCCAGACGACCATCTGCAGTGTGAGATTGGAAAAAGAGATGGGTGTCACCAAACGACCATTTTAGTGCTTGCAAGTTGTAAAAATTTAATATCTTTTGGTCCCTTCCACTCCCTCACAATCCCGTACAAATTGGGAACCCTGGCCCTAACCCTACCTATAAATAGAGGAGTACTGGGGCCTTCCCATAGAACAACAATATCAACTGAGAATCTGTTTCTCTTATAATTGTTGTCCTCTTTGGTTGTGGTAACCGAGAGAGCCCAATCAAGTCCTACCCAACAAGGGAGGGATAACGACGAGAGAGAACAACTGAGGATCGTTATTGTGGGAGAGTATGCTGGTGATTAGTATGCCAATGGGAGGGACAACTCCTTCCTGTCTGTTCTAGTTGAACGATAGGTAGTTAGTTTGTGTGGACTACTCTAGAGGAAAAAGTCCTTTGGCTCGGAGAGCAAAGTCAGCCTGTAGTCTGGTGTCGAGACCACATGAGCCACTGAAGAAGTTGTTTTGGTCGTTGTTCATGGTGAAGACCACGAGCTGCACAACCACCGTTCAAGAGCAACTAGTTGACAGTTGCATTGAAGCAAGTTGTTGTTGTTGGACTTGCTCCAAGACCAGGTATAACTCATTAAACCATCCTTCCTATTTCATAATAGTTGACACAATCTTGCTGTTATGGGAATACATATGGATAAAATATTTATTTCTGCTGCTATACTCTGTGCCCATATTTTCCAACAATTGTAGGTTGTTTGAGGCCATATATCAACAATGAAATCATGAGGTATTTATTTTTTATGCACAACCAAGGAGAAAGATTGTATAACGATCATTATAGGAAAAATGCTATATTGGTTGCTTAATATTTTGTATAGATTCATCCATTGGTACAAAACCCAAGTCATAGATTCCTGACTTTTCACCAAATTCATGATACAAAAAATCAAATTATTTACATTGTAGGACATTCACACATGTCGTAGGAACCGTAATTATTTTTCTTTAACTCTGCATGCTAAGATAAATCCTACGCATCTATGGTATTGGCAAACAAATGTTGAAACTATGGTATTATAGGTAGATACCACATCACTTGGTATGAGAGCCAGTTTTGACCTTACCTAAAATCATCATTTTGTACCTTGACGCCTCAAATTTTGGACAATTTTTCAAATTGATATAGTCTTTTTGAAATAACACACCCACATTTGCACGTGTATATATTTTTTAGCATCTATTCCTATTGGGCATAACATTTTCTTTATTTCGTATGTTGAAAAACTGACACCAGAAACTATGTTGTTAGTATTCTGTACAAAACCGACAATACACATGTAATAATATTGTCTGTTGATCACTAACAAACCAATGACATATGTACTTATCCTTATTAAAAACACATACCCCACTAAGACTTATAGTGTCAGTTTCAGGATCAAAATCGATGACTTAAGGTAATTTGGGCGGAACAAAATTTTCACCAGATTTATGGTGGGAACTTAGTATTGCAGGTTCCAATAGGAGGAGCCGACACCAAATGTTTTTTGGAGGCAAAAAATTTCCATGGTATGTGACCTATGGGGTCATATTTTTTAGACAATAACCGACGACATAGGTTTTTTTGGTGGTAAAATTAATTTCAGGAGAAGGCCTGGTTCATCAATTCATTGTCAATTGATGCAATACATGCTTTACTATTTTTTTCTAAAAAATCTTATATCTTTTATTCTGTCTGTGATGTTGGTTCTTGTCTAAGAAACAAACGCCGAAGTAAAAGTGGTACCCGTATTTTTTCTTAAATGAGAAGAGTTGAGAACTTGCGATGATAGTGTCAGTTTTTCTTTAGAAACATACGTTAAGAATGGTGACACCAAATGTCAAAAATTAACTAGTGAAGTCCAACTTGAACTTTTCACCTTGAACATAAATGCTAATAAAAATAACTAAAAGTCTTCTAATTTTCAAGTATGGAATGAAAAAATAATCACCATCAACTCATCATCAAGTGACAAACTCATTGTGGCTAATTGATTTATCATGCTTTTGAAATTATACAAGATACTGAAATATTGCCTCATTTGAACTTGAAGTTCAATTTTTTCTCATAAAAAAAGGTTGTGTTCCCTATAATCTTCCTCTCATATAATGACTTAAGTTTCATACAAAGTGAATGGACACTAGACTTATTTATAGTGTGACGGAAGACTGAGTCATCGATTCAATGATGGACGAATCCCAAGCATTTTGTGTTGTCCTTTGTCCACTCCTCATGTTTCATGTTTGCAGGCTTGCTCGTATTTTTGAAAACTGACCGCACAAGTCATTGCAATAAACAATATTCTCCATCTTTATCTTTCGTGTTTGATGTTGTTAGCACCCTCCATCTAATCTACCGAACAAAGCTTTAACACTTAAAGATGATCACATGTCAAAATGTGCATATGCGTCATGCACAAGCGGAAGCACCTGTAAGGATCAAACAGACAATATCCAAATGTGTGTACATTTAGCACAACAAAGCAACACGAACGATGTCCTGAACGTCAAAAATAAAAAATCATGAACGAACAACCACAAGAACATCAAATTTATGACACCCCCATAAAATATGAAGGACAAATTACTCGTGTTTGTAGGGGACAAATTACGGGGTCAAAGTTGACGGAAGAATCCATTATAATCAACAAGGTACAAAATAGTCTCAAATTTTGACTTGAAAACTTGGCTGTACACCTAAGGTTTTCCAAAAAACACCCCGGTACATAGTATATAACAAGGAAACAAGAATAGATGTGTCGTTCAGAACCTACAAAGAGAGCCGCATTGTCCTTGTGCTATTCTCTTCTTCTTGGGCTTCTTCTTTGTTCTTTCCGTCACGCACACAACATCAGCGTCAAATAGCAATCACGGCGTCCACTTTTCTGTTCTCTCGTGAGGCTCTTGCCCGTACGTCGAGTTTTTTAATACACTACACTTCACGGCAGCAAAGCCTTAATGGGCCAATCCTTTAGTGGGCTGGGAACGAGGCCCTCAGCTCAACAAACAGTTTCAATCCAACCAAACAGTCAAACAGTGAAGGCGTTATCTAGCTGTGGAACTGGGTTTCATGGAGAACGACACTTTAGAATGTATTTTAATCATTCTCGTATGAGGGCCCCTCATTAATCCCAAACAAAGATCATGGATTTGCATTAGCAAAGTAGCACCGTGCATGAGAACAGACAGCTTGTTGAGAATCGAGATTAGGGCCGACCCATCTCAACCAAGTTCGCAAACACGTTCGGTTGTATCCACTTTTCAAACTTGATCTATTAAACAAACGCACGAGGCGTACTTGGCTTCTAGGTGTTCGTGAATCTGCCTCAAGGAGAACGCTGTAGCAAAAGCATGGAGAAGCCAAAAGATTGCCTCACTCGTGCTGTCTTGGAATTACCAAATCCCCAATAAGACGCTGTTGGGAGAGGAGTTCCAGTGACAATGCGTCGCATATTTAGGCTGTAATGTTTTCTTATCTATTAATTCTAAGACAGCGTCGGGTACCAATCGGGCTCTTCTCTCAACCATAAGCTGCTGCACGAGTTGTCTCCTCACATCTTACCCAGGCGCACTCCTATTGATCTACGTGTGGCAGCGGAAGATCTGCTTGATACAGTCATCACCCTTTTGAAGTTCCAACCGACTTTTAAAATTCCAAGAAGATTGCTTTCTGTTGATTGTTTCTCTCATATTTTTAAAAGACGCATGTCTGTTAAGCTGTCTTTATAATAGATTACTGCAGTTCATCTGTAGTACTGAACAGATTAACACAAGTTGCGCTGAACACCCTGTGGCATTGATCTCGGGTAATAGAGGTCCTAATGTATGTATAAAGCAACCTGATTATACGCAACAATAGCAACATGTGGCATGCATGTTCAAAATTTTTGATAATGTTACACATATGGTCAGTATCCCCCTCTTCAGAAGGTCACATCGTTGCATAAAGTAAATAGACCAGCTGTCCTTCAGAGATTTGTATGGTTATTGGGGGCAGCAAGGGGTCGCTCCCTATTGTTGTTCTATAAAACAGAAAGCACACGAAAAAACTGCCTAATTGCTGCTTGTTAGGTACAGCTAACTTTGTACATGAGTTTGAAAGCTGGGCAGATAGTTGGACCCCGCCTCTGCAATTAAATTACATATTGGAGGAAGTGTCAAAAGGGGAAGTTGTCTCTAGTGATCTTCTTAAGCGCATTCTTGCTACCTGCAAACCTTCTAGGCAACACCTTTTGCTCCTCGGTAAAAACCACGAGTGTTTATCTCATGTTAAGCATGTTGGAACCCCACATTGAGAGCCTTCTGAGAATTGTCCTCTTTCAATCTAGTTCTTACTTGGGTGGAATCTTCCATTTGGAAGTTTCATGGAACTCCGGATCAAGACTTTTCATATTCAAGGGCATCTTTATTGACTCTTCGCCTCTTCGAGGTTCCAAAACTAGTTTAGGGATGTTCTACTCCAACAACCCGTTTCCATCAACTACCCTATTTTAAGTTATTCTATATGTTATTAATTTTAATTAAGTCGTTACATGCAATAGCGACAAGTGCAATTAGGTTAACAGTTCAGGCCGATCAAGATAAGAAAACGCAGAATAAATCAATGCAGGAGAATAAAAAACAAAGGTTAGGAACGCAAATCGGATTGTTCATTGAGAAACAAATATGATATATTTAAAGAAATCAACATTTCACAATATACGCCGTTCTCCTAGTCGACCCAGTCACGAACTTGAAGAAGAGATCGTCTCACTCGTTTTGACGACGAACGATACAGACGAACGACTTGCACTACCAGTGCAACCCAACGACTGCATTAACTACCGCCTGATAGGTCGCATCTTGGAGGGAGAGGATGGACGAACTCACCACGCAGAGGAGAGAATCTCTACGTAACACCACAGAAGCAACAGTGGCAAAAAACTATGGCTTTAGAGTTTGCCAAACACGAAGTCAAACACTAATGGCTATATGTTCAAAATATGTATTTAATCCTAATGACCGTAGACATATTTATAGCCTCACACGCCCCATAATTCTATTCCCGTTGACGTGACCACTCGATCGCTCTTGTACACGTTGTGAAAAAATCTACAAAGAGACACTTTTCAGTTAGGATTAATAAATCGATTTTAAAAAAGAAACAATTAATTAAATTAATAATTAATTACGAAGTTGTATCCTAGTATAAAAAGAAGACGGAAGACGGAAGACATTATCTACAATCTACAAGCCACAACTCTCAAGCCACAAGCCACAAGCCACAAGCCCAACCCCAACCAGGCCCTGCCAGGCGAAGTGAGGTGTGGGGGTGGCACGCGCACGTGTGTGCGTGTGTGTTGTGATCACCATACCCACCAAGGAGGTGAACATACCCTCTCCTAGGACCCTTGGACACAAAAGTCACATGTGATCCTAGATATAAGGACCAGAAAAGTTCTAGGAGTGAGTAATGTGGGATAAAATTTCTTCCCTATTTGCACTAGAGACAAAACTACCTTTCTCCCATGTACTAGCTGCATAATATTGGGATTAACCCATGCTATATACATGGCTAACAACTATATATCTAACAATCCCCACAAAGTTCAATGTGTAGTGTGCTCTACCATTCAATCCTCCATACTGTACTTTCAACAGATATCTTTCGGTTTGAATCTACCTGAGTTATCCAACTATGACTCCCATAGGAACTAGGTGAACAAAAGTCTTGAATCTGAACCTTAAGTACAAGAGTATAGGTTGTAACAACATAAGAAAGACATGGTAGAAAAGAAAATAAGGCATTAAGGCCATGCATACAAAATTTTATGTCATGATTGGTATCAGAGAACAACCTAATTCTCATGTTGCGGTCTACACAACATCAATCATTTAGTTGGAGTCTCCAAGGATGTACTTATAACATCCTATCCTAAGAACTGACACCATTCAGAGACTAATATCTTACTTACTTGCAATCATGAAACTAACAAATTTCCCAGGGGATAGACACACAAATGCATGAAGCATAAAAGTAATTACATAGTGTCATCCAATGCACCCGACAGGTTGTTATTACCATAATGAACCCGTATTTATGGGATCTCCACTCTGTTGGGTTGGGTTGCTGCAACTTGCAAATAATGAGGGTTTTTCAGTTCCATCCCCAACCTAGATTTTTCCACTAAGACTAGAGTAAGACCTTTAGTGAAAGGATTAGCTGTATTTTTTTGGTACCGACGTAGTTCACAACCATGACCCCATTAGACACTAACTCCCTTACAGACTAGAGTCTAACTTAGATGTGTCTATGCTATTTTTGATTGTACTTGTGACTCTTTATCATAGCAATAGTTGTAGTTCTATCACAGTGAAATGAAATTGCAGGAAATGACTTATTTATCATAGGTAAACTGGACATAAGTCCATGTAGCCATTCAACTTCCAATCCAATTTCATCTAAAACACTCCTCAAAAGTAGACCGAGACAATATGGTCTATTTCTTAGACCTCCAGAAAACAACTCCTCCTCCCAATAGGAATACATATCCTTAGATAACATTACTCCCAGAGTTGATGGCAATCTAACTTGCATCACTATATCCTTCGACTACAGAAGGATATTTGCCATAATGCACTCTAAGAGAACAAGTTCTCTTGATATACCTCAAAACTCTATCAAGAGCTTCCCAATGGGTCTAGTCGGGATAATTGGTGTATCTACTTAACTTGCTCACGACAAATGCAATGTCTAGACATGAGTAGTTCATAACATACATCAAACTTTTGATAACATGAGAGTATCATAATTGAGACACTAGAATCCCAATCTCATTCTTAAACAAGGCCTTTGATGAATCATATGGAGTCTTAATAGGTTTATGATATGTGTACTCAAACCTCTCCAGTATCTTCTCAACATAGTGAGACTGAGAGAGTTATACCATCAGTAGACCTTATGATTTGAAGCCCTAAAATCACATCAGCGGCACCCATATCATTCATCTCAAACTTGCTACACAATAATGTCTTTGTCTCATTTACTACTTTCATATCTGAACAAAAAAGTAGGATATCATCGACATATAAGTATAACAAAATGAATACATCATTGACGATTTTGTAGTAGAGACACTTATCAAATTCATTAGAGACAAAGGCAAATGATGATATCACATAATCAAACTTCTCATACAATTGCTTATGGGCTTGATTCAAGCCATATAATGACTTAACAAGTTTACACACTTTGGACTCATTCCCACGGCCCACAAATCCCTCAGGTTGTTCCATATATATCTCTTCCTAAAGATCACCATGTAAGAACACAGTCTTCACATCCATATGATGGATACAAAGGTTATAAATGGAAGCCAATGCAATAAGCACTCAGATTGTGGTCATACGGGAAATAAGAGAATAGGTATACAAATATTCTATCCCTTTGCTCTGTGTGTAACCCTTAACAACTAACCTAGCTTTATACTTATTGATTGTCTCGTCTGCATTAAGTTTCTTCTTAAAGACCCATTTGCATCCAAATACACAACAACCGAGAGGCAAATCCACCAATTCCCAAGTTCCATTCGAGAGAATTGATTGAATTTCATCATTAATGACTTCTTTCCAAAACTTAGCTTTTGGAGATTTCATAGCTTGTTTGAAAGTTACAGGATCATCCTCAACTTTGTAAGTGAGAAACTCACTTCCAAAGTCCTTGGATGTCCTAGGCCATTTGCTTCTCCTTGGTTCAACCATTTCTTCAGAATCATCAGATTCAGAAATAGCTTGTTATGAGTCACCCCTCCTACATATCCTATAATCTCCACCTATAATCCATTATCACTAGTGGTTTTGTGACAACAATAAAGGCCATCAAGGACACTACCCACTTCAGCTCATATCGACCTTGTAATGAAAAAGGCTACAAAATCACAAATTTTATGTGATAGAATAATCCACTATCTCTCTTTTACTTCCTCTATTTACCAAACCATCGACTTCATGGAAATTCTACCCTCCAAATTGCCTCATTTCTTCAGTTATATCTTTCCAATATGTGTGAAAAGTAGTCCCACAGTTACTATTCCCATAAAATTGATGTCTTAACCTTTGTTCTCCCTTCCCTCATGCTTTCATGGTGGAAAACCCCTATGTTATCTTTCGCTACCATAAAGCCGCTTTCTCATCTTCTTTTGTATTAAGGGATGTAATGAAGCTAGTGGAGAACTCTATTTTTTATCCTAAATTTGTTTGAGTTGTCACTAATTATAAGTTATATATTTGGAAAACATTTCTTCTTACTTGGTCTTGATCAAATAATTCAATCAGTTGTATTTCTCTTGTTTTATAATGTTATAGACCCTAGTGGGTAAATGTGATATGTAATGCTTGATTTATTTTGCAATGTGTGCAATTTTTAATGAGTCCAGACTCGTATGGCTGGTCATGATTTGTCCATCATGGCAGATTGAGCTCCATAGAAAAATAAATTCACGGTGATCTGGATACCTGAATTTTATGACTGGTCAAGAATTTGATAAATCAATCAAATACAAACTTTATAGACAAAATGTCACCTAGCTTGGTGCTACTGGTTAGAGGGGCTCCTCCCAACTAGCCCACCTGGGTTTGATTCCCACCGAGAGAAAGCTACAGGAAAAGAAAAACTAGCTAGTAGTGTTTCGACCAGATAAGGGTGCGACAACATATCATACTACCTAAGATTATGTTTACAAAAGGTCTTATACCTATTCAAAAATGACTTTCACATGGAAGAGGCGTATGAAGGTTTTAGTCCATGTTTTCCCCATAGCAAAGCTAATTTCATAGAAAACTAAGATTACATTTTAATCTTGTTGTTTATGTTTCATGTGGTATTGAGTAAAGGTTTATTTTTATAGGGGATGTAGACCAAACCAAGAGCAGAATTATTTAGATAAGGATTTGGTTAGGCTAGTAAAGAGGTCATGTTAGTGATGCACTAATATTTTTGTTGATTGATTATTATGCAATATATGTATCTTCTCTTAGATTTGGTATAAGTTTGATTGATGCAAACTTTAACGATGAAAATTCATTCAATTATATCAATAAGTATGCATTTGTTTAGCTCAACACATGCTTTCTTATATTTTATTGTCCTATTATTAGCACCAAGATATCATTTTCATATTATATACTATTCAATATTATGATAATTATGAAAAATAATTCATGTTCATGTTATGTTTTATTATTATTTTTAAGATTAAGAAGGATAAATCATGATATATACTGATTATTGGGTCAAAGAAAACATATGGATAGATAATAGGAATTATTTCGAGGCACCACATTGTTAGTTTCTACTAAGAAAATTTGGTAGGATCTTAATTTGTAGGATTGGATGGAAGCTAGAGCATGATGAGAATTTGAGAAGAATATCATATACCCTTAATCTCTTTAATCATGAAAGTTTCTCAAAGACAAGAAAAGATGGACTCTGGGAAGCTAATTTAACTATTAGTGGAAACAAATGGACACCTCCATCACAAAACAATGACTGCATTAATGTGGATGTAGATGAGAAGAAGGATATATGTAACCAAAACCATTACATGCATTGTAGGGACCACCTTAGCCAATGGTCATAAGGTAAATATGTCAATATTGATAGCAATAATAATAATAAAATACATGCCATACTTGAAAACTAAGGCAGTGATGGAAAACAACTATGCACATACCATAATCAAGTTTTTCTCATCCAAAACAACGTATATTGAGAATCACACAAACTCAAGTCAGATACATCTCAATAATGACATACATATAGAAACTTGCGGCGATAACACCACACATCCGAGATACATATGCGCCTCAAGAGACAATAAAGCTTGTTCATGTCTTCATGAAGTGGATATTGTCATATGAACTTATTACATATGAATGTGTAGACCATCCTATTGTCCTGGAACCAATATATGTGATTATACTGGGTGCATGTGAAACTAATTTCTATTGGGGTAAAATGAATAAGCATGCATATGGTGGGAAACACATATAAATAACCACATATTTTAAAAAAGAGAGGGTAAAATATTTAAGTAATATTTCCTCCCTATGCCAAGTTCTCCTAGGACTCATGTTGTAGCTTGGTGCAATCAAGTTTACCCTTAGTTGACCTCATCATTACGTTGGTGCAATTGTTGGACACATGTCTATAATGAACAATGTAAATTAATGATAATACTAATGATAAGAGAAAATTGCAAAATGACTAGTCTTTTAGAATTTCAATTATGACACAAGATTGTGATGCTTATGTTTACTTTATGGAAAGAACATATGGATGAATAGTGATTTTTTCCCCAAATTACTTCATTTAGTGCATCTATTTTTATTTTCATATTATTCAACACCTCATCAAGATGACATGCCCATGCTATTGACAATATGTGATTTTTTTTGCAATGGATCATGTTTCTTGGATGGATACTACATTTAGGTTCAACATGGTTCATTCCAAATATATGCCAATTTCATTAATGATTCACCTCATGTTGTATAATGTACTATCTATATAAAATGAGAAGGGATAACACTATACCCTACTATGTCTTCTACAATCTTGTGGTCTATGATTTTTGTTGGATTTTGTTATCCTATACAACTTGTGTATGCCATATCAAAAAGACATAAGGTGTATTGTGGTATATTTAATTTTATCTCTAATTCTTCTTTGAACATTAGATGAGCTGATTATTCTAGAACAAGTGAGACATACTTAATTATTATGGATGATAAGTTGTACAATGTTATTCTATACATTCACTAATTTAATATGAAGTACATATGTCAGGTGGAAAACATACATAAGATAACTTTTTCAATATAGTACAATGGACTGGAACATGATATCCATTGTAATCAAAGAAGAAACTATTTGCGCTAAGGGTTCACTCTAAGACCTTAAAATCAACATTATATTTCTGACCTCTAATGTCACTTTTATTAATGTCAGTTTCAAAGGAAAACTGACACCTTAAGATCTACATTGTTGGTTTTAGAGTACAAACGTCACTTTTGGTTAATCCTTTTGATTAAGAAAAAAAGTACTGCTTTTCATAGAGTCGATTATTTCTTCAAGAAACCAGCGTCCTAGGTAACTCATGAAATTCAATTTTTCAGGGAAAACGTTTGCCTCCAAAAAATGCTAGGTTGGTGTCGGTTGTTGTAAATCTGATGACAAATTTTGCCTCCAAAATACCTATATTGTTGGTTTGTCTGTAGTAAAACTGAAGATGTACGTCTTTTCTACTATATTTTTTTACATGTGGGGTCGTTTAGTAGGTAAGAAATTGTGAATAAAGGATTTGTGCCATGTCCCTACAAAAATATATTTCTACCCAAATAGCTCTTTGTCATAATTTCATTCACTAAAACCAACGTCTAAGTCCTCACTGAGGCTGACATTATTTTATTTGGATAAGAGCCTCTGGCGTCGGTTTTCCTCTCCAAAACTGACAATGATGTCCTAACTCCATTGTCATTTTCTCTCTTCCAACCAACGACTATGTCCTTAGTGAGGTTGGCATTTTTATTGAGGATAAGGATCTCTATAGTCAGTTTATTCACCAAAATTGACATCTAAGGTATTATAGAGGATGTCATTTTTTTAATTTAGATAAGGGACTTTCTCGCCAGTTTCCCCTTCTATAACTGACGACTAAGTACTTAGTCATCGATTTTTTTTCTAACAACTATTGATATGTTCCACTTAATAGCACTGTGAAATTTCTTTTCTATGATTCTGTATTTCATTTCTCCCCTAATACCTAGCTCTGGCAATTCTTCCATTCTGATACTCGTGGTCGTGCTAACACTACCATCGTCATCACTCTAGCTTCTGTTGTCGTTGAGCTTCTCTGCTTTGCTACCACTCTCTATTGGTCCACCTCCTTAGATCTTCTATGGTGTTGGACTTGCTCTCTTCATGTGCTGCTTCCACCTCCACCTGCACCATTGAGTTGCTCCCCCTCTACTGTCAGAGCTCTCTACTACTCTGCCTCCATCGCTGCTGCTCTGCTAGCCACTACTGCACCAGCTGCCACTACACTCCACTGCTACATCAGTCATCACTGCCACTATCACTTATGTACCGCCACTTCCATTGCCACTGAGGTGAGCCTCTTTCCCTTATTTTTTTAACTTTATTTTGATATTTAATTTTACCCAATTAGAATTTATGTAAAATTTCTTATTTTATCTAAAGAATTGAAAACACATGTATGATAATTTGTGAAGAAATAAAATCTAGTTTTGTGTGAGAATGGTATTTATTTATGCTTCTTGTTTAAATTAGGAAATAAATTCATTTTATTTATAGGTTAGTTGTCTATTTGTTTTCAATTAAAAATTAGACTTTCTTTATATTTTTTGGATCTCTTTGTCTATATGTACATATGTATATATACATATATAACCTTTACCTTGGTATAAGGAGGGTTGTGACTCTTATCCACCCATATATAGTCTAATTCTCATGTCTTGATGAACACTAACATTTCTTATGCATAATTGACATAAATATTGTAATAATCATTTAAAAAAGATGGAACTTCAACATGAAACACGGACCACACTTCCTTATAAATGCATGTATTATTTCAAGCCTATGTTAATGAATATTTTATAGCACCTTGATATGAATGATGACACTAAGATCATAGGTATAAATGAAAACATTATATGTTGGCCTAAAAACCTTGTATAGAGTGGGACCCAGTAGGGAACCACTCCTTAATTCAAGAAAATAATTTGCATATAATTCCATGAACTCAAATATGACCCAATAAAAGGGCTACAATATTTTCTCTCAAACAGATGAGTACAAAAACATATTTTGTTGTAAAAAAAAAAATTCCAACAATTACATAAATTCATTATTACTCTTAAATTGGGTCTTAAAGGAAAAGTCTAAATTATGAATCTAATTATCAGGATCACATTGTGATGAGCAACCTTCCCATCTTAGAACTGATCCTTGCAATTGGTTCTAAGAAAAGTCTCCTCCTCCCTAAACCTTGGGTTGAGCTAACTCTGGGTGGTTTAAAAAACAAAACCTAGGAAAAAGTAAATAAAAAGGAAGTACACCAGCGAATGCTGAGTATGCACAAAGTAAAATAATTGAGCATTAGTTAAAATGAGAGAAGATCTAAAATAAAAAGATGCCAACAACAAGATGTCCAACACAGAAGAGTTTGTCAAAAAGATTTAACATATTCAAAAGAGGAGGCAATTATTAAATTAGCCAAATGTTTCTTGCCATACTCATATCAACATAATCACAAAGATAATTAGTTACACGGTGATAAATAAGCATTGACTAACATATACAAAACAACTGGGTAAGAACCCATATATTCCCTACCCAAGGGCAAGAGGACTAAAACCTCAATGTTAAACAAATATAATAAGTTGCAGAGGAATGTGCATGGAAGGGTAATAAAACCCAGTGCCTATAAAAAGTATAAGTGGTAGGGGAATAAAACCCAATGCCTATATGGAGTCACTACTTATAGTTATAACTAGTCAAATATCCATGTAAGTAGGGTAGACAAGAACAAAATATAGTTATTTTCATGAAAAGGATAAGAATATCAAGTTTTCATCAAATGGGGTCAAAAGACCCAAATTGTTGGTAAGATTAGGTCAGAAGACCATAAATGTTGTATCTACATTAACATATCGAGAAAATTTTGATAAGGAAGAGTACTTTCACAAGGGGATAGGATTGTCTACAATTTAGTCAATACCTCATATGGGAAAAGATATTTAGTCATGATATTATTCCCAATTTAAATAGAGTAGATATACATACCTAAAAGAGGTTTTTCATCTTGACAAAGTTCAAACTTTTGATCCAAATCAAGGTTCTAAAGTTTGAAATGTTGATGGTTGAGGAGGGATCACCATGAGATTACAAGTCTTTGATGACTCTTATAAGAGACTTGAATAGGAGGATAAGAGAGAATATTAGGGTGGCCTATTGGTCAAGTGATTTCTATGAGTGTGAAGGTCACAGAGAGGGGTATATATACATGAAAATTTGACTTGGGTAGATAAAACTTACCTATTTTTGTTTACTAAGGAAAATATACAACATATATTGTAAATGAACAAAAGTCAAGAATTTGTTAACAATTGATAGGTACAAAAATTAAAAGCCATATCACATAGAATGTATTAAACTAAACAATTAATAATAAATGTTTCCAATTGTATATTCTCTATCCAAATTTATTTGAGGGCCCAAACAAAGTTAAAATAAAGTAAATTTTGACACATATGTTAATTAAGACATGTAGAATTCGAATTATACATTAGTTTTCATTTTTAAATGTTTAATATGTAATTGACTTAATTTGAATCCTTTTAGAATTATCTTGTTGATTCATTTTGTAATTTGTTTATGGATACTAGTATTATCCAACTAAAATGGAATTTGGCAATTGGACCAATTGATGCATGAGAAATAAATTTGAAATTACTTTCGTTCTCAAAAAATTGTATAGTGGCTTATTTCATATACATGAACGTTTTTGAAATTTTAAAATGAATTTTTATATGGTGTATATTAGGTAATTATGATCCTTTCAAAATTATCCACTCATGAGAGAATTAAAGAATATCTTATATTTACTTAAATTCCTCAATCTGTCTTCATTATCCTCAACTATGTTTATTTCTAATTTCTTTCAGATAATAGTACCTTAGTTTCCCAATACATGTTAATTGTTTTCATAATATTAATAACATCCTCTAGAGATAATATAAGAGGGTAAATATGTATTCTCTTTACACTTTTTATTAATGACATTTTACATCTAATTATTTAGTATATATGAGTGCGATGCTATAATTTACATATGCATTAATTTGTATGATTCTAAAATAATTTTTGGATTTTGTTTCTTTTACATTGTATGTACAACATCGTTTCCCATTATGTGACACCATAATTTTATTTATTACATTTCATACAAGTCTGTTTACATTATTCATTTAATATATTAGATGTTTTCTTTTTAATAATAAAATCAATATTTTTGCCCTTATCTTTAATTTGCTTTCCTTATGGAATTTGAGGCATCTAGAAACTCCTAAAAGATGTGAAACTTATCCTACAAACAAACTTAAACATGAGGATCACAATTTTACAATTAATTTTCCCTTTTGGGGTTGTTTAACATATTATTTAATATCTTGGGCCTTAATATACACTCTCTCCTAAACTACACTAGAATTGACAAGTTGTCCAATTAATGTGCAATATACACATAGACTAATTTCAAATTTGGGATTTATTTATACTATTGAAGATATTTAGTAGTTAATTCAACACTTTTGGATCGTATTCTTATTTTCTTTTCCAATTAGAATTAAAATAATTATCATTATGCAAACAATGTGAAACTTGACACCAAGACAAATAAACCCAAGGAACAAATTTTTACCACTATATTTTCCTTTTGAAATTTCTTTTATGAGTTATGGAACCATTAGAATGTTTGTCTTATGACCATTATGTTTATGAAAACAAAACATCCACTCAATTGAGTCTTATTATCTTCAATACAATTTAACAGAGCTGTATAATATTATTTTGCACGAAATTTCTACATTTTACATTTTAGATCCATTACTTCTATAGTTATTTAAATTATGAGACATTATTAATATTAATGAACATGAACTTACCAAATGTTACTTCAAAGAATATTATTCATTTTTATTTAGCCATTATGTTAGTAAAGAAAAAAATAATATTATTTACTTAAGTTTGGGTTCGTTAGAAACCCGTCTGAGATTTACTCATTAGGAGTAAATCTTGGATAGTACTTGGTTTGGAACTCTTCTTGGACACTTAATATCACTTAGGATGTAAGTGTATAATGTGTATCGGATTTCCAAGATGTTTCTTCAATACTTCCATGTTTGTTCTCTAAGTACATATGTAGATGGATATTTCCCATCTACATCGGTCTACTTGGAAAACTTTGGGAAAATGTTGCCGAAATTTTCTTAAAATATGAATAAAAATTATACACTTGCTAGTGAGCTCAAGTGTTTAAGAATGGGATAGGTGGTACATGCATTCATTATTGAACCTAAACCATAAATTTTAAACCATAAACCCTAAATCCTAATATGTAAATCCTAAATCCTAAATGATAAGCCCTAATCTCTAAATCCTAATTTCTAAACACCTGATTCAATACTTATTTTCTCTTTGATCATAGAATGGATAAATCATGGATATCCATTCCAAATCGATACACCCTAGAGTTTATTACTGGTCTTGATCAGCTATAAGATTTATGGAGGAACACAGGAAATGACCTGGAGATAGGTTCTATTATCCATGCAGGAATTGCAGTAACAACTTGAAAGTCAACATTATTGATGAAATAAAAGTCATGTCATATGCAACGAGATTGTATCGAGATATGCAGAATGATATTGGCATGGAGAGATTCCTACTATGAGATTAGTGGATGTTGATAGCAGTAATTATGTTGAAGAAGAAAGTGCCGACGATGATATAGATGTGAATGACCTTATTCTGATAGACATGGTTGATTTGATGCTAGATAGTTGTGGGTTAGATCACAATAATCCACCTTCCTTATTTAGAAACATTGTGCATGATGATGTGAGACCATTATACTTGGGTTGTACTAAGTTTACTAAGTTGAGTGATGTGCTGAGATTGTATACTATGAAGACAATAGATGGAGTGATAAAAGCTTCATATCATTGTTGTCTTTGTTGAAAGAAATTCTTCATGAAGGAAATGATCTTCCAATCTCAACATACGAATTAAAGAATATGTCATGCCTAGGAATCAAGGCTAAGAAGATACATGCATGACCGAATGACTGTGTGTTATTTCAATAAGACTATATCGATTTGAAAGATTGTCCAAAATGTGGGGTGTCAAAAAATAAAATGACGACTTTGTGGAAGTCCAAAACTAGCTCTTCTATCAAGGTGATGTGGTTTCTGGCTATAATACCATGATTTAAATGCTTCTTTTCCAATACCATGGATGCAAATAATTTAATGTGGCATGTTGAGGCAAAGAAAAATAAACATGGGATCCTACAAAATGCGTCTGGTTCCTCACAATAGAAAAAGATTGATTTGTTGCATCCTGAATTTGGTGAAAAAGTTAGAAATCTAAGACTTGGACTTTGTATCAATGAGATGAATCCATACGACACATTGAGCAGCCAACATAGCACTTGGCCTATTATGATTTTTTATGCAATCTTCCTCCTAGGTTGTGTTTGAAATATAAGTACGTCATGTTGTGTTTGTTGATATGGGCCCCTTAACAACCTAGCAATGATATCGATGTATATCTTGAACCTCTGATTGAAGACCTAATGAAACTTTGGGGAGAAGATGTGATGACCTATGATGTTTCGTGTAGAGAGACATTTCACTTGCATGCTATGTTGTTTTGCACTATTAATGACTTCCAACATATGTGAATTTATCTGGATACATTGTAAAAGGATCCAAGGCAAGCCCTATATGTGAGGATAACACTAATTCAATATGACTAGAACATGGTGACATGATTGTATATCTAGGTCATCAAAGGTTTCTTCTATAACTTCATCCTTATTGAAGGTTACACAAAGAATTTGGTGGATCGAATGAGGAAGGAGTGACCCTAAACCTATATCAGGGGAGGTTGTTTATGAAAGAGAAAATTACTTTGTCAATGCATTTAGTAATAGATCCCAATGTACAACTCCCACATAGAATGACAAATCTTTGTACAATAAGAGGTCAATATTATGGGATCTCCTTATTAGAGTTCTTTGGGAGTTAGGCATTTTATCAATGGCATGCATGTTGACAAACATGTTTGTGATAGTGTCATTGTTACTCTGTTGAATATACTAGTAAGACTAAAGATGGCATCAGATCCAGAATGGGCATAAGGAATGAATTAACAACACAAGTTAGTAGTGATCCAAAAACATATTTGACCACCTGCTTGTTATACATTGTTTAGACATGAGAAGAGAACTTGTTGCGAGTGATTTCTTAATGTTAAGGTACCATAAAGATGCTCTTACAATATCTGTAGATTGGTATCAATGAATGATTTGAAGCCCATAGGTCTTAAATCTCATGATTGTCACACTCTAATGCAGAAAATATTGCCCATGGCTATTCAATTTATATTGTCGAAACATGTAAGGTTTGCAATCACCAGAGTTTGTTTCTTCTTCAACACTCTATGCAACAAAGTTATTGATCTTGAGAATCTTGATAAGTTTCAAAGAGAAGTTGTCGTTACCCCATTCCAGCTTGAGATGTAGTTTCCTCCTTCATTCTTTGATATCATGGTACATCTTGTTGTCCATTTGACTAGGGAAGTGAAAATATTGGTACTGGTTTTCTTGCATTGGATGTATCCTTTTGAACGTTACATACATATTTTTAAAGGTGATGTTCGAAACCTTTATCATCCTAAAGGGAGTATTATTTTGAGTTATATGTCTAGAGAGGTTATGAACTTTTGTAATGACTTTATGAGTTATAATGAATCTCCTACAAGCTATAAGAATATTGATCCGTATTTTGGCAAAGGGACTTTAAGAGAACGAATGAAAGTAATCAGTTGTGAGATGTGGGAACAAGCAAGCTTATATGTTTTACACAACATCGACGAAGAAATTATTTATATCACCAAACATACCAATTTCATCAAGACAAAATATCCTCAAGCCAATTCAATGTGGCTTGCAGAGAGCATAATAAGACATATATTAGGTGATTTGAAGATAAAGTCTTACGTCAACTATTTCAAACACCAAATAATGTTGCTAAAAATATCAAATGACACACCTTTAAATAAAAAATTAATGTTTTGTCTTATGAAGGGTTTGACATAAATAGGTTTTCTATTACACAAAACATAAATATGATAAGAGTGTCATCCAAAATAGAGGGTTCACCCTTCAATCATCTTCATTGTATTTTTATAATGCAAAGGATAAAAGTCCATCCGAAGATAAAATGCCTTCTTACAGTGTAATTGAAGATATATAGGAGTTTGACTACACAAAATTTAGAGTTTTGATCTTTAGGTGTACTTGGGTTGATAACAACGAAAGGAGTTGAAGTGGATGGATGAATTGAGTTTCATATACTCAATTTTGAAAAGATTGGAGAAAAGGGTGAACCATTCATAATGACATCACAAATGAAACAAGTATTTTATATCGATGATCCTAAAAATAAAAATGAGTGGTTGTTATTCATGGTAAAAGGTAGTTCATTACATATCCTATACATGAAGTAGAGTACTTTGACAAGTATTATGACTATAGTCCATTATCAGTTGGCTTGGCAACATCAAATGTTGAAGCTGTCACTAACTTATATAGGTGTGGAGGTCACACAAAAGGAATGTTTATTGATGTAAGATTGAATCAATACTATAGGCATGCATTTGATTCTTTTAAATGTTAGATGTGCATTTTAGATTCTTTATGACTTATATTTCATTGTATGACTATTTTTGATATGCCATTTTTTAGATGGCGTCTGAATGTGAGAATGATGACTGTAATGATGATTAACGTGAGGATGAACACCATGACGATGTGCATCGTGAGGATGACACTGGTATGAGTTGTATTGTTTTATTACATAGATGTTCACTTTATAATGTTTATCACATTTATATGTTACATTTTGATGACTTATATGTGTTTCTTATCAATTTTATCATCTTGAGGATATGTGCGATGAGGATTTTATTGATCTTGCTGAGGAGTAAGGTGAGTGTGTATGTAAAAGAGGCATCACCATGATGAACAAGTTAGTTATGAAAAGGGGTCAAGGACCGAAGCGGTCATTGAGTTTGATGATGTAGGAAATCCTATTGGTAAGAATCACAATTCTTTTATGCAATATCTATGGGTTCTTGCTCATAGAAAATCAGATATAACTTGTAGAATCTTGGCATAAAGCTGATCAAGGCAGGAAAGACTTAATATGGAAGGACCTATCTGTGAGATATTATACTTTTTAAAGATATTTACATTTCTATTTTTAAGATTATTCAATTAAGTATATGAACTTTTACAGAGCATATTTGTCCTTGTTGAAAAACTGCATCATAAAGAGTGTTGCAACACTATGGGAGGGTACTAAGATATTATAGGACAAATTTGATAAGAGAATTCGTAACGAACGAGAAGAAAAAGAAGAAGAATTCAGCCACTAAGCAATGGACATATCTTGACTCAAAGGTATGTGGCACATTTGTTGCGTCAAGAAAAACCGATGAGTTTTAGGTATTTAGCCACCTCATTTAGAATATATTCTTATGAATTTATTATAGTACTTATTTAAAATATGTTTTGGATTAACCAGGATTTAAGTGATGCTAAAAAAGGCGTGTAAAGAATGTGAACAACTACAAGTTGGGTCCAGGTGGATACACAAGGCTTCACCAATAGAGACTGGAGGCTTCTTCTTCTTAGCAACCTACTCTTGGAACTGCCGAGTCCTCTACTACTACTACAACTCTACTTCACCACAAGAACTATTGAGTCCTCTACTACTACTACACCTCTACAATGCCACAAGGAGTGGATATCTATGAGGCAAACCCAACTTGGAGATTAATCCAACCCCACAACATTGAGGTGGCTATGAAAATGGTAAATTTCAACTCTTAGAGTGCAAGTTCATCTTTGATCTTGATTGTTATGTTTTACTTACCAAATACTATTGATGATGATTAGTGCAAGCTCTACGAGCAAAGAAAAGAAAACAAATTCATCCCTGAGGGCCCAAGGGATGAATTAAAAGTTGCTCTAGATAATCCAGAGCATCTTGGGCATGTCAGTGTTGCTGGTGCTGGTGTATAAGATCATTCTTTGGGCCAGAGTGTAAGCACAACTCTATCCATAAAGGAGTATTCTTGAAGAGAAGGTACAAGATATGATTGTAAAGGGAATAGAGGAAGCAATGAGACAATATCATGCTTCTCATTCAGCTCCTCAGACAATACATGTGGTGCCCTTCTCTTTATATGAGGTGGACCCCCTACAATAGGGATGGTTGGGAGTAGTCCCATGGATCTACCAACTAGAAAGTATGCTGTAACGTTTTTGTGATGTAGTCATCTTTCAGATTGATTTGTATAATATGTTTGTGTTTAGGCATATATATATATCACTATATACAAATATGTAGGGGTTGTGGCCATGCCATATTTCACTAGAAGAATATGTCCCTTGCACCGGGTGAGTCTTACCCATGCCTTCCAGGTGACATGATTCATGGTGTTTCTATGCCCGTTGATGAAGTTCAGGTGATGCCAAGTCTTGTCTATGACGCTTAGAATTAAACAACACTGCCATATGGCCAACCTGATCATGACAAGATAGGCGATGCAGAAGGCAACATGGTTGCATGACCCAAAGCGAGAGTTGTCTACACAGATGTATGCTAAATTTATGTTGTATTTGTATTTGTGATTCTTTTCTACTTGTATATATAATTGACAACTGATATGAGAATATATATATGCAAGGCATAATACCTAAGAACCCCTTACAATTCATCCTCCACTTCTTCCTCCAAATATTTAATTACCTGATTGGATTGCAAATGACCTATTCAACGCACCAGGTCTTAAGTGTAGGGGTTGACACTATGGATAAGCAACATAGAAGAAAGGTCGACTATGATGGTCCATATAAAGGATGCTGCTGCATGTCAAGCTCATGATACTAGTGTATTTTTGTAATATGTTGTGAAGCTATGTACTTGTGCTTGGTTGAATACAACTATGATAGAACTCTAGATATGGTGAGATCTTATAGATAAATACCTCATTTTATATATGTTGGTACATCATTCTTATATATTAATGCTTACATGATATACATATTGCAACTACTTATATAGGGTGTGTGAAGAGTTCACACTACCATGTGTGGGATTTCTAGTTCCATTATTGACAAGCCATGTAGATAAAGATCTAAAATTTGTTACCAAATAGTGTTCTACCACATTTAAATATTTTAATAATGTGAGAAAGAGCATAATTATAGATCCTTTTAAGGTTGAGAAAGTGTTGGGCACTTTGCTTATAATTTTGACTTAAGAATTATATTCATTGTGGATTTTGAGTTTTCTTTTGTTTGATTTCTTTTCACTCATGAATAATCATTGAGTGTTGTTGGTAATTGTCCCCGAGACGCTAGCTACATATTATCTAGATCTGAAGGGTGACAAAATAGATAGTGGGGGACACACAATGAAAAAATATTTATTTATGTGAGTAAATTTTTATATCCATCAACATATATTAGTGTCTGCATCATTAAATATATGGCCATTTCAAATTTTAATTACATTTGTTGTATTAATTTATAGGGATATAAAAGATCTCAAAAAGGTTGGAGGAAAGGTGGATTAAAAAAAGACAACATTAAGTTGGAAGAATGTTGAGGTAGTTTTCGGACTCTAATGCATATATATGCCAACTTATTAAAGTTCTGCATAACTATAAATTTATAGTACCCTATACAAGATAATAATTGGGAATGTGAATACTATGTGATGTAGTATATGGATTTGATTGTCATACATGCGGAACTAGACATCCACTGTATATAAAATGTAATCTATATATAGTCTTGATCATCATAAGTAAATAATCTCATTTGATAATATGAAAATATCAAATCAAACTCTTTAATTATGTTATTCTCTATATAGCTATTTGACATGACATAGCCCTATATGCAAGAAGAGATATATCATATATGAGAATAATGGTCACACACCTTTGTTAATGATGTAAACTTTGAATTTATTGTGATAAAATATGAGTTTTATAAACTTTGATGTCATTATTTCTATATACATGTGGTGCTTATATGACTTCTAGCAACTTTAAATTTGATGCGAGTGAATTATTGGTGTATATGTGAATGATGAACACACACACACACACACACACACACACACACACACATATATATATATATATATATATATATATATATATATATATATATATGTGTGTGTATATGTGAATGAAAGTGAAGATGAATGAATACAATAAGAATTGTGTTTGTACATGTCATGAGAACGGAATTGGTGCACATGTTAATGATGTATATACACATGTTTTTGAATGAATGTGAAGATAAATGAATGCACTAATAATTGTATTTGTAAATGTCATGAGAATGGAATTGGAGAATGGATCTTATATGTGGGTGGATGAGTTGTGTGTTTGTTTGTTATTGCAGGTGTGTTAGCTTGTTGTTAAGCTGAACACAGAATGGAACCTACAATTCTCATGAACTATAGGTTATGTGTCCTACTAAACATCAGACAACATGTTTGTAGACCTTCTATTTAAAAAATATAGAAATGTGTCATCAGTTATTATAAAAAAACTGATATTGTAGGTCTTAATTTCAGTTTCTATATTTTCATCGAAGAAATATTTATTTTAAAACAATCATGCTGGACAACATGACTGTGCTAGCAGCTGGCTTATGGAATCAATTGTGGTGCGAAATCCATGACAAAGTTGGTCTATATCGTTGGTTACAACATTTAAACCAATGACACAACAATACACAATGTCATTTTTTTTGTAAAAGTCGATGACACATAAACCTTTATGAGTTAGAAATATTACCTAATATGACAGTACAAATTTAGTTAGTGAACTGAAACTGATGAAATAGAGCACTGACTTGTCGGTTGGGTCATCGATTTCTTTAATCATAGCAACTGAGGTGGGTCTGTGGCATTGGTATGCGTGTTCCTAAAAAACCAACACAGTAGGCACTTGACTATGGTGTCACCCACTTAGGTGTTGGTACATAATTGACATTATAGGGCTATTTTAACAGGATCTAGAGGTGGTATCTATACTATTGGGATCACATATGTTTGTGGTCTATGATGGGCATGGCTCAAACTCAGACAAACAAGGTTCATATGCCCTTGAGACATGAAACCTCATGGATGCCAAGTTTTAATTAAATATCTTATCACTAAAGAGCATAGTATTAAGGACAATTAAATTTTGAATGATATCATATTACTTTAGAATATAATTACTAATATGGTGACAAATACACCCACTAAATTGCATAACATTTCATTATACTATATTTCCCACCTCTTACCATGAGATCACATAAACTAGTGTAGGAATTATGGCATAACTCCTTTCTTTTTGATGTGGTGATGGTTCTAGATCATGGGAAATATGTACCTAAACCATGATGTAGAGAATGTGGTAATGGTTGTAGAGAATGTAAACTTCTATACCAAACATTACGTGGGGATACCATTGGATTGTTTAGGATTAATACCACTCACTCAAGATGGTATTCTGGTTATCATTCCTCATTCTAGAGTTTGATGCATATTTGAACTATGATTCCCACTTTCTATAATAACTCAAGATAACTCTGTCCCTATTAGAAATTTGAATGAAATCACTTTTTATTAATAAAGAAAAGCTAGTTTATTTTTTTAGATATTCAACCAGATTAAAAGACTATGTTGACAATTCCATCGCTCTTGCAAACTGCCACATCCTACATTTTATTGAACTAGATTTCAAAATAACAAATATTGTCCAAATAATTATACATAGAAAACTTATCTAGGAAGTCATATGTGGTGCTTGGGATATAAAATAAGTAAGAAAAAATGAGCACAAAGGCCTATCAAAACTTAAATTTGTAAGGGTCCTAACCTAGATCCTGTATAAACCTCTTCAGATCCTATTTCATCTTATAATACCAACTGAAAACTTAATTTTACTTTTTTATATTTTAGTATATTGATATACATATTTGAATTTAATATATGTTTATTTCCTAGCATTATATTTTATTTTTTTCACAATATATTGGACTATCTTCACTTGTGATATAGACTCATTGAATGGGATTAGATAGAACAATCTCAAACCAGCTTCTCTTTTACAAATTTTCCATGATTTGTATTTATTTTATTTGACAAAAATGATTGTTATGTTACTACCTTACCTAGAGTATCTTATTTGTTAAATTTTAATAGTAGATGACTTTCAAACTCAACTCACTTCAACAAGTCTAAAGTGGTAATACGTAACAAATATGTTAACTTACCATCTCTTATATATGTGATAATAGAGATACATACAATGAGTTCAACTTCCCAAGTAAAATAATATTAAGGGTTCTACACATATCATAAGATTTTTTTTTCTTATTCATGTTTCTTTGAGCATATTAGGTTGTTCACTACTAATTATCTTAGAGTGTGCATTAGAATCGGTTTAAACATGTCGTACCTCTATTTATAGTTTCCTTAAAAGGGCACATTATCAAAAATAAATTTACTGGTTTGTTTGTTATTTTGATACTACCATCTTGAAACAATTATAAAACTTATTCTTATATTGATATATGTCCATTCACTTCAGTTTTAGTTATTAAACAAATTGGATCTAGGAATATTCTTAACCGGTCTCAAGATTCAAACTCAGCTATAGTAAAATGGATTTTTTTATAACAAGAAAGTCTCTCTGTATCTTCTTCACACAGTAAATATAAAAACCAACTTTTTTTTATTTAAACTTAATATTTTATATGTTGTTGTCTTAACAATAAAACCATCACTCTCAATCTTTTAGGGACCATTAGAATCTTTCTTCCTTTTATTTTTGTTTTACATAAATTTTTATCACTTGGTCTTTTGGTTATCATTCAAATGTATAATAATGTTTTATTTTCATAAAATATTTTTTGATATAAACTTCTTACCTTTTCTTATCATTATATTGATGTGATTTCTTATAGATGCCAGAAGTTGTAGTGATAATTAAGAGGTACCAACAACTTGTGGGTTATGATACTATGTTAATATTATATCTAGTTTGTAGATGCAAGCTAGAGTATAGATTAAATATTTTTTAATATATACTAAAATATATGTCCAAATACATTACTAAAAGACAAATGATTGTTTAAAATATGAAATTGTATTAAATACAAGCCATTTATAATGTAAATATATTCTATTATGTTCACTACAAAAATAAATCCATTCTCATGTGTCTTCAACAATGGTTCTCAACTAATCCATAAAGAAACAAGGATAGTTAAAATGTTTATACATCACATTATCTGAAAGAAAAAATGGGGAATCATGTCAATGGAAGCTCTTTTAGTCCATAACATTGTATTTCAAATATTCTCTTTTGATTTTTTTACTTTCCTTAAAAACAGTCAACCTCTTTCTTCTTATAGGTGATATAATATTAGAAGTACCAAGAACTTCATGTTACCATCTTGCCATGCAAACTAATTCTTTTTGAAAGTTTTTTATATTTGAGGAGGAGAGATTTACATCATACCATAGAGCTACCAAATAGAGCCTTTAGTTGTTGGTATAAATCTTTCATCCAAATGATCCATCAGGGTGTGAACCTATGATCTACTATTAACAAACCAAGTAACCTTATTGATTGTTGACAAGTATTTTTCATACAAACAAATGAAGGATCAAATATTAAGTTTAACTTGATCCATTCACATGTACTCCACCACTTCCACTTTTCTTTCTTGTAGGATTAATTTATTGATTATTTTTCTCACATTCCATTTGCATAAAAGTTAGTGAGAGACTATGACAACATATGCTTTTTGTTAAGTGCCATGGTGGTAAATCACCCCAGGATGCATGCTAGTTGTGTAGTGTTACATGTATGAGAGATTAGAGAGGTTATCATTAGCAAAATAAATGAGGATATTGGTATTTTAGTCTATTCCACTTCTAAGATTCTTTTTGCATCCTCTAGTACATATAGACAATTAATATAACATTCACATAATTCACCAACAAAATTATTCACCAAAAATATGAAATTCACATGCCTTGTAAAACAAAATACTTTTTAAAAGTAATATATTTATGTCATCATAATTATAAGTATAACCTCCAACCCAAATTTTAATAACCTTGATTCCATATATATTCTTTGATGTTCATTTACCAAGCCTTCAAGGACTTATTTATTGAGATATCTTGATTCTGTACCCAAAGAAAAGATTTGTAAGATAGTTGACCTGATCCTTTAGATTGACTGAGTCCCTTCTATCTAAAATGTTTTTTACTTAGATTACAAAGTTCATAGTGATGGGTTAAAACACAATTTCTTGTTCCCTATCAACAATATATTATATTTTCTTTTGTAGATTTAATGATCATAAGGATTTAGGCAACCTAACTTTGGCACAAGGAAATTTTGTTATGATAGTAAACACATTTTTTATATTTTTTTATATTATCCTTGTCCATTGTGTGAATATTGAATATACCTATATTAAATTTGTGCAAATTCTTTCTACATGTTCTATCTATGAAGAAGAAATTGTAGAAGCTAGATTGTTTATATGTGCTATGCTAATATACTAGAAATTACTAGTTCAATCGACCCATTATATTTATTCCATATGGTATATTGCATTTGATCATGCACAAATTTTTAATCAAACTAGATTCTATCTTATGGCATCATCAATAATTATAGTCAAGTATACTGTATAAGTAAGTCACATGGTTTTGGAGTTATTATTTTAGGCATTGATGGTTTATAACACTGTTCGGGAAATCGGTCCGCACGGGTGCATATACTCCCGCATATACCTATTCAGTCACCCTACCGCACCACATATTTCTAATCGGTCCACTAAGCGGTCATGAGCCGCATATACTCCCGCTTGGCCGATTAAACTTCGCTTTTTAAAATTCCAGAACTTATGTCCATGTATTTCATACATACATGCATACATAAAACACACATTTTATTATATATTTACATTTAAATATATAGTCATTGATTTATATGTATACATTGTAATACATATAAAAATTCCCACACACATTGGTGCATTTATATGAATACCTTTTGATATATTAACATATATACATACATATACAATATACCTAAGTATACAATCACATATGTGTACATGTATATATACATTTTGATTTATTCACATTTATACACATGCTCTAGACATATTTGTACATTGATTTACATAAATTTTAGTATTTGTACATATATTACAAATACATTATATATATGCATATAATTACATATATAAGCATATCATACATCAACATGCATATTAAATTGTTTATATGCAAATATGTATATGTGCCTACTCTATATCTTTTAATTTATAATCTCAATATATTATTTTATATATAATTAGTTTATTGAAATTAAAAAAAAAATCCAAAACAACATATACTCCCGCATACCACATATACTCTATGCAGTACCCTCACCGCCCGTACACCACATACCACTTTCTTGAACATTGGTTTATAGAGAAGACTATTTTGGAGGCGAATGAAGAAAACATGTAAATATAAATAGAGTTAAATTAAACTATTTGAAGAATGATAAATAACATTTAGCATATAGAAGGCATAAAATTTTATACAAGGATATAGATCCAATTTAGGTAAATTTGACATATGGCTAGCCGATGACAACTCTCTTTGAAATTAAAACCAAACCAAGGTTAAGTTTATGTTTAAAAGATACAACAAATCACACGTTTTGTTTAACCAAATTACATAAATTGAACTTTTAACACATCTCCTTTATGGTATGTATGAAATGGCACTTCTCTCCTCTCTTTTCCATGTTGTTGTAGAGATGCCAACTATTTGTTGGCTAAATGATTAAAACCTACTCTCATTTATAGGCAAAAGGAGAGCACACGTCTTCTTCCTCCAAGGAGAAACCCCAACCTATAGTTGGATACGGGATTAGAGACTATTCTAATAGCCACCTAAAATTGCATAATGAGGTATTGGGGTTAGCCACTTATTTTTTTGATTTTACAAATTTTCTATAAAGTAAATGACTAGTGTAATAATGATTAAACTCATATATAACATAAAGAAACATAGGCTTGATTCATTAGAGCTATGACCATAAATACCATCCATATCCTATAAATTGAAGGCATACAAAAGACAACCATTTTTAATAGAGATGGTTATCATATCAAATCAAACTCAAACCATATCCCTAACGCCATCATTTTCATTTTTTTAACAATTTTTTTGTAATATTGGTTATTACCAATTTTTTCATGATTCTTTAATTTGTAGTTAAACAATGGGAAATATATGTATATATATATATCATACATATAGTGCCCACTTAGACATCCATTCTCCACACAAGATACAACAAGAATCACCTAAGTGCATGCTGTAGATATCAATAGGTTAAACAGTAACAACGTCATGTGAGAAGGAAATGAATAGTGGGAACCACAAACCTAAAATGAAATTATATACTTTGTATTTATATATTTTTTGTTTAGAGTTTAAGCTATAATAGGAACCACTTGAATTCAAACAACAGAGGCCGATTTACTAGAGGATCACAGTCAACTACAACAATTACATTTGATTTTACCAGACATTACATATAATAAAGTTTGTCTTGGTCTAATATCCCCCTGTAAGCTGTGTCTAAGAGAATTTGAGACCCAACTTGTGCAAGAGATGATGAAATGCTTCCTTGGTGAGGACCTTTGTGAAAAGGTCTGCTAGATTTTGAGGAGAACAACATTGTTACAATGATGAAGCACCATTATTTTCATGTATGTAGTGATAAATAAGTTTTATATGTTTAGTACAAGCATGCCAAATAGATTTAATTATATGATATAGAGAACTAAGGCTATCAAAGTAGAGAGTAGATAGTCAAATTGGGGTAGTTTAAGTTCATTTAGTATTGGGAGAACCAAGTTAGTTTAGTAGCTGCAAGGGACACGTACATGTATTTAGACTCAATGTTTGATTTGGAGATCGTTGGTTGCTTCTCTGAGAACCATGAATTACAGGTGCATGCAAGGAACACACATTCTCCATTGTTTCTTTGATGTGTTAGTGGGAAGACAACACAATCAACATTTTAGAAGATAGTGGCTATTACGTAAGAGTCTTGATAGATTTGTTTTCCCATGTTAATGTGCCTTTGACATATATGTAATATTCATTTCATAGGAGACACATGAGTAGAGGTGGGACAAACATTCAAATTTATGGAATAAAGAACATATTTTCATGCATAAAAAATTTAGACTAAATATACCTAATACATAGCCATAACACCATAGGATCATGGCCAAAAAGGTAAGGTGGAAACACACATCCATTGTAGAATATGTGCACTCTATAAAAATCTATGATTGTACATAAGTACCACTGTTATAGATATTGCAATCATATATGTAGCATGCATAAATAGATTGGCAATACAAACATTCCAGTCATATCAAGTTGTAAAAGCATACTAAGAGGGGCCAAACAACCCATAACAAAATAATATCTCAATATTCCCAATACTTTAGATGATATCAATTCAGGAAGGTAGAACTAAAATTCAGAAATAGAAGGATTTTTTTTTCAAAAATATGCCTCAAAGTAGGAAATTAGAAATTATATTAAATTAAATGCCCAAACATAAATAGGTATTTTCTCATACCTAGTTTTTAAATCTAAATGTTAACTCGATTTATATACTTTGGTGCATAAAGTAAAGTTTTTGTCCTAGAAAAACATTGGGTATGCTAGTCAAGCAAATGGGCGTATATATAGTATTATATATATTTTCATATTATTCTTTTCCTTGTCCCGATCACCTACCAACATATTAGGGGTTTAAACCTTATTTAGTGAAAATTTGATTCATTAGACGTCTCTTTTAGTTCTAATGTTCATCTTTGGTCAAATTGGTCTAAGTATGTCTAGTTTATAAATATTTGTGGGTACTAATAAACATATTTTCTAATTTATGCCTCATAATTTCATCTTTATTTTTTTATCATATAGTTTAATTTGGTTAAATAGGTCAAAGATATGAATCACATAAGATATTATTGGATCAAAATACCCCTATTAGGAATATCTAAGGTTTAAACAAAAATCTTCTATATACACCATTCCCTTACTCTTATTTGGATTTTGATGTGTATATGAATGACAAGTACATATGACATATTTATATGAAACTAAAATAGACTCATGTATGGTCTAAAATGACATGCCATATAGTTCCAAATCTGTATACATCAGTTCATCCACATATATGCTTATAAAATACATACTTGTATATGTCTCTCTTTTACACCATTTCATTCAATCAAATTTTTTTTATATAAATATACTTCCTAGTAGAATCAAATGGGCTTGTGAAATTAGGATATTTAGTTCATGTGTGACACACACTAGGGTAAATATCATAGTTGATATACTTACACGAATTCAATGGTGATATAAGTTAAGTAGCTTACTCTATCAGATTACTTAAATTTATGTAACTATGGAATGTGTAGAAAGTCTTACAGAGTTTCATCATGCCTTACACACATGCATGTTTATCCTATGGTTACATGTTACAGACTTGTTGATTAGGATTACTCATACTAATCATAGTCTATTCTGAGTTGATTTTATCAATTTCCTTATTGTTTCCATTTTCTTAGGCATCGAGACTCTAAAACAAACAATACAATAATGATACTGACTTGTAGTTAGCTGTGGATCCACTGATTCCTCGTTGGGAAGGCTCCTCTTAATCAAAACTTGATGGGATTCAATATGTAGTTGAAGTCACATGTATAGTAGATCAAAGGGAGGTACTACTTTGCATGAGGATCCTAGAGGTGATGAAGTTCATATGTGTCATGGCTATAATGGCCATGTCGTCGGTCACTCTCAATAGGTAGAGAAAATGCACTATGCAACAATAGTTGAGAAGATAGAGAAAGGAGAAATAATGTGGTTGGGGTTGATAGTAGTAGCCTATTGGCTGGTCAAGGTGACGATCTTGAAGCAACAGAGACATGGTTGGAGGAGGAAGTGAAGTTGCACCTGATCTTTTTTTTAGTGGTTGGGTACACATGCAAAGAGGGACATAGGCATTGACAAGAGGGAAACTTTTTTATCACTACAGAAGGCAGTGGCAATCTCTTGACATCATGGATAAGAAGAAGAAGCCTACTGCTGTGCTAGATCAAAGAGGATGAGAGTGAAGGTAGGGCAGGGAGAGTAAGCATGGGGTGAATAATGGGTGATTGATACATTTGTGGGGTCGTGTTGCCTGAAGTTTCCACCAGCACACTGAAAGTGGCTTATGACAGCCATTGAAGTAGGTGGTCGGTGTTTCTTTCCAACATGGCTATGAACCGCCAACAATGAGGGAGACATGGTGGAAGTGCTAGAAGGACATAACCTTGGTGGTGGCACACTTGCAACTCTAGGATCATGCTATGTAGACCTACAAATGTGTCAGATTTTGAGGTAGGAAGTGAAGGCTTTGCTCCATTTCTACAAGACCAAAGGAGGCAGGGAGGTGTATTGTGGCTAGGTTTCAATATTAACTAAGGAAGAGAAGGAGAAGAAGATAATGAAGAGAAGAGAAGAGGAAGAGGACAAGGAGATCTAGTGAATGCTTGTGTTCGGCTGGAAGAGAAGAATGTGGAGGCAAGAACAAGTGTGGAGACATGTGGGGATTGGGAGACAGAGTCATGAAATTCTTTTCTCCCTGCATAGGACGTGTTCATGAGGTTGGGTATAGTCCCCTTGTGCGGTCCCATGGGAAGAGGCATGCTACCCATCTAATGGCGTACTTCTCAAGTCAAAGAGCTGCATAAAAAGCAATATAATGACAATAATGCAACCCAAGGTTACATCCTTTAAACCTAATTCTTAATGTATTTATACACAATTTCAATTGACTAAGCAAACATAATTCATATGATATGAAATTTGACATGCATGCTATATTAGTTATGAGGAGTCTGAATTTTCCATCAATTTCATATTTTGAAAGTGTTCCATAGTACATTTTTATTTGCATATTAAGTAATCTCTTAGTGCATTGAATACTGTAAATATAATGAATTGGGGCACCAATATTCATATTTATGTATTCAATTTCTTTCTTATTTTATTCCTAAAATTATAGGGTACTGAATGAGGTCTAATTATAGTAGTTAGTATATTTATACATCAACTCCTATCGAGTAATCTAATAATTGTTAGTTCAAAATATCATGTATGAGTGTAGTTATGATTTCATGATATTTTATAACACTAATTACTCCCACCACATTCAAATTTGGTAAAATGGTACTATATGTTAATATAATCAAATAGGTCCTAGAAGAAGGGAGAGTTACACTATTAGCATAGTTTTGAGTATCTTACAACACTCCACCATTTAAAGAGGATTTTTTCCTAAAAATCCATCCATCTGTGGCCATGTATACATACTAGGTTATGCTTCCCAACCCAATCATGGATTTCTAGTTCACATAATTGGTAGATCATGGTACATCACCATATTTCACACTTATAGTCATATCCCAAGATGAAACTATATAGCTCCACACATCATGTATTTGTGAGTATTCTCATATATGATGTTGAGCTAGGGAATTTACACCAAAACCTATGATTATCTTAACAAAGTTATATTCATTATGGATACCAACACTATTATCACAATTTAACCACTTTCTTACATGTTTGACATCACCTAAGTAATCCATCATGATTTGTTTTGTAACCAAACTGACTTATGTATCCTATCTTGTATAATGGGAGATAAATTTAAAACTAATTTAAGTATGTAGGTAATGTTCATGATGGTAAATTTGTAAGGCTTACCCATATACCTTGGTTAGGTGGTAGCTACATAACTATGACCCTAATATTGTATGTCACTCATGTATTACTTATTACAATTTCTATTTACTTTAAATAGCCCTACATTAAGTTACATTCATACAAGAACAAGACACAATATTCTCCCTCTAATAATTATTAATCTATAACTTAACCAATCATCCATAGGGGAAAAATAGTGGATCAAATAGGCCGTAATATGTTCAAAACACCTTCTCTGCACTCTCTACACCACACATAGGCCTAGGGTCTCAGGGATGATCAATGCTAGTCTAGGGTTTCTTCACTAAAACATTTTTGTACTAATCGAACATTCTTATGGTGCTGACTTGAATTCAAAACTTGGATAAAATCTAAAAGATTTTCTTTTGTACATATATTTAGTGATGAAAATATGTTTATCGGTAAAATCTTTGTGATCAAAATCCAAAATTTGTGCCAAAATCAATCTGAGAACCAAGTTAACCACTTTACACTATACTACACACCTACTATTCCATCATCAATTCATTCTACAAAAAGAGTCTAATTGTCAATACAACTAAAAGTTCATACCAACATATCCCTAACATATTGCATAGGAGGAAAAGCTTTTTTATATACATTTTCAACTTCCACCAGATACAACAGAACACAACATAGATTTTTTACTACTTCACCCTTATCATGTTTTACACATCTTCATTTTAATAAATCAGGGACTTCAGATTGTCCAACTATATATGTATAACTAGAAATGTTCATCAATTGTTGTTTCACAACCATGTTATCATCATAAGAAAAGGGATATATATAGTTATATTACCCATAAACTAGCTCAGTAGGTAATCGAATTACACCATGGAGGTATTAGAGGTGTACTCCTAAGAACATTCTACTGAACTAATAGATTCCATCCACCAATCCTCATGCATGAGGAATAACAAGCTCGATGAGGATGTCATCCATTCCCTAGATAGACGGGCTCAGGGCATAGATATGTTGATATACTCCATGTTGAAGGCAAGGCATGTCTGATTGTATCTAAGCTAGTTCAAATTATCACGTAATATTATGTGAATTATCTCAACTGTAAAACTTACTTAAGAATTTGCATTTTTCATTCATGCATAATCATAACCAAAAGTGGGCACATGTGAGATATGCTAGAAAACAACAAATAAAAGGGTCCATGTAAGAATTAGAATTAAGACTATATATGAGTGTTCAAGTCAACCTACATTTGTAGTAAACTATCTTCCCATAAGGCAAATTTTTTTTTTATGTCCAAGATTGTAAGGCCCCTAAACTTTCTTAATGAGTTTAATAAGCTTAATTATCATAATTGAATTCTTAGAACCCTAATATAACCTTGTGATATGCTTTGAAATCATAAGAGAAGCTTAAGTTTCAAATTTAGTCCAATTTGGACACTGTTTGAGCAAGTTATGTAATTTTATGTACATTTTGGACTTTTATGAAATTTACCCAATCGAGGGGTTTTCTTTACAATTTTTCATATTATCTTATCATTCTTGAGTATTTTTAGCCATGGGGATCCTAGTTGAGCCATGGTTTGAAGGTGTTTCCTCAAGGGTATTTTAGGGTTTACCCCTTCATGGATGAGCTACCTTTAGTAGCTATCAACTAATGAATTATTTGATTGGCTTGGAAATAAGACAAAGGAGAGATAAGAAGGTCAATATGGATTGGTGGGGGAGCTTCTTGTGTGTGTGCTTGTATATTCTTAATAGTTTAAGGCCATGGACACTTGGAAAGATACAAGAACTTCAACTTTTTCTTTTTCTTTATCTTAAAGTTTTATATACCTATCCCTAATCACCCAAACGAACTATTTGATCTCCACCACTTCCCTCCTTCTATGAAACTCATTCTCCCTCTATGCTTATTCAAAGTTCCTATCCAAGGAAGAAGAAAGTGGGGATCTTCTTGGAAAAAGAATCTAGGGTTGCAATTGACTTCCTTTAGGGGTTCCTAAAGCTCCTTCCTAGTGATCTTGACCTAAAAGTGTAAGTCTTACCTTATTTCCTCCATTTATTTCTTTTCTCTTATTCCTCCTATATTTCTACAGGTTGGAACCTTGCTGTTCCATGGTGAAAGTGGCTCTAGAACTCAAAAATCTATCCTTCTTGTTTCTTCTTCTAGGGGTTTGCTTCTTTGTGGAGAGAAGTGTTTACTTGGCCAAGTGCATATATGAATCTAGGGTTTTCTTGCCTTATTTTCTCGAGATTCTTACTGTTTGGGATCTGACCTACTCTATAGAGGCGAGTTATATAACATTCTTCACTTATATTGCTTGTTAAAATCTTGTTAGTTCATTTTATGCTTTAATGTGATGATCTAAGCATAAAGAAACCATGCTTGTTTAGGGTTACATATTTTTATGGTGTTAACTATTCTGTTCCAGTTCTATATGATCTTGTAAACATGTGTACGACCTTTCTAAGGTATAATATTATTTGGGATAGGTTGATAGAAACAACCTATGATTTTAAGTACAAAACAATCGATGGTTCAAATTAGAGTTTTCAAGCTATTTCCTTCCCTATCACACAACCGATGGTCATACAACTCAACAACCAATGGTGTTGCTATCTTAACAACTGATGTTTGTGATCAAGGGTGTCAAATTTTATGGTGACAACCTATGTTCACCCCCTTAGGTTAGGTTTTTGCTCAATTAGAATTTTAATTACCATCCACCAAGTATTCTAATGATGCTATCAATCCATGATGACATTAGCTTAATATTAGATGGTCTTAAATGAATGTATTAATGATATAACAACCAATGGTGACCTAATAATCACAATTAATGGTGGATCAGGTCATCACCATATATGATGAGTTAAGAATGTAATTGTAGATTTGACTAAACCTTAAACCAATGGTTCCTTGGTTCAATTGATATAATGATTAGAGCTATATTTCAATTGATAACCTTGAACAATGAACCTGATCCAATGAATAATATTGGATGCTTCTACATCCAATGGATTGGAATGAATCCCATGTTATTATATGTGGGTCCTAGTGATGATAATTTGATGGTTAAATACCATTAATTTGTAGTCTTACCTTTTCCATCATATAGTTATATTTGATAAATCACTATAATAAGTGGATGCGTAACTCCCATGTGATCTAGCTTGTTATAACTAACCTTAATGTAATTATATGATGTTGACTGGTTATAATTAGACCTCTTGAATGATTAATGTGACAATGTATTACACTCTTCTTGTGTTGAAACCACAATGCAATACTATTTAAATATCATAGTGCCTTGCTATGATAATATCTATGGACACATGTGCTAATGATCTTTTGAGCCTTGTTTAAGGCATGGAATGATGATGATAACCTTACTATGAATAATGTGATGGTCTTAATGACCTTTGGGCATGTTTGAAGCCATGATTGGTGAAATCCTCTTCATGTTCCAATATGGGTTAAATCCCTCGAACTTGTGATAAGATATTGGTATCTTGTAATGGTATGATGATAAGTGTGGTCCATTACTTTGGAATGAATGATAGCATGTGGTAATGTGATTAAGATATATATCTCAAATATTTTATTTCTTTTGAAGTTGTTATAAATATACTCTTGTTAGAAAATAATTAGGGTTTGAATGTCCACTTGTATGATAAAGCCTTAATGCATTCAATTGGTAGTAATTAATCAAGTGTAACCTTAATCATGTAGATCCCTATGCCGTAGAGCCATCTTCAGTGTCATAACTTGCTGGATGGTGTAACAAATATTCCCAAGGGAAACTCGGAGCGCATACTGTTGAGTATGTGGGGGTGGCAAGTTGAGGATATATCCTTGTCATCCACAAATGCATGCTATGGAGGATGGCTATGGTCACGACTCAGACATTTGATGTGATTGAGGACAACTATGGTTGTACCTCGGATTAGAGGGTTTTGTACACCCTGGTTTCTAGTGTCGTAACTTGTACCAAGTATGGACTAGTTGTTATCAGTTGACTATATGTCACTGTTGGTAGTTTGACTGGTATGTCACTGCAGTTTACTCGTACTAACTAAGGGGAAGAGATCTTAGGATACCTACACTCCTAGATCTTATACAGAACTGAATATCAATTTGTAGTGGTCAGTTGGAGTTTGAGTGGTACAACTCAAACTCCCTAGGACATAACAATAAAAGATATAATACCAGTAGTGTAGTATATTTGCTAGGGTTCAATACATATCACATTGGTTGATTAACCCTTATCTTGTCTTTACACTACATAGTTCTTACATGATGCAAACTTATGAAAATTGAGTAATTCTACTTGATGCTACAAATTATTTGCTTAACTGCTTAGTATGCTTAAACTGTTCAATCTATTCATATTGCTTATTCAATACCCTAACTGCTCAATGTATTTACTGTTAATCAATATGTTATAATCAATACATGTTGGAGAGAGTTATATCTCTTACTGGGACTGGGTCTCACCCGTGGGTCACCACATTTTTTTTAGCTGGCCACAGGCAATGAGGTTGAGGTCATGCTGTGGAAGAGAACCAACCTAGTGATCAATAGATTCAGAAGGTTGGTTAGTTGTAGATGTTAGTAGTAGAGTCCTAGTTTCATCCTTCTACTCTTAGGTTTGGGTATGGGATGCGATTTCTAGAGGATATACTCGTATTGACACGAGATTTTGGTAGTATGCGAATGTTTGTAAATATATGGTATGTACATGTGAAATATCTTTTTGTATGCATGATGTGATTGAGGTATTTAGACCCATATGTGAATACTTATTACAATAAATGAGAATGGAATGATGGACCTTTATTTAAATGTTCTAGAGTTTATTTACATAGTTGGAATTGGTTTCAATTATTCCACATTTTTGACTATGCGATTAATTAGTAGTTGATCATGTTTTGTGTTTTGAGTAATCTCATTTAGCATGATGAGATTTCACAAAGATAGTCCATTGCCATGTAGGAAAATTATGTACTCCATAGAGGGTGTAGGGTTAACTAGGGTTCCCAAAAAATAAGCATCCACCACACAATGGTTTAGGGAGTGGAATTCACCAAATTGGACAGGGATAGAAACAATGTTTGATATTCCACTACTCAGTATTAGGTACATCAACTACATGTTAAGGGTCACCTAAGTACCTTATTAAGGAACATTATAGGATAACTTGAAATAGTCAAGGAACTAACTACTTCGGCTCTGATACCATTTTGTATAGAGTGGAACTCGAGAGAAGATCATTGTCCACTAAATTGAGAGATGAAATCATCCTATTCTAGTAATGTAGGAAAGGAGGAATTTGATTATTTCCCAAATGGTTATATTACATAGCAATATAATTAACACACGAAGGAAACAAAACTGTTACAAAGTTACATGATAATTCGTTTACACTTTTTTCTTGCCATTAAAGGTAGTACGAAAAAAATAAAAATGTATTTATCTGATAACATGTAAGACCAATTACAGAGGGCAACAAGACAATTCCAAGCTATCCTCAAGTTTAAATTTCTTGAATAAGGTCTTCTTGGGTCCTTTTACTCTAATATACCGACACCTGGGTGGAAGGGGAGACATATTAGGATTTTAAACCTTATTAAGAGACAATTTGATTCATTAGATATCTATTTTAGATCTAATATTCATCTTTAGTTAGATTGGTCTAAGTATGTCTAGTTTACAAATATATGGGGTTAATAATATGCATGTTTTTCACTTTAGGCCTCATAATGTCATCTTCCTTTTTATATCATATAATTCAATTTGGTCAACTAGGTCAAAGGTATACACCACACGAGATATGATTAGATCAAAATACCGTAATTAGGAATATCTATGGTTTAAACAAACATCTTTGGTAAACACTAGTCGTTTACTCATACTTAGGTTACGATGTGTGTATGAATGACACATATATACGATATAGTTATACAAAAATAAAGTAGATTCATGTATCATCTAAACTGACATGTCATATAGTGTCACTTTTGTAGATATGTCTCTATCCACATATACTCTTATAAATACACACTTGTATAAGTATATCTTTTACACCATTTCATTCAATCAAGGAAGATATAGATAAATACACTTCCTAGTATCATCAAATGGGCTTGTGAAATTAGGGTAATTAGTTCATATACATCACACACTAGGGTAAATACTATAGTTCACAAACTTACATGAATTGAACTGGTGATATAACTTAAGTAGCTTGATCTATCAAATTACTTAAATATATGATACTATGAATTTGGGTATTAGGTATTACAAAATTTCAATATGCCTTTCACACATGCATGTGTATCCCATGGTTACTTGTTATAGACTTGCTAATTAGGATTACTCATACTAATCTTAGTCTAGTATGAGTTAATTTTATCAATATCCTTACTATTTCTATTTGATTTGACAATGAGATTCTAAACCAAGCAATACAATAGTGATACTAACCTGTACTTAGTTGTGGATCCATTGATTCCTTGGTGAGAAGGCTCCTCTCGATTGGAATTTTATGGGATTAAATTTGAAAGCACATGTATTGAAAATCAAAGGGAGGTACTGCTCCAGATTAAGATCCTAGAGGTATTGGAGCATATATGTTTCATGGCTATAATGGCTTGTCATCAATCACTTTCAATAGGTAACAAAGACAGTATACCACAATGGCTAAGCAGATAGATAAAGGAGAAAATAACTTGCTTGGGGTCCATGATAACAATATGTTGGTCGGGTCAGGGTGATGATACATGGTTGTTGGAGGAAGTGAAGTTATGCTTGGTCCTTTTTGTGGTGGTTGGGTACAAGGGCAAAGAGGGACACTCTATCATCACTATAGAAGGCACTAGAAATCTCTTAACATCATGTTTGTTTGACACAAAAAGGAAGATGAAGAAGCTTGTGGATGGACTAGGTCAGGGAGGATGAGAGGGAAGGTATGATGGGGAGAGGAATGATGGGCTACTTACTGGGTGATCGATACCCTTGTGATGTCATGTGGACTAAAGTTGTCACCAACACATTGAAAGTGTCTGACAATAGCCATTGAAGTTGGTGGTTGTTGCTTCTTGACAACATGGTTGTGGACTGGTGGTAGAGAAGGAGACATGGTGGAAGTGCTGAGAGGACAAAATGTTGGTGGAGGCACACTTTCAACACTACGGTCATGCTCTTTAGTCTTACAATGCATCAACTTTTGAGTTAGTAAGTGAAGGCTTCACTTCATTTCTGTACGACCTATGGAGGCGGGGAGGTGTATTGTGACTAGGGTTTATTACTAATTAAGGAAGGAAAGGAGAAAAAGAGAAGGAAGAGAAGCGAGGAGGAAGAGGGAAGGAGATCTAACAACCGATTGTTTTTGCATGGAAGAGAAAAAATGTGGAGGCAAGAAATAAGTGTGGAGAGATTGAGACATGCATGGGGAGTGGGAGACAAAGTTGTGAAATCTTCGCTCCTTGCACATGACACAGTCACATGGTATGGTATAGTCCCCTTCCAAAAATCTTTGAGAAGAGGCAGGTTAGCCATCTGATCATGTACTTCTCAAGTCAAAGAGAGGACATATCCATGTGACAAGGAATATAATGACAATAATGCAACCCATGGCTACATCCTTTAAACCTAAGTTGTAATATGTTTATATACTAATCCAATTAACTATGCAAACATTATTCAGATTATATGAAATTTGACATGTAGGCTAAATTGGTAATGAGGAATCTAAATTTTCAATAAATTTCATATTTTGATGTTTTGTATTAGATTTCATCATATGCATATTAGGTAATATCTTAATGCATTTAATACTCTAAATCTAATGGATTGGGGAACCAATATCCATAGTTATGTATTCAATTTCTTTCATCTTTCAATCCTAATACTATAGGGTGCCAAAACAGGCTTAATCTAGTAATTTGTCTATGTATGCATTGACTCCTATTTATTACTCTACGTTGATTATGTCAAAATATCATTTATGAGTGTAGTTATGATTTCATGATAATTTTTGACTCTAATAACTCCCAACACCTTTAAATTGGGTAAAAATGTATTATATCATAACATAATCAAATAGAGCCTACAAGAAAGGAGAGTTACCCGAATAGCCTATATTTGAGTATGTTACGACTAAACAAATATGAAAGAATTTGCACCGATAGCATAAAAATCAAGTTCAAGAAGTTAAATGATTTATTCTATTATACCAGGCCCGTGGATCCTATTTTAGGCCATATAGGGCAATACATAGCTTACACACGTGAGAAGGCTAGGTTTCATTAATAAATATCAATGGTTGTTCCATGTATACAACAATATGTAATGTGCCATTTAGAAAAACATTGCATACATTAAGTTGCTTCATAGGCCATCCCTTTGACATGACAATTGTAAGCAAAACTTAAGTTGCATGAGATTTAACCAAAGGGATGAATATTTTGATGTATTCATCCCTTCTTCTTAGAGAATCCCTTTAGCTAGTAATATGGTCTTTGATCTATCTAGAGAACCATCAACAATGTGTCTGGATTTAAAACCTACCTACATCCCATGATATTGTAGTCAAAACTTTCTTTCAACAAGAGCCCATACTCCATTTGTATGTAATACATGTACTTCATCAATCATACATCATTTTTGGCCATCATGTTCTAGAGAACTTTTGACGGTGCTTTGATTAGGTGGATCAATAGAAATTGATAAGTCCTATTGTGGATTCGGTTTAGAAACACCAAGCTTTGCCTCTTATTATAATAGGATGACTATCTATATGAATTTTATTAGGGGAAGTGGTATTATCTCTAATGATGGATGACCTATTGGAATTAATCCTCATAGGGGTTTACGTGTGAAAAGAATTGAGTCCATTATTAGTATTACCACTAGCAAATTTTATTTTTGTAACAACATTATTTTCACTTGAGCTAATATTTGGTGCAATATGTTAGTCATCACTGAGATAGATGCCGGTCATCACTGAGATGGTTGTACTCAAGAGTAGTATATGTCACTATAACATGATGGGTTCTTGTGTTTTCAACTAGAAACTGATTGGGATGCTAAATATGTGAGGTAATAGAGTGAAGAGATATGTTAGTAACATTTCTGACATATTTTTAGCTCTCTGTGTTGTTAATCTATCTAGGGGTGTCAATAGGAATAGAAGAATTTAAGGTCACAACATCAATCAAAGTGGAGTATGACAGAAGCTCATCGACTCTAGTCATATTTGATGCTTTTAATTTGAAATAGAAAACACATTTATCTAACACACTATTTTTGAAATGTAAATTTATTTAAAGAAACATGTAAACATTATTATCCTTTATGTTGGGAATTAAAGATCAAGAAGAAACAAGGAAGAGAATGTGGATATAATATATCATGGTTGAGTCTCTCAAATATGGATAACATAAGTACCAAACGCCTTCAGTTGTGTGTATGAAATAAACTTGTTAAACAACAATACAAGTGGTGATGTCACATCTAAAATAAGTGTATGGAGGCGATGAATTATATAAATTGCACTGGATAAAGCTTTGGATCAAACTAATTTTGGCAAACTATTTCTAAGACAAGTTCAATTACATGTCTATCCCTCCTCTCGATTGTACCAGTTTGTGAAGGATCATGAGGTAAGACAAATGATGTACCAATCCTTTGTCCTTAGAGAATTGATAGTGTTTGTGATTTACAAACTCATCATCACCATCACTTTGCATAGTTTGACTAGAAGAAGAATACTAAATTTTCACCACATTGCACAAAGTCACAAATATGTAAGAGAAACCATCTTGTTCTTCATAAGAAATATCCAATTAAAACAAGTACAATCATTAGTAATTATTACATAGTAATGATTTAGTGAAATGAAGAACATACAAGCCTTACCGACCATAAAAAAGAACATACAAGCCTTTCCCCAAACATCACAATTCACAATATGAAATGGTCATGAAGACCTTATGTGTTTGTGAATGACATGCAATCATCTACTTTTGCTAATCTCACAACTATTACAAATGTACGAATACTATGATAGAGAGGTTATTAGTTTGTTTTATAGAAGTTGATGAAGTGCACCTTTATTTGAATAGCCCAATATTATAAGACAAAGTTCACTTGTGGCTTCATTGAACCTATTCGAGAATACGATTTTGTGTGTATTTGGTTGGAAGCAAGTAGATGTCTTGGTCACACCTCCCCTTGAATAGTTTGTTGTATGTCTTTAAGTCCTTGATGTACATCATGTCATTGATAAAACCACATAACAAGGAAATAGAGAAGTTAGATCATAGAAAGACAACATATGTTTTTTTTGATTTCAAGTGTAACCATAATTCATTTGAGAGGTATATGTGTCACGTTATTTATATGAATCTCATAGGTGTAAGTATTTGATAACAAGTTTCCATTTCCTAACATAATTGATCCTTGTCCTTTGTAGTTTTTTACATCATTAAGACTACATAGAGTCTTGTTCGATATGGTCACTAGCACTGTATTGTAGATGCCCCTCAGTTAAATCTACTTCATTCAGACACATGGTATTCAAGGCAACTTTCGTTTGATTAGTAAGGCCTTTAGGTATATGCATGCTTTCATAGGAATTTTCATACAAATCCCAACACTTTAATGCCTCATGACCCCTTTTACAAAATTCTTTTAGAATAAGTATGTCCTCAAGTAATGTGAATTTGGGAAGCTTCCACTTACATACTGAAGATGCTTGAGTGAAACCTGTTCTCTCTGAAACAAATCAATTTTGATTTTGTGCCAGTCTGCTACCCGGGATTCCCTTAATGTATCTATTACTATGGTATCTTCCTCTACCTCTACTAGACGATCTACCTTAGCTATTATAATTTTTGTGATTTTATAATTGTTGCTTGTTGTCAATTATTTGTTCCACAAGTATATCATATCCATTCTTATGTGTATAAAATTTGAGGCAGGTCAAGATTTTTGGCTTCCTAGTTTTCCTTCTCTCAAAATCTTGAAGTACAGAAATTAGATCAATGTAAGTGGGGATAGGAGGATTAAACATAAACATCACAAAGCTGTCATAATTAGTACTATTAATACCTTTGAGGAGAGTGAGATCTTTCTCTTAATCATTGCTTGCATATTCAATAGCATTTAGTTGTTCAAAAATAGATTTATATTTTCTTAGATACTCGTCAAGAGAATCAATTCACTTAATGAAGGTTCTCAATTGAGATTTTAACTCAAACTCTTGTGACTGAGAAGATTTGGAAAACATTTTATTGAGAATACACGACACCTCATATGAAGCCTTGCAAAAAAATATTTCTCCCATGACTTCCTTGTTAGAGATACAAATATCCATCCCTTGGATGGTGGAGCTCTTTTTTGGGAAGGTGGACCCGCCTTGGAGGATAGCTATGTATGGGAGGTCAAGAGAACTTAGGAGGATGGGGCATCCTTGATTTTCTTTCTCATAGGGTGGTTAACTAGGTCTCAAGAGAGCTTGATTGGGTGGGAGATGTTTTGGGTGACCTGGTCGTGTTCTAAAACCCATTGCACTTGTCGTTGAGAGTCTAAGGTTTGATATTGTTAGATAGGTGACATATATATACATATATCACACTAGATGGATCCCGATGTAGCTTGGGCTGGTTGTACGTAGTCCATGGTGTTTTTATGGGGATATCGATGACTATTTGGTTTTGTTGTGTTGAGTTGTATCATGTCTGAGGGGTCCACTATTTGGGGGAAATGAGTGGGAACCTATTTTGGTGTTGGAGTGCCTACAACGGGAGAGCAGGGTGAATCTTATCATCTGTTGGATTTAATTAAAAAAAGTCTCCTGTGTAATCGATTGATTTTCATCCAGAATATGTGTTGTGGACTCACATATGATATTATATAGCATCATGCACTAAGAAAGGAGGAGGAGCTTCTATTCTATCAAGGAATCTTGTCAAGATTATAGAATTTGACCAGAGTCCTCACTTGTGACTAGGGATGACAATGGTGCAGATATAGTGCGGTTTATAGTAAAAGCAACGCCACAACACATAGAAAAATCAAACACCATATCCACACCATATCCATTGTGGTTTTTAATATAAGAAACAATATCTGCACCACTAAAAAATTGTGATTAACCGCACCCACTACCATTTGAACAAAATTCTACTAACCATAGTATCATTATACATAAAATTTATGAAGTTTCACACAACAAATGGAAGTAACAATATAGAAAATCTGAAAAACTAATATTTAGTTCATACTAAATAGAAAAAATCTAATAATATTAGTAATTATAGAAAATGAAATTCCTACTTTTGTATTCATTGAATTCCACTTAATATTAGAGATCTATCTATCTATGTGAGAACAACAACAAATAATGTATTTGGAATAATACTTTGCATATACTTAAATATAATTAATATGAACTATATGCGGTGCAGTTTTTATCCATGGTTTTTTCTCTACAACCATAACCTCACCACACCACTGTAGTACTAAAAATTTAAAACCATATCCGCACCATAACCACTTGGTGCGGTTATGCGTTGTAAAATGTGATGCGGTTATCTGCGGATATGGTTTTTTCACAACACCATTGCCATCCCTACTTGTGACTCTCATAGGAAAAGTTGTTGAGGTTTAGATTTAGTGTGAGAAAGGTGGAGATGTTTAGTCCAGCTAGGCAGGCATAAGGAGGAATAATTGACAACGATGATGAAATAACAAAGTCTTCTAATTCCATTGCAACAATGGCTCAATTCATAAGTAATGGATGAAGAATATTGATCATTTGTAGGAGAGGGGCGTAAAATGTTCCTTGAGTAGGAAGACGAGGACGAAAGCACTAGCACTTTGGAGAAACTTGATTCCTTAGTGGAAATTGGGGAAGATTTCAATGAATAAAAAAGACGAGGTTAGTTATGTGATCTTCTCAATGGATCTTGTCGATGGAAGAGACAGAGATAGAAAGATCTCTTTGAAGAAGAAGAGAAGATGAAAGAGTATGTTGGATTTGAGCTACAAAACCCTAGGCCAAGGAACATGAAGACGCCATGGAACTATTAGAGTGCTCTAATACCATATTTGAAAACAAGCAGTGAGGGGAATGAACAGTGGGTACCGCACACCTCACTGGTTTTATCCACTCTCTATTATATATGACAATCTGTTCATAATTTAAGTCACATTAGGATACGTGCTTGTATCTAGATTATAAGGCCCGTGTAACAAAGGGCTTAAAGCCAACTAAAGCAATTACATTCATTTTCATTAGACACTACATGCAATAAAATTGTCTTAGCCTAATAAAAATGACATGGTAGGGCATAGAAAGCACCTTTGGTCCAGCTTTGTAAAAAGAAAAACTATGACTTGCAGTCACTAACCTTATTCCATTTTCGACCTTCATTTTTTTCTACGGAAAATAATTAAGTACATTTTCATGAGTGGGTTGCCACCGTTACATGGATGGTCTTTCATTGTCGATTGAAAACAATAAAATATAATGTAGTTATAACATATTATATATATCATTGGTTCAGTAATGAATAGTATGAATAGATGACATAGTATGTTGTGTTTAATACATAATTTTTACAAAATTAAGAGAAAGTAAATATCAGATTCCAACTCCGCGTACGCCAACTAGAGTAAAATCCAAGATGTGCGGTTCCCTCTCTATGGTAAGATGACTTACTGGCAATACTGCCTACTTAGGTTTGGAACTCCTTTAAAATTTTAAATGTTTGTAGATGTGCCTGCTCTACTTGCCCCTACTAAGCCACAAACAAACATGTGCATGGCATGCGAGTCCGGAATTAGAATTACGATAAAATAACAGACGCACATGAAGTACCTAAAATTTTTATTGTCATAGTATACATTCTATCTGCCATATTGATCACGTTACAGTTTTTTTAGCAAATCTAGTATCTAGTTTTCAATTAACATTGAACCATGTGGAATGTGCCAGATATAAATGGTGGTTGATGGATGCATGCAACTTTTTGTAACTAAATGGACAATGAGGTGAAATATAACCATGTAACAAGGAATGACAACACTGGGCTTTCAAAAAGAAAAAAGGGAATGACTACACTGGTAATTTCGCCTCTTTGTTATCAAAGGCGAGTAATTGACTGATTCCCTGCAACAAATTCATCGATTTATCGCTCTACAGTACCGTCCTGGACTTTATTGTGTCTTCTGAAAGAAACTCTTACTGAATTTAAAGCTGACAGCTCAGTTACATTTACATAGCCTGTTACCATTAGCTTCATTAAAACACCTTCAAGCACGGATGCGCATTGGACGGATGAAGCGTCCTTGTCTTGACAAGTACTTCTCAAATGAGCAGAGACAAACAAGTGCGGGGCCATTGGAGCTTGGCACTTCTTTAGCACCTAGAGCGCTTAGTCACTCGCCAGTATGGGTCAAGGAGATAGACGACCAACATGGACTGCTCCATGTTCCAGCTACTGTTCTGATGAGAGAATATTGTCGAGCAATGTACTGAAATCGTTGCATTGAGTTCTTCCCATGTGCGATTAATGTATCAGGTAAAGAAGGAAAAAACTTGTAGCTTTCACGCCTTCGTGGCAATGGCGTACCAGATTGTCTTGTGAGGGATTGTTAAGTTGTGACAAAATCAAGGTTTATATGCTGTTTTACTTCACGCATCACAGTATTACTGCAATCAGCCAAACAAGTCATAAGTGCGAGTTTGAAATACATATCATCATAATGAACTCACATTTGTACTTCACTGGACCCAACTTCATCCCACTTTGCACTCCTTACACACCTATGATCAAACAAACCCTTAATTATAATGACCACGAATGCATCCACCGGACTGGAATGCGGGCGGTAGGAAGAGGACGATTACAGCACGCCTGCAGGCAGGTAAAACGGACAGTGAAGAATAAAACCCGAAGTGAAGGCAAAAGAGACTGTTGGTATCTTCATATATGTGTATGTAAGGGGCCCCTCCGCAGATTCGAGGCCACTGTCGGACAGTGTCCTTTGTCTCATGCCCTAAGGCCGCAAGCAGCTTGCAGGGTATATCATTTGTGGAGGAAAAATCCAACCTTCTCTCCGAAGATATGACTTAAATTTTCTATGATAAGTAAGGAGCAAGTGGCCAGCAATTTTGAAAGGAAGGATCCATTCACCATTTCACAGAAAAAGAAATGGTTCATTTCTTACACCAAGACGGAGGCCTCATAACTCTTAACTAGCAAGCCTGCGGCCTGCCTCAGACTCATATATGATTGCCATTAATGGTCCTTCCGGACCTAGTGTTGGAATTTAACTTCATTAATACGTCTTGCTACTCTCTTGACACAAAAGACCTACAGAAGAGTTCTGTTTGTGAAGACGATACGGCAGAGGTAGCATGATCTTTCCTGGTGTATCACCTCGGTGTAGTACTTCTTTTGTATCACTGGCCACTCTCCCACCTATGTTACCATGAATTAGCTAGGTCAATCCAGCTGTAGCATCCTCTCCGCCTCACCTCTACAACCCTAAAATCCCACGCCAGAACAAAAGCTACTCGATGACTCAAAACAGCCAAACTTGTACACATGCACGTCCGCTGCGCCATATTGTTTCCATCTGCCCCTTCCTCACTCTCTGTACTACCAAACAACTATTTAATTGGAGTACTGTTGGGGGCCCTGTTTATTCCTTTGAACCCTTTGTGTCGGTCTGTGAAACAAGAGGGATGTGCAGAAAACACTACAAGTTGTATCTTCTCCAGTAGTTGAACAGCACAAGGGTTACAACTTCCCAACTGTTCTGCCATTAATCCAACCCGACGGGACATGGGACATGGCCCCCTTTTCAGCAACGGACTGTGGAGAGGGAAAACAAAAGATGAAGTGGGTATCTAGGGTTCTCGAGAAGAGAGGGGCCGCGGTATGCAGTTTCTGTCTGAACTCGGCGACGGGTCTTATATTTAATTCTTAGGTAGTTGTTGGATCATTGGATGACGATCCAGTGATCCAACGGCCCCCCTTGCCTTACATGCAAATAGGATATTATTTATGAGATTGGATAGTACCTCTCACATTATTGTTGTCAGTCGAATTGATGGACTTTTTTTTCCAGTTTGTTCTCAGCTTTTGTCATAAGGTTTTACTGTTTAGACCTCAAAAATATGGTTCTGACTCCTTGTTTGTAACCGCAAGGTGAGGTGGTGGTCTCATATAAAAGAATACAGGAGAATTAACATCTTATTAACCTTGGTCACTATCCAGCCATATGTCATGGTGTTGACACCCCATTGTGGTCCCCTGATCAACGATTGAGATTAATGTTCTCTTCAAAGATCGAATAACCATTTACGCCACATATTATTATCCTTTTTGGCCTGAATGCCATACCTTTTACCGATAACCTAACTTCGTTAAAAGAAACTCGTCAAGAATCCACTGAGATTGAAGTTTTAAGATGTGACTTGGGAAAGTTTGAATATAGACTTTGCTTAATGATCAGAGATTAAACATCTCAATCAAGCTAGTTGTGGAGCCCAAATGTACCCATAACTCAAAGGATTCAATGACCTAAGAGGACCGTGAACTTTCCACCGTTATCCACAACTACTCTATTTTTATTAAGTGATCCCAATCGGCTTAGGATCTCCTATAGTAGATCCATTCCGTATGATTGGGATGAGATTTGATTAAAACATGATCAAGACATATGTTTTTAAAAAGTTAGGTAAAACATATAGATGCGACAAATAGACTATCATAGCAATGACCTAGTTATGTGATTTGTTATTGATGAATGACTAGATACATGGAGACATATAGTTATATTTAGCATGACATGTTGCTTTGGTATTATAAACAAGTAGATAGATAATAATTTTTTTTTTAAGATGAATAAGTAGATCAACAATTATGGTATGAATGTGTTCTTGTTTTGGGTTATAGTTAGCAGTTTGGATGAATAAGTAGAATAAATCAACTGAATGGAGAGGGCCTTGGTGCATCATTACCATTTCCAAGCCTTCAAACTTTTTGAAATCTTCTCTCTAGAAGGATCTTCTAGAAAATCATCAATGGAGTCTGAACAAGATTAGGTAGTTTCTCTCTAGATTTAGGAGAGTCAAAAGGGGCAAAGGTTGATGGTGAATATGGGAGGGGGTTATCTATAACTTCTAGCAAGGGTTGGTAGATTTAACATCGAGAAATAAGTTTTGGAAGTAATTCCCATTGAAGGAGGAATGCGGAATAAAAATTAGGATTTATACTGTGAGAGAACCCAATGAGATTTGGCTTTGTAGGGTGCACCATTGCAAAAAATGCCACGTTCTATATTGTGGCACCCTATAGGAAAAAGTCTTCTTCTTGGGTGTCCCTAGGTAGAAAATATGAGTTTTCCTTATCCAAGCCTCTAACATTCTAGAATATATGAATATAACATGTCTAGGAATTCTATTTTTGATTGTGAGATTGTGTCATTTAGGAATAAAGTTTCAATTTATAAAAGGAAGATGAGGAGAGATGAAAACTTTAGGGACAACTATTTTCTTTTCTATTTCTTTCTCAAAAGACATGAAATTGATTTGAATATCTTATCCATGAAAATATTGAATTTGATTTTTGGATAGATATGATGAGGCAATTGAATTTCTAATAGGGATAGAAAATGAAACTTTTATTTATGAATAATACAATTGGACAATTTAGTAACTTGGTTTAATGAAAGCCCAATCAAAAGGAGCAACACACTCTAGTTCATAGAAGGGATTTTTCTACTAGTGAACCATTGACAAGTGGCATATGAGCATACAAGATAATTGAAATAGGTACAAAATGTGGGAAGTGTAGAAAAAGTTGGATAAATTCTATCATTAGCCAGAGATATGAAATGATTATGATAATTGATCATATTGAAAAAATTGGGTATAAGAAACTAGAGTAACTTTGCTTCTCATCTTTGAGAACCAAGAGAATAAACATGGTCAAAAGGGGAAACAAGTTCCACTTGTCATGTTTCTATCAATCATAAATTCAACAAAATCATCATCTCTAAAGGAAGTCAAAGTACAATAATTTGATATAGGATACCATAACCTAAAGTTAGGAGTTTCTTCTAGCTATCTAAGAATCCTTTTAGATTCTATAAGATGAGACTTTCTAAGGAAAGATGGTAAGTTCAATACACAAAGATACACTAAATATATTGATATAGACAATCAAGTATCACATAAATTTGCATCAAATTTTCTCCATCCCATTCTTTGTCAAGCGTGGTGGTGTTGGAGGTAGAAGAATATATAAGTTTGAAATTCGTCATCTTAAATAAATTTATGAGTTCATTTTGTAATTTATTTGGTTGATTATGTTCACATTTGGTGTTTACTTAATTTGGTATCCTAAGACGAATATGATCTCTCTAATCTTGTTCATTTCAAATTCACTATAAATGAGAGAACTCAATTCCTTACATGGATTGTCATTGATTGAACAAAACAAATATCCCCAACATAAATGTGGATTATACTATCATCGCTAGAAATTTTCTTTACTAAGGGTTAAGAATCAACTTTACCATGGAATAGTCATTATATAAAAAATATATTTTAAGATTCTTAATTTGAGAATAAGGGGATTGTTTAATATTGTATAAAGCCTTGTGAATGAAAAGTATGGATAGATAGCTTTTTCATTTTCAATGCCAAGAGTTTGAGATACAAAGACTTCTTCCACTTTGTATCTATTCAAATATTCACCTTTGACACCCATTTATTATTAATGACAATTATTATGCCATGAAAGGAAGTAACATCGTAAGTGACTATAAACTTTCTACCAATGCAAAAATTTTCATCAATTTCATTGCCTTTTTATTTAACATATCCTTTAGAAACACACCTTTCTTTTATCCATTGAACCACATTAAGTTGTTCATCTAACTTGTTGTTGAGCATGAGTGTCCACAACTAGTTCTTGTTTAATTCTTTTAACTCAACTTGCATGGATATTACAAAATCACTATCGTCAAGTTCCTCCTTTATGGACTTGGGCACAAGTTGAGATATGAAGATAGTATGATCTTTGTCCTTGAAAGAGTCTCATATATTAACCTTCTCAGTGACTCCCATGATCTTCTCCTTTAGATGGCCCTTTGCAAAAGTGGGATTGGATCTTTCTTTTCTTTCTCTTGGGGTTGCCATCATGAGAAATCTATTGGTTGAACTTGTCATTATCATCCTTGTCGATGTCTTCTTCTTTTATCTTTGGCAAAATATCATGTAAAACATCATCACAAGTAATACCTTTTCTAGTATAGGGGTGAGTTGTAAGAACTTGGACATGTACGGATTCTTGTATCCTACATTCACTTGTTGTAAACATTATTAGTTGGACTATATCTAGGAAAGAAAATGATTCATATGTAGAATGAAATGTATCTAAGGTATCTCTTTCATACCATAGAAGAGTGATGTGCAAAAGCATCAAGCTTACAATATGTAACCCGATTCACACACTAATGCAACATATCTCCAAGATTATAACTCTGGATTGAAATAGAATTGCAAATCTGGATTGATCGATAGATATGATTCTAGATAGTAAATACATGGGGTTCTTGTGACATCCCCATTTATAGGTAACAATGTCCTTATTTTGGTTCTCTTTCTCTTTTTTCAATTAAATACTTCATAGGACCTTTTTCCATGTTTTAGAGTAAGTTAGAATTGATTGGGGTCAACTAAACCTATTAACTCATCACTATTCCATGTACATGAACCTTTAGGATGTAACACCTCTACAAATGAGAATTATTGGAAATGTTTTGTGTAAAATCATTAATCTGTAGTCTCCTACGTAATAATATACTCTATGATAACCCTAGGGACTTAGTTTGAGAGAATTTGGGATAACTAGATAGGACTCAAGAATTAGAGAATTGGGGATAACTCAATAGGACTCACCCTAAGTGACAATTAGGTTAAGCTAATTACAATATTTAAGTAACTATTTCATTATGGAATAAATGTAGCAGAAATAATATCAAATGTAGATATAAGGCCATATCCATATTCCTTATACTTGAATGAGGTCAACCTACCAATTTTTGTCTTAGTTAGATATCAAATACACCTTTAATGAAGGTTTACAAGTAAAGTAATAGTTATAATAACTTTATTCAATATTAATCATTGGCCATGCTAATTTCTAAACCAATGTCCAATTTTAATTGGTTGTCACACATATTAGTGAAGACTTGATGCATTGTGAGGATGCTCAGTCCGGGTAGGGTTGTCAGGTAGGGGATTTTATCTTCCAGCTCATTCTTCCCCACGTGCGCATGAGACTAGGTCCATACCACATATGTCGGGAGGCTCTCTTTCACCCAATTCGATGTGATTTCATTACCAATCAAATCCTCTCTCTACTCAAAATCCTTTGGTCCCTCACTCAGGCTGAGTAGTACCCTGTGGAAAAAATGCCCAACTCCACCCTAGGGGTTCCATCACTCCACACTCTTGTGACCTACATTTTCCTTGATACTATTTTATCTGCCCACCCCAATCGATCAAGAAACATTCTCCATACTTCCCCTAGCCTTCCCCTCACTAAATTGCTAGTGGATCATAGAGAGTCAACCTATTGGATTTGATCTTCTTCCTTGATGAGAAAAGAAGAGTGATGTCTACCTGAACAACCTTGGACAAATTTGTCTGGAGGTAACGATCTTCAACCTCCCCTCTTTTGTTTTATGTAAACCAATTCTTTTGGGTTTTTAGATCTTTTACAGTTAACAAACTTGGTCTTGATCCAGTCCTTGAACGACCATCGACAAGTATTTCCATGGTATTTAGACCCTGGAGTGGTTGTCATCATAGGGGTTTTGAAATAGTCCCATCACAATACTTAGGAATGAAACACCCAATTTTTGGAAGCTTCAAATCCTTGTACCTCTTCCTTGTTAATACATGACCATCTATGGGTTTCCTATCTGTACAACAAGTCTGGTTCAATGTACTTTCCATTGCTAGAGTTCCATAAGGTGCTTACCTCTATTCCACTACCCTTTCATGTGTTCTCCTTCCTCCAATCGTGGATCCATTGACTACTCTAAGACATTCATTGTTGCAAGGTTAATGCTTATTACTTGGCTTTTGGTGAATTGAGTACATGAGTTGAGGCTTGTTGAGCTCGGATTGCCAAGGCAAAGCTAGTGGGTAGGTCTCCCACTCATGGGGAGGCTCGAATGAAGGTTGTCTCCCAACATTGAGCTCAAGTGGAGCGGCCATGGTGTGTGAATAAGGAAATCCAATCCCTAGGGTAAAAGTCCTGTCTCACCAACGATATTTTGGCTATATCAGTGTCACCTATAAAGGGTATATATCTTCTTTTACCTACTCTGAGTTGATTTGGAACGTGTATTTAAAGCAGCAAATGCCACTTTGATGTCAACATAACGTTGATAAATTTTTGGGTTTCATGCAAGGTCTAGTTGTTCTTTCCCGTATATTTTTATTTCTTCCAAAATGATTTTTTTATTGAATATTTCATAAGAAATTATTGGTTTATTCATACAATACATATATGTATATTTTTGAAATAAAAAATATATGACTGACTTAGTGAGAGTTTTTGAGGCATGATCTCGAACTTACAGCGGGATTAATTTTCAATTAGTGAATTCAATGGCCCCTGACCATGTACCTAAATAGTGCTATCGTATATATATATAGGTTTGATCCTAAGGTATGTACATTCTCTATTTTATTTTTGGCATTATTTGACTAAAACCTAACTTCATCTAATGAGACATCACTTGGGCTATTATTTTTCCTTTAAAATCAATTATTGAACATTCATCTCTTGATTTCAACTCATATAAATTCCTATTATTGTTCAATTTCTCTTTTATAATGGGTCCTTGGACCCCTCTTGACATGTTTTCATTATTATATGATAATGACTAAATTGCTAGTCTTGCCTCTCTATATTTATGCATGCTAAGTGTTTAATAGAATATCTATAATAGTGGTAGTTATGTACAATCATACTTACAAAGAGAGAGTGTATTCTGCCAAGGGTGTGTGCTTCCACCATTTCTTCTTAGGGCATGGTCCTACGGTGTTATGGTCCTATTTTAGTAATATTTAGTCTACACTATTTTTCATGCAAAGCGTATTATTTAAATTTGAAACCATGGAAAATGGTTATGGTAAGATACTTCATTCATCATGATTGTACTCTGAATTCAATATGCCTAATTTCACTTGTTATAATTCTTTAGAACATACCGATCTTATACAACCCCTCATTGTGGGACATCTATATTGCACCAATAACCCAATTAATGCCCAAAGTATTTATTATATGTATGTACTCAACCTTTTCTAACCTTTACCTTATTTCCTATGTTCTGGGTGATATTCCCTTCAACCTAGGTACAAATCAGACAATTCACACCTTAGTAGAGGAACCTATGCTTGAGGATGTAGGGTTTGAGGAACCTATTCAACAATAGTTTGTGGAAGCTTCCAAGATGTCTATGCTGCCCTATGGAACTGATCAACTTAGTTATAATGTCACTTGAGTTTCCTTTTATGTCCATGTGGACAAGTAGTTAGAACTATTTATAACTTAAAATAATTTACTTTTCCTTTTTCTATTGATACAAATTTATTCATTAGTTTATCCCTATTATTTTGAGAGTATTTTAGCATCCCCTCCTTGTGGGTACCACTCCTTATAGAATGATATCAAAGAATAAGTCTATACTCTAGTGTCTTAGAACCTTAAATTAATCTTCTTACCTCTATCTATCCTTTCTAGGAGAACCAATCTATTTGGGAACATGAAGGATGAGATATCTCGATCCTACAATGGATGGGATGGGTATTCACCACTATAACCATAGTTCTAGATGCTACTTGTGGATCCATGGATGATGACTCTATATGCACATGCCACCTCTAGGGCCCATTATGTCATCCAATGTGCCTTCTCCTATTACAAGGAATTCCATCTCCACCTAGGTTTACACCTAGGCATGAGTTGACCTTCTCGTGCTATATTTTGACTACTACAATGATGGGGTGGGTCAAAACCAATCCTAATATTGAGAATCCCAAGGAGTACTCCCTAACTGAGTTCATCAAGATCAAAATGTCTCTGCTTCAAAGTTGAAGGAGAGATCACGATGGTGGACAAGGCCAACAATTGGGTATTGACCATCGAGCATACCTTTGAGGGCATGGCATGCCCTCCTCACCAGAAGGTCCTCTTTGTGAAATAATTGATGGACTTACTGGCACACATATGGTGGAACAATGTCGCCCAAGCTCACAAATATATGGTATGACATGGGAGATATTTTTTACAATGTTGTGCGAGAAGTGCATCTGCTCTACTTCTTTGAGAAAGAAAGAGATTTACCAAAATTGAATTATATAAACGAATTGATTAAAAGGATAATTATTTAGTATAGATTGACAAAGCAATGGTTAAAGCATTAAATGAGAATATTTTGTCTTAATCTATAAATAATAGTAGAAAGGAAGAAAATTCTAGAAATTGGAGAAAATAAATATTCCATGGGATAATGGTATTGTTTTAAACAATGTTTAAAAGGAGTAAGTTTTTTATGGAAAAGAAATACCAATAAGACTAAATTAATGAAATTAAGTTTGAAAGGGTTAAGTGAGTTCCATGGAATAAATATTTTAAAGAATATATAAAAGATGGAAATAGATGAATAATCTAAAATCCATGATCAAATTAGCCAAGAAAGTGCAATGTATTTATATGGTTTCCTTTTGACAACCATGCTTTTTGTCCCCTTTGTACTTGACATAACCGAGAGGAAAAAGGAGATTAGTATAATGGCATGTTGCAGAATAAACCATAAATTTATATGTATGGCAAAAAAATAGTGGTTTTGGAAAGTAATTAAGAAGGGAGAAGCAAACAAGCCGAAAAAGCTAAGGCTAGAACATGAGAAAGTATTATTAGCGGAAAGGAAATTAGACTTGGAGCCGCATTACCCTTCCTTCCTTCTCATTCTTTCTTGTAGATTCTAGGGTTTCCTTCAAGACCTATATAAGGACCATGGGAGTCTTCGCTTTCAAACATAATAGGAGTATGGGCCTCTATACACTATGGGGGATCCTTATAGAAGGTCCCTGACTTCCAGCCTTTCCTGACCCCCACACAACCGAGACCTTGAAACCTGGTTTCAAAGATGACTACACCATGTATAATAGGTCCTGCTCTGTGACAGTCTAGTCATACTAGATCAAAACCTTAGTACTCCAACCCTGGGGCCGCAATGCTGATGAAGACTGCTAGGAAGGGCGATTGTCACTGGCTTGATCTCTGACGGTGGTGCCCTCTATTTCTATCCAGAGTCTCATAGAAAAAGGATCTGGAGATGTACATATAGCGGGTGTCTGAGGATTCTCAGCTAAACCTGCCCCGCCAGCCAGCCTTCCTGGTTAAGTCGAAGGTAGAGCTTCAATCCATTGGAGATGGTTGAAAGAGAGAGATGGTGGGAAGTGTGGATGTCAGGCAGATGCAGATGGAACTGGAGTGTAGCTGACATCGGTGTTCATGACACCACAACATAACCTGAGCGACTAGAGAATCTTAGACGTGAGAGACAAAGAGAAAGAGAAAGAGTAGGATGTAGAAGGAGGTGATATCGATAGAGTAGGATGATGGAACGAAAGCGGTGACAAGGAACACAGATGATGTCCCCTTCCAGTGATTACTCTGTAGTGGGCTCTGGGGGTGTCAGGTAGCTGTAATGCCAAGAATCGGGTGTAAGATTGAGACTGTTGGAGAATCCTTTTCAGTCTCACTCTGCGTCCATCGGCGTACGACTCATAAGGCTATGAGGAAGGAGAGGGGGTTAGGGTAGTTTAGCAGGGCACATGGTTTGTTGAGCTTTAACCGGTCCAAGGATGAACCAAGGATATGAACTGCGCCCCACTTACTAGGTGGTACTGGTGCTACCCAATGATAAAGTGCCACATGGCATAGTCTTGAGATTAAATGTGGATTGATTGATTTGATTTTTTTGTGTCTGATTGGATAATATACTTGAAGTGTATTCTACATGATAATCTGCATGGCTCACCATCAAGGTACGTGGTTATAATTATGATGACCCGTAATATAGTTTACCGATGTTTTCCAAATTATTTTTGAGGACTGATTTGATGAATAAACTATTGATTGTTTATTTAATTCATGTTCAACTATAATGCCAATATAAGTATCACATAAGTAAATGATAATATTCTAAACCCTAGGCTGACATATATCAAGGGGTGATGCACTCAAGCCCTGGAGGGGACAGTGATCACGCCTAAGATAGTATATCCGGTAAGGGTTGGAATACATAAAGAATAAGCCAGTTCTTATTTGCAATATTTGATGCTTATTATGTGATCATGTTAGTTGCACACATGTGGTTGCACTCAACGTACATAGTATAGTCATATGCTGATCACGTTTTGTTAGTCAGCATTTTAGGTATATGTTTTACATGATAAAAGACATGAAGAATAAGATGAAAGGTATCAAAGGGTTTAGAGCTATACCAAGGAGGACTAGATAGATGATACTTCTTCTCAATAGGTATAAATTCCATGAGATATATCATTATAAAATTTGTAAACCATATTTGAAATTGAATTGAAATTTTTCTTTATTATTTGTTATTTGACTAACTTGGATCCTTGGGAATATAAGTAATATTAATCAACTTGAATGTCTTTAATTAATTGGAGGACACTAAAAGTGAAGTCATTACTATTGGTATCAAAGCCCTAGATTTTTCAAATAATGTTTATTAGTTTACAATTTCAAGTAATATGTAGAAGTACGAGGGAATTATTAGGGCATTTTCTAAAGGCAGTGGTGTCTAGAAGGGACCACGATCGGGGGCTGGAAAAATTTTCCTCTGCTCCGCTAGTCATCTTATGAGGAAACCCGAACCCGTGCATCCTGCCTGGACAAAGTCAGAGGTCTTTTCCCGAAGTAAAATACCTTTAGGTTTTCTTCTCATCTTGATTCATCCACTTCTTGCCTTCTTTCTTAATAAACTCTAAATGGAACTTCCCTCCTCATCTCAAGTTAGGGTTTTTAAGAAGAACTAGGATTAGGGCTTCCTCCACCAATCAATGTACATATAGTGTGAAATAATAATGTACATTAAATGTGGAAATAATAATGTACATGTACATATGGAAGTAATAATTTACATGTAATGAGGAGATGATAATGAACATGAACTGTGGATAAAGTGACGAAAAAGGGGTTTATGGGTTTCCTTGTGAGGGTAACCCTAGATGGAACTAGGGTTGGTTTGGGAAAACCCTAGTGGGCCAAGGGAAATAGAAACCTTAAGAGGAAAGGTGTAGTCTCTAACCCTTACATAAAATCCTAACCCTAGAAAATGGGAGTAGAATGAGTAAAATGGAAACCATGTACATATGAACCCTAATTAGGATATGATAGAATAGATATAAGAACAACACAAATGGGTTTAGGTGACCCAACCTCCCATGCATGAACTTGGAGAAGTTCATGCATTATGCATGTGAAATGATCTGAATATATATGGGAAATATAAAATAACCAAGGGTTATACATGAAAAAGAAAACATGGATATAACTTTCTCATCACCCTAATAATATATATGGAGGAAGGGATGGATAAGTCTTCCATGCATATGTGCATGTGAAAGAAGGCATCAATGAGAAAGGTTTTGATAAACATAAGTAACCAATGGTTTCATATAAAAAAATGAAAGTTTGAATATAACTTACGCGAACCCCTCATGCTATCTCTGGAAATTTGGTTATGGAAAGAAAGTCAATGAGATGACTACGATCAAGCCCCTAGAGGGGAAGGTCAGAAAAGATCAAGCCCCTAGAGGGGAAGTTCATGAATGATCAAGCCCCTAGAGGGGAAGATCATAAAAGGTCAAGCCTCTAAAGGGGAAGACCGACATAGTACCAAGCCCCTGGAGGGGAAGGTCGAGAAAGGTCAAGCCCCTAGAGGGGAAGGCTGACATGGAACCAAGCCCCTGGAGGGGAAGGTGGATCAAGTCCACTACATGGACAAACCCCATGAGAGGGTATCCCAGAGATTGAACAAATACAAGTTGAGAAGTTATGATAATAAAAACAATTCATAAAGATGAAAATATGAAACCTTTAGGGATAGTGTGCCAACCTAGGATGGGTCAATGCAATAGTGGGTGAAGGACCTATGGGGGAGGCAAAACCTTAGGCCTTGGGGCTAGGTTGTGGCTAGAGAGCCTAACTTCCTCCTATGAGCCATGAAGGCACCCTATGTTAGGACCTTCCCTAGAAGGGTGAGTTGACATATGAGGTTAAAGATTGTGGTAACCATGAATGTCACCTAATATAAAAGATTGAAAGCACATATATTGAGTATGATTATTTGAACTCAAGTATGCCATATCTAAGGGACATGAGGAAAAGTCAATATGGAAGTGGATGACCGTATGAGACCAAGTCTAAAAAAAATGTTCGCTTGAAATGTTGCCATGAGTCCAATGAGGGACATAAAGTGAATGATGGGTATTATAATAGATGGAGGAATCCAGTTTGAAGAATTACATATGAAAATAATGTGTTTGAAATGGTTAAAGTTGTGACATCTCCAAGAAGCCCTTGCGAAGGGTAGAGTCCTAAGTCAATGCTAAGGTCAAGTAGGGCGTATTAAAGGTACATAGGACTGATGGGATTAGGAGTTGATTGTTCCTTGAATGCATAAGACCATGTGGTCTAGAGATAACAACTAATTTTGCCCTAGGACCATGTATCAGGAGGTTGGACACCTTCATGATGTTCATGTGCCCCAAGGGGGGAATGTGAGAGGCACTCCCTAGATTCATAAGAATGAAATCACTCCAAAAGTACCTATACCCCTAGAGACCTCGAGGAAGTGGCTAAGGCTCATGATATTTGAGGTGTATATGTAAAAGATACAAAGAAGTTATGTAATAATGAAATTACAAGAGGAGTTGTGTACAAATTCAAGAGTGAAAGAGGCATTTTACTTAATGAGATATAAGAATAATGTAGAATTATATAGTATGAATGGTTTAGAGTTATGTTGAGAATGATAAACTCTAAAATTTGAAACTGAAAGATAAATGTGTGGATGTACCATATCTGATCTTGGAATGGAATGAACTTCATGTTTGGGCTATAGTCAAGTGCTTATTTCATCTCATTATGAGTGGGTGAGATTGGGTGGATACATGTTATGCTTAAAATTGAGATATGAGAATGAATATCATACATTGAAAGTTTAATGACATGACCTAGGGTTTGAGGTGTTACCTCACCCTTATGAGATGATAAATAAATGATAGGCAAAAGGTAGTCACTGAGTAAAGTTAGAATCACATATGAAAATATAATCATTAAGAGGTGATATCATGTAAATACTAAGGATGTGGTCATGCCTTGAATTGATCTTTTGAGGTGATTATTTCACCCTAGATGATTTAGAAATCCTCCTAGGAGTGGTACATATATGTTATAGAGATCTTGTTCATGGGAATGTTTCACCAAGAGTGGTTCCCTACATGTTGATCGAGAACTTTTTGGCTTTTCCTTAGAGTCATAGAATTGCTTAATTTTGAGGACAAAATTTCTTTTAAGATGTATATAATGTGATAGACTGGATATTGGCTTAATTTTGAGGATGAAATTTCTTCTAAGGTGTGTAGGATGTGATGGACTAAGCTTTTGAAATCCTTAATTGTCTAATGACATAAGTAATTGTGTTTGATTGATGTTAACATTTCCAAGTATTTTGGTAAAATATGGATGATATTAATGTTGAAATCGTGATTAAGATCCTTAATTTTTATACCTTTCGAGGTATTTAATTGACATGTTATATTGTTGGATTTTGGCATTAAAAATTGAATGGAAAGTAGAGATAATGATGAGGAAGCTCTAGAACAAATTAGGTGATTTTTGAATTCTCCTAATAGGAGATATTTAGGCTTGAATATGGTGAACATGTATTGTATGGTTTTGTTCTTATTTATGTGCATGTGCTACTATTGTTTCCTTCTGACTTCCTCTGATTTTCTACTTCTTATCCTAGTGTGGGGTGTTTAAATTGTGGTCTCGTTTAGGAGAGGTTTCAATTTGGATGCCACAAATCAGATTAAGTTTTAGAAAATCTTGGGACGTCACAGGTGGTATCAGAGAATGAATAATAGCAAAGACTTACATTTGCTCATTATACAACTCAAACTAAAGAAAACCTTGAACCAGATAAGTTATAGGGTTAGATTAGTCATCTTTGAGAGACTAGACCTGACTTAGCCTCTAGGTTAGAACCTAGATGACAGACAACTAGGTCTAGACTAGTGCTTGTTATATAGCAAGTCATAAGATTTCATTCTTTCCTTATAATGTGGAGGTATGGGACGTTACATTATTTGGAAATGATGTGCATCAAGGGAAGAGAAAACCTAGACATATGACACTCATTTTCTAGAGTAGCTACACTAGTCTACACTTTGTTCTCACCCCTTCCATGAGGTGCATGACACTAGACTCTCTACTATGTGTGGGACACTAATTTTTTGGATTTGATTTTTGATTCCAATCAGATCGAACCTCGATAGTTTTCTCTGACGCATGTTTTATCAGAGAAAAACTATATAATATTTTATTATATGTAAGTATTACAAAAATGTGTCTCCACACATGTATGAGTAGGAGGTGGTCATGCGACTTAAGTGAAAGTGAATGATGTCAGTCTAGAAGATATATTAGTTCTAGATTAGATGTCTAGAGCCTTGTTAGAATATATGATAGATGGAATAGATGAAATAAGTTTAGATTGTATGATCTAAGTTTTATATAATGAGATAAGTTGGTTTATAATGATCAATGTTTCGTTAATTATTAAGGTTCAGTTTTTGAGGATTTGAGATAAGTTTTGATGATGCAAGTATGTGTGCTTTTCTAAGTTAAGATAAGTTAAGACAAGATATGAATCAGTAAGAGCCTCAATCTATTTTACAAAGGAGGACCTCTAGTGGTAGGACCAGTTATAGGGTAAAGTCTAGAGAGAGTGAGATCCAGAGGGAGAAGGTTATAGAACCTAAAGTCTAAGATATGAGAATTAAGAGAAATATGTGATATGATATGTCCTAAACTAGTATACTCCTAAGTGAATGAGTTGAGTTGCTTTATGCATGATTCCTATAGCCCGTCGAAACCTAGATGTCCTTGAGAGGACCAAACCCTAGATTTAGAGAGAGGCTGGTTAAATATGCATATGTGAATATGAATATGAGTACTTACCATCTAGGAGAGGGAGATGGAGTTTGAATACCCTGGAGGAGGTTTGAAATGCTAGTAAGATGTGAAGCCTCATTCTCGGGTTGGTGGTCACTTGTAGGACTCTAGTGGTGTATATAAGATAAAGAGAGTTGAGAAATAGTATGTCTTGGGTAGAGATCTATGAATTGAGTGTCATGTTCTAGTTTGGTTTGTGCTTAGGTGTCTATAGTTTGTGAAAGATATCTATTAATGCCAATGAGGTAGACCTGATAACCCTAGACCAAAGAGGGATGATAAAGTTTGCTGTTCAATGTGTAATATCAAATGTTGTAACAATTCATGTTGTAATTATATGTTGAATGGTAAACATGTGTTGTATGGTTTTATTATTGTTCATGTGCATGTGCTACTATTGTTTCCTTCATACTCCCTTGATTTTCTTATTCTTAGCCTAGTGTGTGGTGTTTAAATTGGGATTCTCACTGAGGTGAGGTTTCACTTTGGATGTCACACATCAGATTAAGTTTTAGAAAATTTGGGGATGTCATAGGTACCAATCTTAGTAATAATATAAGAAATTGCATCCAATAATAGATGTTAAGTAGGGTTGCTAACCCTAAGGTTTGAAAAGAAGTTGAGTTATCATTCACCTTAATCTTACTATGATGGAATTTCAGGGACACAATTCCTTTTAAGGAGTGAATGTAATATCCTCAACTTTAGTAAAATTGAATTATATAAATGAATTGATTAAAAGGATAATTATCTAGTCTAGATTGAAAACACAATGGTTAATGCATTAAATAAGAATATTTTGTCTTAACATGTAAATAATAATAGAAATGAAGCAAATTCTAGAAATCAGAGAAAAGAAATATTCCATGGGATAATGGTATTGTTTTAAAAATGTATAAAAGGAGTAAGTTTTGTATGGAAAAGAAATCCCAATAAGACTAAATTAACAAATATAAGTTTGAAAGGAATTAAGTGAGTTCCATGGAATAAATATTTGAAATAATATATAAAAGAGGGAAATATATGAATAATCTAAAATTCATGATCAAATTAGCCAAGAAAGTGCAATGTATTGATATGGTTTCCTTTTGACAACCATGCTTTTTGGCCCCTTTGTACTTGTCATAACTAAGAGGAAAAAGGATATTAGTACAATGGCATGTTGTGGAATAAACAATAAATTTGTATGTATGATAAGGGAATGATAGTTTTAGAAAGTAATTAAGAGGGGAGAAGAAAACAAGCCGAAAAGGCTAAGGATGGAGCAATAGAAGGTATTATTAGGAGAAAGGAAATTAAACTTGGAGCCATAGTACCCTTTCTTCCTTCTCATTCTTTCTTATAGCCTCTAGGGTTCCCTTCAGGACCTATATAAGGACCATGTGAGTCTTCACTTTCAAGCAGAACATGAGTATGAGCCTCTATACACTATGGGGGGATCCTTTCAGAAGGTCTCTGACTTCCAACCTTTCCTAACCCTCCATGCAATTGAGACCTTGAAACCTAATAGCAAAGATGACTATGCCATGTATAGAAGGTCCTGCTCTGCGAGAGTTTGGTCATACTAAACTGGAACCTTAATACTCCAACCATGGGGCTGCGATGCTGACAAAGTCTATTAGAAAGGGCGATCTGCATTGGCCTAATCTCTGACAGCAGTGCCCTTTGTTGCTGTCCAGAGTCTTGTAGACAAAGGATCTAGAGATGTACATCTAGCGGGCATCCAAGGATTCTCAACCAAACCTGCCCCGCTAGCCAGCCTTCTTGGTTAAGCTGAAGGCAGAGCTTTAGTCTGTTAGTTATGATTGAAGGTGAGAGATGGAGGGAAGCATGCACGTCAGGAGGACACAAATGGAACTGAGGTGTAGCCTGCATCGATGGTTGCGACACTGCCGCACAACCTGAGCAACTAGGGAATCATGGACATGAGAGGCAAAGAGAAAGAGGAAGATTAGGATGTAGAAGGAGGTGTTGCTGACAGAGAAGGATGAAGGAACGAAAATGGTGAGAGGGAGCACTGATGATGTCCCCTGCAAGTTGTCACTACATGGTGGGCTCTGGGGCATCGGGTACTTGTAGCACCAAGAACAGGTGTGAGATTGAGACCACTAAAGAAGCTGCTCCAGTCCCACTCTGCATCCATCAACATACAACTCGTGAGACCGTAAGGAAGGAGAGGGGGGTCAGGGTGATTCAATAGGATACATGGTTTGCTGAGCTTCAACTGGTCCAAGAATGAACCAATGATATAAACCGCACCCCACTTACCAGGTGATACTGGCGCTACCCAATGATAAAGTGCCACATGACATAGTCTTGAGATTAAATGTGGATTGATTGATTTGCTTGATGATTGGATAATATGCTTGAAGTGTATTGTACATGATAATCTGCATGGCTCACCATAGAGGTACATGATTACAATTGTAACTACCCAGAATATAGTTTGCCAATGTTTTCAGAATGATTTTTGAGGACTAATTTGATGAATAAACTATTGGTTGTTTATTTAATTCATGTTCAACTATAATGCTAATGAGTATCACATAAGTAAATGATAATATTCTAAACCCTAGGATGACATATATCAAGGAGTGATGCACACGAGCCTTGGAGGGACAGTGATCATGACCAAGATAGTATATCTAGTAAGGGTTAGGATACATAAAGAATATGCTAGTTATTTTTTGCCATATTTTATGCTTATTATGTGATCATGTTAGTTGCACACATTGTGGTTTCACCCCACATACACAATATAGTCATATGCTGACCACATTTTGTTTGTCGATATTTTAGGTATATGTTTCACATGATAAAATACATGAAGAATAAGATGAAAGATATCAAAGCTTTTAAATCTATAACAAGGAGGACTAGATAGATGATAATTCTTCTCAATAGGTATTAATTCTATGAGGTATATCATTGTAAAATTTGTAAATGATATTTGAAACTTAATTTAATTTGTTCTCTATTATTTGTTATTTGACTAATCTAGATCCTTGGGAATATAAGTAATGGCTCTCAACTTGAAGGTCTTTCCTTAATTGGGGGACGTTGAAAGTGAGGTCATTATAGAGATATAATCCTACATCCTAAAAAAAGAATCTCAATGCCTATGTCTATAGGCTACTATTGTTAGAGCTCTACACTAAAACACTAGGAGACGGTAGTCGTGCTACACTCTTTTTGGAGGGGCTAAGATACCATGTTGGATCCTTAGTCCTACAACTCCCCCTAACCTTTTAACAGATGGTCAATAAGGCACTCATGATATTGGTGTATCCCATCTTTCAGACCTTGATGCACAACAAGTAGAAGAGATTTAGTGATGATCATCACGACAAGTGCAATTGTTGACTATGTCACCATCCTCCTGGTAGGTGTCCTATTGTGCAGCTTGTAGCTCAACCAAATGTTAGGCACCTGACATCCCTTGAGTGTGATCAACTGGGCATTTCTGACCTCAATGCCCCCAAATTTAGAAGTTCGCAGCCCCAACTCATCCACTTTCCCCTTAAGAGCCATAGCCACAACAATTTCTGTAGTAGCCCTAAAGAAAAAACAACAACAAGTAAGGACGTCATCCACCTACCAGGAGGCATGTAGGATGCATATTTACCATGGAATCCATGGAGATAATTGATGATAATGAGTTTCATGCATTTACTTCAATAACCTATTAAAGCCTTCTTTGATTCTAGATCATCTAATATATTCACAACTTTTAAACTTGTAACGATGTAAGAAGTAGAATTTGTGTATATGGAACATATCATTGATGTCTAGACTCCTAGTGCCATGATGTGTTCTACCTATCTGAATATACCTTCATAGACTTACATATATCTGAAAACACATTTGAATTGGAGTTCATCATCCTCAACATGATGGCTGCTGACATTATCTTGGGGATGGACTGGCTAAAGAAGATTGAAATGGCCCTCATCTATGGATAGAAGAAGGTCAACTTGTTGCACCCTAATGGTAAGCACCTTTGGTTCAAAGACAGTGAGTGGGATGACTGAGACTTCATTATGCACCACACTCAAAGTAGACAAACTCATATCGCCTGGTTGTAGAGACTATCTGGCGTCAGTTGTTGTTAACCCTACACCGCCCAAGATGGATGATATCAATGTGGTTTATGAATTTCCTGATGTCATCCTTGACGAGCTAATGGGACTTTATCCTACTCGATAAGTCAATTTCTCTCTCGATCTCATGCTAGGAACAACTCCTATCTCAAAGACACCTTATATGTCACTTGTATAACTTGTCGAGTGCAAGAACCAGTTGCAAGAGCTCCTACACATGGGGTTTGTATGCCCTAGTGTCTCTCCCTGGGGAGTGCTAGTTCTATTTATGAAGAAGAAATATGGTCCTATGTGGATGTGTATGGACTGTCATATGTTGAATCTAGTGACAAGCAATAATAATGATCCTCTATCTCACCTCGAAAACTTATTTGACCAGCTAAAGTCTGCTACTATTTTCTTGAAGATAGACCCATGTAGTGGCTACTACCAGATGCACGTGAAGGATTATGATGTATCGAGGGTGACCTTTTGTACACGATGAAAGCATTATGAGTTTCTTATTATGCCTTTGAGCTTGACCTGTGATCCATGAAATATCATTCTTAGCATCTATGGAATGTCCTTCAGGCTCTATAAGAACACCAACTCTATGAAAAGTTCTCTAAGTGTTAGTTCTAGCTCAATGGAGTGATGTTTCTTGGCCATGTTATCTCTGTAGAAAATATTATTGTTGATCCTATTAAGATTGGAGGTGTGAAAGTGAAAATCCCCAAAGAACCCCTCTAAGATATGTAGTTTTCTTAAACCTTGTGGGCTATTATTAGAGGTTCATGTAAAAACTCTCATGTTTGGGTATTCTGATGAAGAAGGTGACATGAAATGATACAAGGTTGTTTGGAATCTTGAGTGTGACAAGAGATTCTTTGAGTTAAATAAGTGTTTTACTTCTTCTCCTATTTTTTATCTTGATGTTGTGGGTAAACCCTATGTTATCTTACTGATGCTTCTAAGATAGGGTTAGGATATGTCCTTATGCAAGAAGGATGAGTGAACACCTATGCCTAACTCTAGTTAAACCCCAATGAAGGAAATTTTCATACACATGAGTTGGAGCTAGTTGTCATAGTTCATTCTCTAGATATATGGTAAAACTACTTGTATGGGGTGTAGTTTGAAGTCTTATGTGAGCATAAAATCCTACATTACTTGATAAAATATAAGTATCCTTAACCTACGCCAGAGATAATGGATGGACTATCTCATATATTGTGACTTCACCATCACTTATCACCCTAATAAAGGCAATGCCTTAAGTAGGAAGAAAGATGTTGCTTGTGCTTATATCTGTTGTTTCTTACAAAGGGGCCTTAGAGAAAGTATCAAACAAGAGACTTGAGATTCTAGGAGTTGATGATTGTTCTTATACGGAGAAGCTGAGAGTGTAGGTGACTAGTCTGTCTGTCACCCACCTAGATATCTAAGGTTTCTATTGCACATCTTGACAATCATGAGGTTGATGACATGAAGTTGCTGATTGAGAAACCACCATCTGAGTTTTGGTTGTAGTAGATAGTTTCATCAGCTTTCACCATAGGTTGTGGATACCCTATGTTTATGATCTAAGGTAGAGAGTTCCGATTGAGGCCCATGGGTCCAAGTACACAATTCATCCTATTATATAAAAGATTTACAACAACCTATATTAGGGTTTCTAGTAGAAGAAAATAAAGAGGGATATCGTCACGTACGTTGCAAAGTGCTAGATATGCTAGTAAGTGAAGATCGAACATCATACACCTAGTGGTCCTCTCTATCCACTTGATATATCAAAGTGAGAGAAAATCATAGCGAACCTTATCACATCATTTTCAAAGTCAAAGTGTGGGTAGACGTTGTATGGATTTGTTGTTTATTGCCAAATAAATTTGACTTGCTTTTTACCCTTCATGAGAAGATACAAGGTTACAGATATGGGCCAACTTTATGTGGATTGGGTCATTCACTTGCATGGAGTTCCCAAGGTGATAGTTTTCTTATCATGACCCCAAGTTTACTTCACATCCATGGAAGAAAATACATGATGAGATGGGCTATGGTTACATTTCAACAAAGCCTACACCCATACATTGATGGACATTCAGAGAAGATTGTGTAGATTCTAGAGGATTTACTACGTTCTTATGTGACAAATTCGGGAGGTTCTTGGGATCAATTCCTTCCATTGTCTTGATTGTTTACTGCCTATTACCTCACATCAAACCACTAGAATTTCTTTTTTCCAATTGAGAGATAAGAAAAACACCTAGACACTTTGATCTCACTCCTAGAGATATTAAATATAGGGGGAGTAGGGTAGAAAGTACATATATTCAAGTTTCCATAAGGAAATTGAGTATGTTTCCCCTCCAAGCCTTCTTTTCCCTATTTTCTGTGCGCCTTAGGTGGTATTAGATCTCAATCACAAGAGATAGATTTACAAAGAGAGAACATGATAAAATAGAATATCAACAAAATATAATTTCTCACATGAGCGTTCCCAAATCACGTGGTATTACAATCCCATATTTAGCCCCCAAATAGTCAACAAGAGGGGCGTAGCTACACATGATCAAAGAAAAAACCAAAAAGAGAGAAAGAAAAGAAGAAGAAGAAGAAGTTGTGGATGTTGAAGTAGACTCCTCCTTATTCCCCTCCGGCTAGATGGTTGATGACATCATTATCCCAAGATGGAGTGGCATGAAAACAATTAGGATTGTGTTGAAGACATGTAAGAAATTAGTGATTTTGGGTGGAAGGGAGGGGGAAGATGAATGGAATAGTCAAGAGTGGTAGGTGGAAGCCAAGGGAGAAATGAAAGATCTTGTCAATAGACAATTCCTCTACCCTACTCACACTAAAGTATAGATAGTGGCTCAACATGTAGAGTTAGGAAAGAGGTAGGTTGAGGAAGCTAATGCTAAAGTAGGTTTAGCGTTTGGCACCGAACAATCATACGTCCTATCATGGAAATTTAGTAGAGGACATGAAACATGCATTTTGTCATGGATCAATTATGGTGTTTTGGGTAGGAGGTGGGTGGAAGTCAGTGAAATTTGAAGTGGTGGCATAGTCATTCTACACTAGAATGACCTTGGCAGAAGTTAGGTAGAATGACCGTTCTGAGGTCTTCATAGTGTACTTGTTTTATTTACTTGTGATCTATGGAGTTATTTGACTTATCTAGAATCTTAAGGAGCTTGTGGTAGGTTTTGGGTTTACTTTGAGTGTCCTTTGGGATCCTCCACATCTAGTGAAGTCCTTAGATCATTTTTCATCATCTCCTTCCATTAATGAAGCTTAAGTACCTATAATAACATGCAAAAATACTCTATAATAAGATTTGACTAGAGGATACATGTTTGGGAATAATGCATGTAATCCATTTATCTTTACATAATGAATGAGCACATAGAATACCAATGGTTACCCAAACTAGGACTCCTTCATAAAGGTAGCCGAAACTATAAGAGTAATAACTATAGGTGTTCTACTATTGCATTACTCATAGGGTTTTTTATTTAAGGTAGATTTTCTATAACACAATTCTTGACAAAACTAGAAGTTCTGCACATAGTTGGATTCATCATGAAGTTATTTGTATAAATAGTATTCAAACTGTATCTTGTGATGATTACATATAGCAAGAACTTAATACTAGATATATTTTATGCAATTTTGCAATAAAATATGAACATTTCATGGGTATCATCTATGGAAACAAGACTAAAGGTCCATGCATATTTGTAGCTATCATTTCTAATAAGTAATCAACATTTACTATCGCTAAGATATCATGTGTACATTTTTCCTAGTATATTAATGGAAAAAAGTTTGTAGATATCTTATTTCGAAGAATTTTACTATATTTTAAGGAATATTTTAGTTTTCAATCTTTGTTTTCAAGGTTGGAATTCGTCATACATTTCAAATTCTAGCTTAAGAAGTTCTTTAATAATGAATACTAGCACAATTTCTGTTGGTATGTATGCCCTGAGAGCCAATCATGGGATGATTGGTGGGATATATTAAGATTGATTTGATGAACATCAAAGGCAAGCTTCCAATTCTTTCTGGTTCAGTCATATGAGATAGTAATAGAACAGATTGAATGTCTAGAGAATGACAGTACTCAATGACGTATGCTTTCAGGTTAAGGACCTGAACAATGAGATCATACAGATGCTAAGAGTTTGTACATTCTATTTATGTCCCTAGTTGGATTTCATTGTGGAAGGTGGATATACAACAATGACACACGAGACTAGATTGTGGTGTTGGTTGATGATAGAATCTCATTAGTCATGATATAGAGATATCAAACCAAACACATAGGTACTTGTTAGAGAACAAGTGTACCAGACAGACCCGCTGTGAGTTTGACACATGGAACCATGACATGGTAGTCACAGTCAGTACTCGCAGTGATGGTGGTGAGTATGATTCTTTGACCTAAAATCACTACACTCAACACATGTCGTTGGGCACACTTTGACATCATCAAACGCAGTCCTGAAACATTGGTTGTTATAAAGGTGATGATTGGGTGGCTTTGGCACATGGGGCTTTTGAGGGGTGAGTGATAGATATGGGATTTGTCCCTCCTGAGGGAGTTTGATATCCAAGGCCACTTGATGAGTAGGATTGAGATAGGTGTGCGCACACATGTGTGAATCAGTATGTGATATTGATGTCATACATATCTCGTTCAATCTATTCTGAGATCAAGAAAGTGAATGAACGTTGACAAGATGACTGTTCCATGCCTCGAGTTCATTCGGGATATTAGTGACAAAGGAATTATACATTTGCTGTAACACCATTCACGGATTGTAGGATTGAAACTTGTTCTCCAACTTTCTACTTTCACTTGGGTAGCACTGATGTGTGACTAGGCACCGATCTTTGCTTGTGAAGCCATAAATGTTATGGACTTTCACTGCCAATGTGAAATGTTCCTGCAGGGTCACACACATAGGATTTAACCTGAAAGAGGAGTTTTGTCCACAAGCAATGTTTAGATTGATTACTAAAGGAGTTTAGTAGTTCAATTAAACACTCAATCAATTGATGGCTTAATATCATAATGTTCAAGGTGTTGGACACATTGATGGGAATATCAGATTGATTGAAATCACAATTGACTGATTCTGCACAACCTGCACTCCCAACCGATCGGTTCATGTGATGAACCAGTCGGCTGAGGTTGGTGAACCGGTCGGCTCAAGTGTTGAGCCGATCGGCTCAAGTCCAGGGTGAACCAATTACTTCAAGTGTTGAAACGATTGATTCAACTGGTGCAACCGAGCAACTTGGGAAAATAGGATTGGTGAGAATTTTCCTTTCGTTTCAATTGCCCAATTTGATTGGGAAATAGGATTGGTATTCGATACCAATTAGAAATAAAAGAAGGAAAGTCAATCAGGAACAGACCAGGACCACCAACTGACCGGTTCACCTGTGAACCGACCAGTTGAGGTGTCCCAATCGACCAGTTCAGGTCCCCAACCGACCATTTCACTTGTGAAACGATCGGTTCATGTTGCGAGTTGGTTGCTTTTGTGGAAAATCTCAAACCCTTCTACTCCTGCTTTTAGTCCCACATTGCCCGGGATAGAGAACCCTATCCCATGACCCTCCTATATATATAGGGGTATTGGGGGCTTCTCATAGAACAACTCAGTGCAACCAGTTACTCTGGAAAGTTGTCATTCTCTCTGGTTTTGGTAACCGAGAGAGAGCCCGAGCAAGTGCTACCCGCAAAGGGAGGCGCAGCAAGGGAAAGACAACTACAGTTGCAACTGGAAGCAGGAGAGTGTGTTGGCAACTAGTACGTCAATAGGAGGGTGTGACTCATTCCAACTCCTTGTGGGACAAGGAGTGTGGAGTTCCAGGTGGTCCGTGTGGACTACTTCATAGGCGGGAGATTTCTACCGCTCAGGAGGACAACTGTCAACCCCGACAGTCCCAGTGAGAGGAGGAGTCGTTAGTCCTGGTGTGACCAGGAGCTGCACAGACACCGTCCAAGACCGGAGTTGAAGACCGCGTAAGGCGCGAGGTATTGTCGCTGAGCAAGCCTCGGGACAAGGTATGATTCAACAAACCATCCCTTTCCTATTATATAGACGTTGACGCGTTTCCTTGTTCCGGGTTTGGGGGAGAAATTTTTGTTTCCACTGCCTTCTCCGCCTCCCCTAAAACCCAACAGTGGTATCAGAGCCACGTCAACTGCTCTATATTTTAGGAATATCGATATGATCGATTTTGGTTTGTCGCCTTTATTTATTGCATACGATGCGAATAAAATTGGCTTTATGCATGTCCAATCCTAAATCCACAATTCCCAATTATTTATATGTATTATTAATGCACTCGATACACGTCGCCCTTAAGCGATTTTTGTGGTGGATGTATAGTGTGGTTATGGCCAATAAACCCTATCTATGTATGGTTGTTTGAGGTTGCATGCATCTCGGTCTGCGCACCGATCTTCCCTCTCCTATTCCTGATGTAACTCGAAATAATTCGAGATTCTTTCCTACCTTTGCTCCCCCCGAATGTAACTTGGGGTTTCCCTTTTAAGCAATGTAAAATTAGGATAGATTTTATTTCCTGTTATGTCAAAGAACGAAGGACATCCAGACGACAATTGAGACGATCGGTTCAAGACGTGAACCGATCGGTTGACGTTCCAGACGATCAGTTCAAGGAGTGAACCGGTCGGTTGATGACCGATTCGAGGAGCGAGATGAGCGGGTGGCGGCCATGACGAGATGCATGATGACCGGGCGAACCGATCGGTTGGAAGAGCCAACCGATCGGCTGGTGGCACCCAAACGACAGGGCCAGAATGAGCAAGTCAATCATGTGATGAGTTGATCTACTCTGAAGGCAAAGCACAGAGTTCATCTTGTACATGTTGCATGTGATGTAGACCTAGATGACCATGATTCCTCTTGGCTCGAGGAATCACATTAGGATGGCCATAATCATCACTTTTATCATTTCACATGTTTTCTGTGGGATATAGCATGTATATGATACATACTATGTATTGTGGTGATTGGATATGTATATGTATATAAAAACCAAATCCCTCATTAAAATATTAAGTCTTATATGCCTTCCATTAGCGGCACACATGAAAAGCTCGATCGACCAAGCGTAGGTTACACCAAAGTGTGGTGCGCTGTCTATCTTGTGGAAGTGTGAAGGGTAGACATGTAGGTTCTGCCAAAGCAGGGTGCATGTTTACCGTGCCAGCTTTTGGGTTGGACTTAACTGGTGATTCTTAGAGCGTCTAAGCCCAGAGGCAAGGAATGTTCATGGCAAGGTGTTGTGCATGTTCATTCAACAAGAGTTGCATATGATGCAATTGGCAAGAGTTGCCTACCTGAGAGATCTAAGTTGTGGGTGACAGCCCAAGCTGGTCCATGACTTAGAGGATTTCAGGATCTTGTGCACTAGAAGATTGTACGCTGCAATCTTCCAAATTGATGGTGAGGGATATCAATTTGAAGTAAAATAGTGGGAGTGATAATTAATTAAAGGCCTAATTATATCATCAAATTTTCAAACCAATCAAATAAATCCAAAAAATGAGTTTTTGAACTAAAATTGCATATTTTCCTTTTGTAGTATAAATGGCAACAAACAACAATCATTTTTCTTTGCGATCGGTCCTTGACAAGGACAAGCTAAATGGGACAAACTTCCATGACTGGTATCGGACATTGAGAATTGTTCTCACTCAAGAGCGTAAGCTCTATGTCCTGGATACTCCAATTCCAGAGGAACCTGCTCCTAATGCACCAAAGGCAGAAAGGGATGCTTACAAGAAGCATTTTGATGATGCCATTGATGCAAAGTGCTTGATGTTGTGAACCATGAGTTGCAGAGATAGCATGAGAACATGGGTGTCATTGAGATGATTCAGCATCTCAGGAACATGTATGAAGATCAGGCACGACAAGAGAGATACAATGTTTCTAGGGCGTTGTTCAAGTGCGTCATGACAGAAGGAGATCCAGTTGGTCCTCACACACTCAAGATGATTGGGTATGTGGAGAACCTGCAAAGACTGGGATTTCCACTGAGCCAAGAGTTGGCTACTGACGTGATACTGCAATCGTTTCCATAATCCTACAATTAGTTTGTGATGAACTACAACATGAACAACTTTGATAGGCCACTGTTAGAGTTGTTGGGCATGTTGAGGACAACCGAGATACAGATGAAGAAGGACAAGCCTAAGTCTGTGATGGTGATCATGGGCAAGAAAGGCAAGTCCAAGCGCAAGGGTAAGGGCTAAGCTAAGAAAGGTTCTGATGCTAGCCAGGAGCCCAAGACGTCTTCATCTCTCAAGGCCAAGGGAGGCGTGACCAAGAAAGGAAATTGCCACCATTGTCAAAAGCCAGGACATTGGAAAAGGAATTGTCCTCTCTATCTGGAAGAACAAAAGAAGAAGGAGGAGACTGATGTCTCTACTTAAAGGTGTCATGAAAATAAACTTGTAACACTTTTTGAGGTATATGATACCAAGATGTAAAGTGTAAAACACTCATAATTGGGGAAATTGTTGCCTCCATAAATAGGAGTACTTTAGTTTATTTTCAGCCTATAAGGCATGTAATACAGTTATGAACGTCTATTTCATATTTGCCAATAGATAGAAACACTTTATTTTTGCATATTGTATGAAAATTTTGGCAATTAATAAAGTTGAGTTTTCAATCTTAAAGATATGATCTTTGTGGCAATGCCTTGTTTATCTTGTGGTATTTGATATGCATAAGATAAAATGATACCTAAAAGTTATAAGATAACTCAAACAATCAAATTAGCATTAATCATGAGAAATTCATTTCTAGTTTCCATGTGATGGATAAATCTAGACTTTTTGGTTAGAGAACCAGTAAGAGACATGAATATCTTGGACATGATTAATCAATCTTCACTAAAGGTAGTGGGAGAATGATTATCCTATTAGGTGTAATACATGTGATGTATTTACATACCTATTGGAACAAATGCTAATGCTTCAGATGGTGTTTAGAGAAATATCAATATGAATATCTTGAAGTGTTCAAGATTATCATAGATGAAGTGCAAATTTGGTATAGTGTTAATTCTTGATGAGATCAATGAAATACTTGGACCAAATGTTTGAGATCCTTATGAGTGATTATGATAGTGAATCATAGTGAACTCATGATAAAGGCATGGTGATGTCTAAATCAGGAAGGAATCATACTCTAAGGAGTTAGAGAATGATTATCAAATAACTGAATTCTTCTTAATAAAAGAATACCCCACACTAATAAAGGACATTAAGAATCACAAGGAGTTGTAAGTCCTTATATCCTTGACATATACACCTCAATTATCTATGTGATGAGTTGTTCATGTGATGAGTCAACTATATAGATAAATATGAGGAACTGAATTTTGAGTCATGGTTTATCACCATCACATCCTAAATGACATCCATGTGAACCATAAGGTATGACCTTGATGGTAGCACTCATTGGATCAAATCCATAAGTGCAAATGAGTCTTAAGTGTTAATACACATGGATAATATTTTGAGAAGGATTATTCTTGTTGATTGTAACTTAATGACTAAGACGTTTAGCATATGGATACGAAAACCACATTCCTATGAGGAATAAAACAAGGATGTGTACGTGACACAACCTATAAGGTTTATGAATCCACTAATGCAAATGAAGTCTATAAGTTACAATGGACTAATCAATGTGATTGATTGAGTACAAGCAACTCAGAATTGGATCTTTACTTTGATGATATAGTCAAAGGGTTTGACTGATATGTCAAAGATAAAGAAGGGATCTGTGATTTAGTGGGAGCGTGTTCACATTCCACATGTTGATGTGAAATGGAAATGTTCTAGAATGGAAATCCAAAAGTGGAAATTATCTTTAAGGAAGATAGAGATGTTTCTTATCTGATAGGAATAGAGATCTATAGAGATAGTTCTTGAAAACCTCTTGACCTAAAAAAGAGAAAGCATACATTGGCAATCTGTACTGAAGAGTTCAGTATGCACAGATTCAGTGGGAGAAAACTTGTCCATGTTACATGGAGTTAGTATCCCAAGGCCAAGTGTCCAATTCTTATGAAGAATGGGATCACTAAGAATAGATATGGATCTATCATGTATGTAATCATCCCATTATCTTGCATGTATCGACATGGAAAGAATAAAATGCATTCATCATCTTACATATAGGACATGGCAATATGATGTGCTCATCCTGATAACTCGTATGTGGGACATGATGAGTGGATGTCTGTCTACTTCCAGTAAGAGTTACTGGAATACCATGAGAACTTGATAAGTACTTGAGAAGTACTAGTTCTATTGAGATAAGGAAAAGTTCAATGTAAAGAGTTACATTGATGCGAACTTCCGAAAGGACAGAAAATTAATCGCAGAATATATATAAGATATATAAAAGTGAAAGTTTGTTGATAATTGGAAATGTTCCAATAAAACCATTTAAAAGGAAATGCCAAGTATCTATCTGTTAGAGAACAACAGTGGATACTATATGGATCTGGAAGTTCATGAGATGAACTTATAGATATTCCACTCATTGATGACAAGTCTGGAATCCTTGATCATGCAATGTGGCTAAAGGTTAGCAAAGGAATACTAGATCGCATATTATGGCAACTCTATCTCATACGTGTGACGTACAATGAAGAGATGAGAGACATGCAATTTATACTGACTTTGGCAAGGTGTTTCCATAACTCACTATGTTCGCACTAGAGCACAGTAACATGTGGGACATGTTTGAAGATCACTATGAATATGATTCAAGGGTGATTGGCTCGCAGTGCAAGTGGGAGTCTGTTGGTATGTATGCCCTGAGAGCCAATCATGGGATGATTGGTGGGATACATTAAGATTAATTTGATGAACATCAAAGGCAAGCTTCCAATTCTTTCTGGTTCGGTCATATGAGATAGTGATAGAACATATTGAATGTCTAGAGAATGACATTACTCAATGACGTATGCTTTCAGGTTAAGGACCTGAACGATGAGATCATACGGATGCTAAGAGTTTGTACATTCTTGTTATGTCCCTAGTCGGATGTCATTGTGGAAGGTGGATAGACAACAATGACACACAAGACTAGATTGTGGTGTTGGTTGATGACATAATCTCATTAGTCATGATATAGAGATATCAAACCAAATACATAGGTACTTGTTAGAGAACAAGTGTATCGGACAGACCCACCGCGAGTTAGACACATGGAACCATGACATGGTAGTTACAGTCAATACTTGCAGTGATGGTGGTGAGTGTGATTCTTTGCCCTGAAATCACTACACTCAACACATGTCGTTGGGCACACTTTAACATCATCAAACGCAGTCCTGAAATATGGGTTGTTATAAAGGTGATGATTGGGTGGCTTTGACACATGGGGCTTTTGAGGGGTGAGTGATAGATATGGGATTTGTCCCTCCTGAGGGAGTTTGATATCCAAGGCCACTTGATGAGTAGGATTGAGATAGGCATGCGCACGCATGTGTGAATCAGTATGTGATATTGATGTCATACATATCTCGTTCAATCTATTCTGAGATCAAGAAAGTGAATGAATGTTGACAGGATGACTGTTCCATGCCTCGAGTTCATTCAGGATATCAGTGACAAGGGAATTATACATTCGCTGTAACACCATTCACAGATTGTAGGATTGAAAGTTGTTCTCCAACTTTCTACTTTCACTTGGGTAGCACTGATGTGTGACTAGGCACCGCTCTTTGCTTTTGAAGCCATAAATGTTATGGACTTTCACTGCCAATGTGAAATGGACCTGCAGGGTCACACACATAGGATTTAACCTGGAAGAGGAGTTTTGTCCACAAGCAATGTTTAGATTGATTACTAAAGGAGTTTAGTAGTTCAATTAAACACTCAATCAATTGACGGATCAATATCATAATGTTCAAGGTGTTGGACACATTGATTGGAATATCAAATTGATTGAAATCACAATTGACTGATTCTGCACAACCTGCACTCCCAACCGATCAGTTCATGTGATGAACCGGTCATATGAGGTTGGTGAACCGGTCGGCTCAAGTGTTGAGCCGATCGGCTCAAGTCCAGGGTGAACCGATTGCTTCAAGTGTTGAAATGATCGATTCAACTGGTGCAACCGAGCAACTTGGGAAAATAGGATTGGTGAGAATTTTCCTTTCGTTTCAATTTCCCAATTTGATTGGGAAATAAGACATGGTATTCGATACCAATTAGAAACAAAAGAAGGAAAGTCAATCGGGAACCGACCAGGACCACCAACCGACCGGTTCACCTGTGAACCGACCGGTTGAGGTGTCCCAACCGATCGGTTCAGGTCCCCAACCGACCGTTTCACTTGTGAAACGATCGGTTCAGGTTGCGAGTTGGTTGCTTTTGTGGAAAATCTCAAATCCTTCTACTCCTACTTTTAGTCCCGCATTGCCCGAGATAGAGAACCCTGTCCCATGACCCTCCTATATATATATGGGTACTGGGGGCTTCTTAAAGAACAACTCATTGCAACCAGTTGCTCTAGAAAGTTGTCGTTCTCTCTGGTTTTGGTAACCGAGAGAGAGCCCGAGCAAGTGCTACCCGCAAAGGGAGGCGCAGCAAGGGAAAGACAACTGCAGTTGCAACTGGCAGCAAGAGAGTGTGTTGGTGACTAGTACGTCAACAGGAGGGTGAGACTCCTTCCAACTCCTTGTGGGACAAGGAGTGTGGAGTTCTAGGTGGTCTGTGTGGACTACTTCAGAGGCGGGAGGTTTCTGCCGCTCAGGAGGACAACTGTCAACCCCGACAGTCCCGGTGAGAGGAGGAGTCATCAGTCCAGGTGTGACCAGGAGCTGCACAGACACCGTCCAAGACCAGAGTTGAAGCCCACACAAGGCATGAGGTATTGTCGCCGAGCAAGCCTCAGGACAAGGTATGATTCCACAAGCCATCCCTTTCCTATTATATAGATGTTGACATGTTTCCTTGTTTCGGGTTTGGGGGAGAAATTTTTGTTTCTTCTGCCTTCTCTGCCTCCCCTAAAACCCAACAATTTCTTCAATGATAGCATACCTATATGACCAACTCGTACATGAAATTAAGAAACATAAACTATTTATAGATATTAATTTAAAAAGTATATGTTTTAAATATTTAAGAACCATATTCTAATTATCACCATTTTATGTCCTGCATATACCTCACTGAAGTGAGGGAGTCAGAAAATAGACACTTAAGAAAAGTATTGAACACATAGTAATTGTTATAACATAGAAGACATACACTATGTGGTTGTGATGTAGGAAATAAACTAAAAGCACATTCTTAATACATAGAGAATTGAATTCATCACCTACACCAATTACCTTTCAATTACATTGTCTTCCAAAGTCAACTTTCTACATTTATTCTTATTCACTGAAATAAAGTAGTTTTGTGCCCCTAATATGATTGAGCATCTAGTAGCAACACTCCATGAAATTGTCATACAAATAAGGATGGGCATATATAATTTCAATAATTGGGTACAAGGGAGACTAGAAACCGAACCCATATTCTCTTCGATTCCCTTCTTGATGGGACAATAAATAAAACAAGGGTCATTACTATTAGAGAACATATTCCTAATTGTTACATAAGAACTAGAGGGATATCGATGGAAATGATATGATTTATTATTTTTTTCTCTCATGACACTATTAAAACATATTCCATGCCTATCAATTTATCTCCTAGAAGAATGTAGATATTTATCAAGTTGTTGTTTTAGCATATTTCTCGAGTTAAATTAGAAGAATGTAGATATTGATCAAATAGTGTCATCACTATGAAACTTTATAAATAATCTTTAAGAAAATATCTATCTCGAGTTAAATTAGTAAAGGTAGTAGAAAGATTTTTTATTTCATCACTAACATGTATGGGATACCCTTACAAACAAAAATCCTTAGCCATGAAAGTTTTTTTCTCAGTTACTATTAGCAAATTCCTTCTATCTACTTGGAAAAATAGGTTGCAATTCTAAGGCATTTAATTTATAAGAAAATAAGAAATTTGTTTTATTTTTGATCATTAAATTGAAAAGGATATATTTATTATGTACTTCCAAACCATTTAAAAAATTATTATCAAGGTTAAAATTATTAATCTAATTGATATCCTTATACTAATATTTTCCAACTCTAGAAAGGATATTTCTCTTAGAAAGGATATTTCTCTTGGATTTACAAGATTCACTAGTGGCATTTCAATCAAGAAATGTTTCAAATAAAACATCTTATTGAAGTTCATGAATTTTTACCTCATCATGTTCACTTGATATAATCATGAGTGCCATAACAAAGATATCCTCATCATCACTTGAGCTACCTAAAGCTTGAGAACATTCTGAACCACTTTTGAGATTTTGTCTTTATCCTTTTTTCTCTCTTTTCAAAACAGTTATACTTGTCCTTTATATTTTTTACTTGGGTGATATGGAACTTCTTCATATTTAGGCACTCATTCTTGAAATGTCAATTATGTCCACATCAATGTAGTAGGAGGTGGAGGAGGAGGGATTTCACATCAATGTTTTCCCTTTAGTGTACTTGGCATCCTCCTCAATTAAGAAGTTTCATCACTTGATGAAGATTTGTTTATTGTAAAAGAAGCATTCTTTTCTTGTGGGAATATTATTTTTTATCCTTTTCTATTTCACTTAGATTAACCTCATATATTTGATGAATTAATATGAGGTATACTACTAGGATAGTATGGATGACTCCTCAATACTTTCCTTCTTCCTAGAATGGTACATCATTGAAAAGAGAATCTTCCCCACTTGTTATTATTTCTCGATTCATTTGGTGAGTGCTATTAAGCCTCATTTAAGGTTTAAGAAGTCAAACTACATCTCTCTAATGGATTTGGTCTTGGTCTTCTTGAGATATCAAGTTGTTGTTTTAGCATATTTCTCTTTACAACCTTCACTTGAAATACCCCTTCAAGAGTGGCAAAGAAATTTTCCATAGGTTAAACAAATGTAGTTGAATTCATTCAGAGAGTTAAGTGTAGTGGATATTAATCACCATATAATTAAGATGGGCCTTACGCATGACACTCAAGTTGTCAATTCACCTCCAAGAATAGCATATGGGAGGACGATCATTTTCCACAAGTAGAAGATAATCCTACATATGTGGAATGGTATCAACTTCTTCTAATATGATAATTGGAAGCATTAAAGACTGGTGGTGGAAGTGAAGCTACTCCATGAAGGTTGAGTTGTTTGATAAATATGCTAACATTCTTTTCCTATTAGTGGGAGTAGTGCCATGGAGAGGTAATATAACAATCCTAAGAACAAAATAGCACATACATGTGGAAGCAACGACACATTATCCATCACTTAGTTATGATCTAGATTGAAGATAATAAAAAAAGTAACATCTGATTTTATAATGTTTCAATATCTTCCATATATGACTTCATGCTTTTACATTTTATTTTAAGTGTTTTAAGAAATCAATATTTCTCCTATTATTCAAGTAGACTATATCATTTCTCAATTCCACTTAAGTTAATCAACTTTCTATTTTTGCATCTTGCAGATGAGATGTCAGCAACGATGGATCATTAGGAGGTTAAGACTGTGACTTCAACTAGGGATTTAGGAGTCCTTCTCTGGTGGAGTTGCGGTATACATTAAGTATTGTGTACCTAAGTTTAAGTCTTAAAATTACCAATCTATTTAAAAAAAATATTTATGTTAATTTATGTTTTACAAACAAGGGAAAAAATAATTTCACTTGATTTTTAATGATTTTAAACCTTATTATTGTTATGATTTCCAAGTTTTGTGATAGGTCTAGTATGATGTGAAAAGAATGATGCTTCTACTTATGTATACATTGAATGAAAAATAGGAGTCTTACACGTACATGCTCTGATGCTACTTGTAGGATCCTAAGCTCAAGAGGAAGGATGAGTTGATTTAGTTAAACTAAATTAGAATTTATTAGAACATTTAATAACATTGCAATATAATGACAAAATGCTAGTGATAGAGATAATGGGAAATCAAGAAATGAACACAACAATATATATGCTTCTAGATGGAAATGTTGATGTTGCACTACCATGTAGTCTCACCTACTTTGATATCTTATCCTTAAAAATTACCTTGTATTACCAGCATAAGAACTTACAGTATGGAATATCTTTTCAGCCAATGAGTAAGTAACACCTTTTTCAAGCAAAGAGTCAACACCACTCATCAAGGGATAAGCTACCCTTAGTAGGGGCCACTTTCCCTACTACCTTAGTTAATCAATAATAGACTTAAAGCACCATAAGAGATGAGTTTGGAAGGAGGAATGGTAGCCTTAGAAATACATAGGTAGAAATGCTTGTCATTTACTATCCCTAACCACTCATTTAAAGTAAGAAAGTGTAAACTCAAGTTAATAGTTTAGCGAACTTTATGCCACAACCTCAATTCTATAGATTATGCATTACTTGCTAACCTTGGAAAGATAGAATGTGGTTGTTATTTGTAGTTGAGTGTGTCAACTATCCAGTAGAAATGATTGAGGTGATATTTAGTCATCTCTACGGGAGTAGGTGAAATATAAACATATCTTATATTTCCTTTTTTAACTCCCAAGAATGTCTAGTTGAGAATTCTAAAGATGATCTAGTTGTATATCCATTGGTTGGTTATATTCCAGGAAAAACCATCTGATGAAAATGTAGCATGTGTATGACAACACATCACATTTATTGTAAGGAAAGTGAAATACTGTCAGGTGAATTTTATCTAAAAAAGCCATCTGACAACTTCTTGGGTTTTAACCAATTTACATTGTTTGTTATTTTAGTATTGAAGAAAATCGACCAATGAAACTTACTAAAAAAATTCATGCTCTATCATAATCTAGTTTTCTAGGTTAGAAAGGTAGTATAGGACTAAGTGATTCTCACACATGGATCAAATTTCCACTTGAATTTCATAGAATGAAAACTAGATGAAGGCAACATACCTTAATTCCAATTTTGACAATACCACTTGACAACTATAAGAAGAAAACTAAATTATGAATTCATAATCTGTTTAGTGAATTCATAAATCTCTCATTGTCTATATTCCAATTTTTTTTAATATAAAAAATGCATTCCCTAAATGAACTAAAAGAAGAATCTAAACATATCTTGGTCATTCTTCAATCACATTAATCTAGTTGTATGCCTTAACTGTTGTTTATTTATGGTTTCTTGATTTATATGCTGGTGTTTCAAAAACTTAGGACCAAAAATGCAATTCAATTTCATCTATTAAATATTCATATCGACCTGGGACACACAATCTACATGATTTGACACCCATTCTTACACTTTTAACACGATAAATCCTACCTAGAAGGATGAGGAATATGTTCTTTATCAAATATGTTTAATTAGTTTGCTTGGAAGCATAGTGTCATAAGGTAACATTTATGATGAAGGCATTCCAATATGATGTTCAAAATCCTACTGTGATGATACATTCACTACAACAAAAAAGATGACTTCTTGGTGGTATCTACTTAGTGTTGTATCCCACTTACTTCCGTCCCTACATTAATTTCTATTCCATGATGTGAAGGATGACTAGATCAATTGCGTGCGATACCAAATTCACAACAACCCAAAATTGAGTGGTTTCTTATCCACTCTCCCCAACCTTGTGTCATCAAATACATATTTTTACTAAATCAAAATGGGAAACTACTATTTGTTTATTAACCATATCTCCTATTCCTACCAATAACCTAAATATGCAAATGAATACAAAATATATATGGTTATGCATTAAGTGTGTAACAATGCAAGGAATTCAAACAATTATTATTGATGCCCTCATCCTTATATCATTCCAATGGAACATCAGATAAAAATATATTACTACCCACATTCTCCATTATAAGATTTACAACCCATGTCACCTGCAACTCATAAGAACCCTACTATCAAAACCTATAACAAAATCAAGAGTTTGATGATTATGTAGTGTCCCTTAAAGTTTGTGTTTCACATTAAACAATCTTTCACTCCCCATACAATGAAAAAATAATGAACGTGATGTTGGTCTAGGATGGGTCTTTGTTAACAATTGTAATATTTTTCCTTGTGTTCTCTTCTTATTCAACAATAGACAATGCTTATGTGATGTATGGGGATGTGACTAGCTTATGAAAAACCTTGGGATCATTCCAAGATGAAATGTTAAGATTTTTCCTTGTGATGTCAATGAAATGAAATTGCATGTATTTTACGAAAACATAAATCATTTGCCACCACCCAATCTCTTCCTTTGTGAAAATCATGATTTTGTCTAGCCAATTAGATTTGACAATGCTAATACTATAGCTAATCATTTGTACTATATATGGGATCAATAATTTATTGTGTTCCTTCCCCTCCCCTATCTAGGAATGGATCTTTGACCACCATTTGATGAGGCTAGTAAAAAAACAACCCTGACATCAAGTTTGTGCCAAATGTTAATAGTAATTGGTTTGATTCCTCTAAAATCCTCTCTCCTTATGTACCCTCTCATGCTTATATTGATACTACTAATTCAGATAATTCTTCATTTACTACCAGCTTCATAGATTTTTCATATTCTTTTAACTCAAGACACAAGGTGTGGTGAAGCATTCAACAAAACATCATTAACTAAGCGGAAGCGATCATTAACATTGGATTACTGAAAATCACTAAAACTTAAAACCATTTACAAAGAGATCCAAACAAAGGAAAACTCTTATAACAAGAACTGAAGTATCACATATGCATCCTGGTTCATAAGTACATATCCTATACCATTCCTTCTAGAGAATTACAAGCATCAACAGCCCTGTTAAAACTATACACAGGCAGCAAAGAACCTCGAGGCATCAAGCCAAAATCTCAGATCGATTCATTAAAAGAACTAGCTACAAACTCTGAGGACCTGAGAGTATAGAGATGACACATATGACTCTCTATACGAAACATGACAGCTAGTGTCTCCACCTGAGATATCACTGTTGTCCCTGTTGTTGTTGCTGCTGCTCTTCCCCTGCAGTAGGGTTTCTACCTCTTCTTCTGCGTCTACCTAAAAAGTTAGATCCCACAGGGGTGAGACAATTGAAATTGTCCCAGCGAGAGATATAATTCTCTGCGAGGAATATTATTATTGCAATTTAATAGAATAAAACTAAGCAGAAGAGTCATATTTGTTCATCAGCAGATAATTCAATGTCTAAAAAGATTAGAGAAATATTCTTATTCAAATCATTTCAGTTATATCTTGATAAAGCAGCATGTCACTTATCCCATAAGGAATTGATTAACATATATAACATTTATCCATCTAAGATATGCTGAGCAAGGTATCATCAACTAGTGATTCTCATATTTCAACCTTAGGCAAATACACTACACGACTGATTACATTTTACAATCGTACTTAAGCCCTGAGGAGATGAGGTATACCACTCATACTCCAACCGACCATTGTGAAATCGAAATTGGTACCATACATAGGTCAAGGAAGAGCCGGATTCCCATGACCTCATCCTCCTCAGTCAGTGTGAGGACAAAATGCATGACATCTTGTGTCTCTGCTAAATAGCTCTCCAGGGTATACTGGCAACTTCGCTATAGAGTTACAGTGGTAGCTGTACTCTCTTCGCAATCGAGAGATTTCATGTTTATCTCACATCGATTCGGTATTAACATTGTCAGGAGATTTGTGATACATCCATCCCAGCATTCGGAAGATTACTGATACATCCATCCCGACATATATAATGAAGGGTTGAGAGATTTAATGTTTATCTCACATCAATTCCTCTATTAGGGCATAAGGATATTCACGCCCATAACCCCCACATACTCAATAGTATGCCCTCCAGGAGTTCCTGTAGGAAAACTTGTTTCACCATCACCAACTACTGACGATGATAGATCTATGGCCAGGGCTCTACATGATAAGATTTTACTTGATTAATTAAGTACATTACCATATCTTTTAACATCAGGCATGTTTCAAACATAATTTATTATAACAAATGCTACTCAGAATATATAATACTTCTATCAAGTACTTTTGAAGCTTTATAAAACATTGGGATCTTAATCCCTTATCACATCATGGGCATTCTCATCCCTTAACATCTCATCATCATGATTATGGGATATGGGTATTCAAACCCAAAGTTCATCAAAGAACACCTGTTACCATTTATCAGGTAACTAATACCTTCAGGTCATCTGACCAAGGTAAACATGATACTTGTTACACAAGCATCTCACATGGCTCTTCAAGGCCCATTTAATCTCTTGTTACCTCTTGCTAGGCAACAAAGCATATTATGGCTCACAAGGCCCATAAAACAATTTCAATAATAAAACATCATAGCTCATACCTGGCTATGTCCAACATCTCATGATACTTGCATGATTAGTACATAAGATGATAATTATATCAATTACATAACAACACTGTGCAATGTAATGGCAACATCACTATTCACCCATTAGGGTTAGGGTTTCCCAAATTCATGTCAATTAGGGATACTCATCCCATTACCCAAAATTAGGGTTATGGTTTATCATCATATTACCCAACATTAGGGTTTCATGCATTATAAACCAAAATTAGGATTTCACATGCTTTCTCCCTATATTAGGGTTGGGTTTCATATTGCATTACATAGCATCACCCTGGATTAGAGTTTTACATCACATCTCGGTATTAGAGTTTCAAATGACATCATCCTTAATTAGGGTTTCACATAACATCATTGCATTAGGGTTTTACATGACATCACCCTGGATTAGTGTTTCACATGACATTACCCTTGATTAAGGTTCATTATAACTTTTCCCCAAATTAGGGTTTCATGTAACTTTACCCGAAATTAGGGTTTCATGAAGCATCCTCTTGAATTAGGGTTTTTCATTATATTACCCTGAATTGGGATTTCTCATACCATCACCCTATATTAGGGTTACACCATTACCCTAGGTTAGGGTTACACCATTACCCTAGATTAGGGTTATGGCTCATCAACCTTCTCAATTAGGGTTTCATGATCTCTTTATCAAGGATCATATCCTAACTACATATTTTTCTCATGTTGAAGGTGTTGAGGCTTAACCACTACATTATTATCATACATGTATGGATTCCTCTCTCTCTCTCATCCTCTCTAGGATGTTAATTATTTCAAACTTGATTAGATTAGGTTAAACCTTCATTCAAGTGCATACATTTAGGGTTAGCATGGTGTATTGAAACATTGCTTCCATAAGCATCAATGGTTAACCACTCAACATGTACTAATCACTTAAGTACCTTAAAGGTACAACCATTGTAATTATCTTGGATATTCATCATTAACAATCATGGGGTTTAATTGTACTTTCATAGTTTGAATCAAGTAGACCTTCAAACGATCTTGAGGTATTAGACCCTCCAATGGTCTTGAAGTACTTTGACCTTCATACGGTCTTGAAGTACTAGACCCTCAAAAGGTCTTGAAGTACTAGACTCTCAAACGGTCTTGAAGTACTTTGACCTTCATACGGTCTGAAGACCGGTAGACCATCAAACGGTCTTGAATCAATTGTAAATCAAATCAACCCATTCGCTTTTGAAACCGAATCATCATCAATTGATTATGAAATCAAATCAACCCATTCGGTCTTGAAACTGAATCCATCCATTCGGTCTTGAAACTAAATCAATCTATTCGATCTTGAAACTGAATCAATCTATTCGATCTTGAAACCAAATCATCCATTCGGTCTTGAAACCGAATCCATCCATTCGGTCTTGAAACTGAATCCATCCATTCGGTCTTGAAACTGAATCATCAAACATTGATTTGAAACCAAATCAATCTATTGTATCTAGGGTTTGCAATCAATTCAATCGATTAGGGCTTGCAATTGGTGGATCATACATACATGGAACCTTTTAAGATTCAATTAATTGAAACAATTGTATTATCATCAAACCACATCAGCATTTGAACTTCAAACAGTTTGAGTCCTCTTGACCTCAAACGGTCTTGAGACCGTTTTCCCTTAAACGGCCTTGAGACCGTTTGGTGTCAATTGGTCTTGAGACCGTTTGATCACCAAAAAGCAAAACTGTTTGCACATGTGCTTAATATGACATCATCATCTTAAAGCTTGAAACCTTAAAAATCAATTGTGATTCTTATGGTGATTTCAACAACTAATCAAAAGGAAATCGAGAAAGAAAAAGGTTCAACACATGATGAATAAATTGCAAGCAATAATGACATTTAAGGGTTCAAGTTATATAACTCGCCTTCAAAATTGAATCCAAGCTTCAAGCTTCACGTCCTCAATGGTGAATGATGCTTTTTCAACTGCCCAAGGTCCGTTCTCAAGTCTTTGAGTGAAAAGAATGACCAAGATTGAAGATTGAGTGAAGAAAAGAAGAAAATAAGCATTGAATTTTGATTTTCACCATGACATCAAGGTTGAAGATGACTATGGAGCTTACCTATAGGTTGTGGCACGTCCTCCTGTTGCTCCTAAGCTCCCTTGTTTTCAACCTAAGCAAGTAAAGAAAGAAGGGTCGAAAAAGCCTTTCATTTGAGTTGGAAATGAGATGTTTATAAGGGAATTCAATGAGAGAGAAAATGATATAATAATCTTTTAATTCCCTAAATTGGTGCCACATACTCCCCTAAATCCCTTGAATACGAAGCCATATTCCCCACCTTGTAATTCCTCTTCATTATCCATGAATAAAAAGAAAACAAATTAAGCACCTTATCCGTTATAATAATAATATCCAAAATTAGTGGATATTACTTTTTCTTTTACTAATGTGAGTGGACTCTCCACTCACTTTAGATATTTTGGTGGCCATTGCAAGGCACAAGGAAGTCCACACTTATAGAAATTCAACCATCCCACTTTTTGTTGAAGGGCAATTCAATTAATATATTTATTTTTTCATTAAATTGAATTAGGGTTTCAATTATGCTTAAATCTTGATTATTTTAATATAAAGATTCTCTCTCCTCCAAAGTGATTCAAATGAGACGCCCCTCTGATTTTATTGTCTCTAATTGATACTAAGAAACATTAGGAACTCTCTAAAAGTGGTATTTTTCATATTGAACCCTAGATTTTGGGTAAATTGCACATTACACCAAAACTGGGTTTTAATGCACAAACATTGCTTAACAAGCTCTTTCTTGGAGCTCAGGCTACCACAAGAATAACTCTACATCATTTTCATTCTTATGATGCTTCAACACTTCAGGAACATTTTACCATGTAACATTTGCAAGTTAACCCCTCAACTTGGGTAATTTGCACTTTAGTCCAAAACAGGCAAAAAATTATTTCAACATTATTCAAAAAGGACTAAAATTGAAACATAAGCTCCTCTTGAGCCTTAATTACTTTTCAAAATATAAGATCAAGCATATAATTATCTTTATTAAATAAAACATCTAGGTTTAAAGCATAACCCAGGTCAGGGATGTTACACAAGGAATGTTCCATTGCAAAACATATTAGAATCTTTTTCAGAAGATAAACAACACAGTTATATTAGGCATAAACATTATGGCTGTAAAAGAACAAAAGTTTTCTATTTTTACATAAATACTTGATGATTCTCATACAATTTTCCATCCAGAAGACATATCTTGGCACATTTAAGTTTTTCACAACATTTTGTTACATATTGCCACATATGTCATTCTCACTCCAACTTGTGTGGATCCAAAACTATTGACCATAAAAATCTATAGCTATAATGTGTGTCTTCAACGTTTTCCTAACTATCAATTGATGAAGACTTTCCCTAAGGATATTCATGTGATGTCAAAATTTACATTAGATAGATCAGTAATCACTAACATCCTATATATGGATGATACTACACACAAGAAACCTTTTGAGCTATGTGAATCATCTTTCTCCTCCCCCTAATGAATGAATATTCATCCTAGTTTAAGTTACATTTACAACATAAATTTACATCCATATGCCTCATTTTACTTATGAATTAGCTTCCATTTAGTTTCTCTAGTTTTATGTTGATTTGTAAGTTTTTGACCTAATTCCTGGATTTCAATTGTAGGTTTTGGCTTCATATCTTGTGCACCATCTTCCACAAGAAATTCTTGATGATTGGAGCAGATTTTCATTGATCCATCCCTTCAACAGTTGATGATTTTCATCATTGGTGATTTCATTGATGCATTCCCTTCTTCACATGCCAATAGCCCCCTAAGTGGGTTTGCATCCTTCTAAAATATTGTCAATTTTTTGAACTTTGCCTTTCCATCAATTGACACTAAATGAAACTCCCACATATAAACTAGTTAAATGTCTAAGAATTTATCTTACCAATAAAAATATCATGTGGCATTAATAAATGAAGCTCCCACCTATAGAAACCAATGGAAGTCCTTTACCATCAACCAATTTAGTTCATGCATGCATTCATTGATGGAAAAGGACCGATGGAACATCTATGTCATGTACCAATAAAGACACAATGTTGTCTACTAAAGAAACCTTTGCACCATAAATTGATGGTGTTGTAGACTTATGTACTGATGGAATTGTGGATGCCACCAACTGGTGGAGAAGATGCATCTCCTCCACTATTGATAAATCTACACAAATCAACTAATTCCATCTTGTGTGTGTCTATTGATGGGTTTTCTACCTTATCTCTACCAATGAGAATGTTGACATCTTCAATCGATGATGCCTACTGATGTAATAAATGTATATTCTGATGGGAATAGTGAAAGTTTTTATACCTCTCATTTTCCTCACTCATCTCCATATTCACATCCATTATGGTTGACAACTTGACAACAAGAGGTGGGGAGGATTCCAAACCGTACCATCCATCATTAAATACAATCCCCGTGCCTCCACTAATATGATCCACTCTCAATGCTGCTAGGATGCCCAAATACAATTCAAGAACCCATCTCCATTTTCCATTGGTCATCATCATCGATGGATGACGCTCCCACCTTTTGAAAAGCTCAAATGCTCTGACCTAAAAAGAGGCATGTCCAACGAAGACCCACTTTTGTTGATCGATGATCTTCATTCGTCGATAGTTGATCCGCTTGTTGTTTTCTCATATAGAGAATTCTAGTTATTGAAGAAGGAACATGGACTCAACAAGTTTACCTCTAATGAACATTAAGTGGCATACCTACTGCTATGTTGTCCATCATCAAATTCTAGCATGAAGATAGGCTTCCAAACACCACATCTTCACCTTTATCTTCTACTATAACGTTGACTATCTTCCTTTGTTTTCCTATTAATCTTGTTGTAGATGCTAAGGGAAAGTAGTCCTCTTTCTAGGATGCATGGAGTAGTCTCATTACCTAGTTTGTTCTCTTTACTGCATCTACTATTGTATTGCAAATTAAACATTTGATGCTTATGATCCTAGCTAGACCAACTGCTTTGCACATACATCATATCTCAAATGTTGAGAACTTTAACCCTAAGATCTAAGATATCATATATTTCATATTAAATACTCGATAAGAATTTTGGATAGTTGTTTCTAGATCCAATAGGTAAATAGTTTGTAGGTAATGTGAAGATGAGTTTAAGGTAATATCTATCTCATTGTAATCCTAACACCAAAGGAGGATTTATATGGCCTTAACATATGAATGTTCATGTTATTTATTATGCAGAGGGAGAGAGAATGATAGGTAGAACAAGAAAAACCCATTTACTCTAGTATTTCCATCATTTGAATCTAGCCTTTTTGTTTTCTTAGAATATAATCTAAATAAACCAAATCTAACTTTTATGATAAATATTATTTCTTATTTGATTATTTGGATCAAATTCATCCCCTTGTGGGTGAGATTGTCATATGTTTGGTTAAGATAAATATTTGGCCCTTTGGATTTGATCATGAACTATACTACGATACAATCCATCCCCTTGAGGGCAAGATTGTTATATGTTTGGTTAAGATAAAACCTATGGATTTCACTCTTAGGTAATTTCTAGTACAATATGTAGGAGAATAGGGACAAATGAGAAGGTAGCATTAATATTTTTTTGTCCCTATTCCTTTACCAGTAGATCACGTCAACAATGATGTATCTAGGAAAGAGGGTAGAAATGGGTATACCTAATCCTGGAGGAAGTCCAATGACTACTCTTGCTCGGTGATGTGCACTATTTGCAAAACATACATGGACAACTGGGGACGACAACCACCTGGTGCAACACCATAAATGAAGGTGGTTGTTGTCCTCCTAGTATGGCGACAATGGCATCCACACCTCTACATAGCCCACACAGACCACCGAGAATTCCACATTGTGCTACCAAAGCCAACAAGAAGGAGTTGTCCTTTTGAATGTCAATGTATTAGCATTGACTTGCTCTCCCTTGTTATCTATCCCCTTTTATGGGTAAGACTTGTTGGGGCTCCCATGTTACCACAGTGTGAGAGGACAACAATTGTCAGATCTTATTATTGTGTCTCCTGAAGCCTTGACTGCCCCTCTATTTATTGAAGGGACAAGGTCAAGGTTTCTAGATCAACTGAGAGTCAAAGAGATGAAATTTCATAGATTTTTTGGAAGTTGCAAACCACGAACTGGTCGGTTCACATGTGAAATGGCCGATTCAACACTTGAATTGGCTGGTTCACATTATTTCCTATTTGCAAACATATCAGTTTTCAGTGTGATGATTATTTCATAACATGATGTCAACATCAATCCTTGATCTAGTCATACTAGTCTCATAACCAGTCATTTCACATCTGAAGAGGCCGATTCACATTTTGAATCACTCAATTCACTTCTGAATCGGGTGATTCATGTTCTAAACCATATATTTTACTTCTGAATTGGGTGGTTCAAATTCCAATTCAGCCAATGTACAACCATTGTTGTTTAAACTAAAAATCTAAACACTTTAGTATAAATTTATGCCATATTCATGAGTAAACTCCTTTTCCAGGTGCATCATATGCCTGTGACACTATCACTCCCAAGTTTCTTTGGCAGTGAATGTCCATAACCAATTTATTACATCACACGCAATGAGTAGTATCTAGAAAAACATCATTGCTATCAAAGTAATTTGAAAGTTAAAGAACAACTTCATCCTAAAATCCATGATTAGTGTTACTGTGACCATATAGTTCCTTTGTCTCTGATATCCAGATTGAAATTGAGGCATGTAATCATCATCCTCTTCAATATTCAATACATGTTTCTAGAACTAGAGCGGACTGTTGAGATACATGTAAGCTCAATATCACATATTGACTCACATATGAATGGAAATTAATTTCTCTATCTGGATTATCAAATGGACAAGATATCATCTCTTATAGGAGGGTCAAATTCCATCTACATCACTCACAGTAAATCCTCATGTGTCACATTGTACTTGAGCATCACCTTTATGGCAACCCTTATTCAAGATCATGTTGGATGATGTCAAAATACATTGAACGACATGCGATGAGTGTAGTCACTTCAGGTCTAAGAACGACAATCAACACTATCACTGTGAGAGTTGGTTCTGACTACCTTTCAATGGTCTCCATGTATCACTCTCAAGGTGGGTCTTTCTGGTACACTGCTCTTTAACAAGTACCTCTATGCTTAGTTTGATATAACATATTATGAATATTCTATCATGAACCAACACACATTCTAGTCTTATGTAATACTATTGTCTAATTTTCTTCCACAGTAACATTTGACTAGGGACATAACAAGAATGTGTGTATTCTTATCATACATATGATCTCATTGTTTAGGTCCTCAACCTGAAGATATATGTCATCAAGTAACATCATTCTTTATACATTTATTATGTTACATCAATATGTCATAACTGAATAAAATAGAATAAATGGAATTGCCCTTCTATTATTATCATCAAATCAATTACATCAAGCCTTATTACAATCATCACATGATTGTATCTTTGGGCATATATAACAACATACTTCCACTTGCACTTAGATCCAATCACTCATGAATCTTATTACACATGGTCTAACATGTCCATGATGCTTCTGTTGTGAAAGTTCTTTCATTAGTGTGTCAGAAATATTGCCTTCAGTTGGTATTCTGCAAATCTTCAAATCTTCTTGCTATACGATCTCTCATATGAGATGGAATCATCATAGTATGTGCTTGGAAACATTGATTCAATCTGGGTTCCTTAGCTTGTAAAATAGCTCAATAGTTGTCACAATACAACTCTATTGTATTTTTAATGCTTGGAACCACCCCAAGTTCACTGATGAACTTATTGATCCAAACAACTTCCTTTGCTGCATTGGATGCAACAATATACTCAACCACTTTTGTAGAATCATTACCTGTGTCTTGCTTGGAACTCTTCCAGCTCACAACTTCATTGTTGAGGAAAAACACAAATCCTAATTGATTTTGATAATCATCTTTGTTAGTTTGGAAGCTTGCATCAGCTTAAACCCTTACACTCAACTTTTCCTCACCGCCATAAACAATAAATTGATCCTTAGTCCTTCTTAAGTACTTCAGGATGTTTTTTTACAACAATCCAATGATTCTCATTGGGATCTGACTTATATCAGCTCATCATGCTCAAGTCATATGAGACATCAGGACGAGTGCATATTATTTCATACATGATAGATATGATTGCAGATGCATATGGAATCTTACTCATATGTTCCCTTTCTTGATAAGAATTGGGACTTTAGGGTTTAGAGAGGTTGATTCTATGAGACATGGGAAAATTACCTCTCTTTGAGTCATGCAAGTTGAACCTCCTCAACACTTTGTCAATGTATGTACTCTGTCTTAGGCCAAGAAGCCTTCTAGATCTATCTCTACTAATCTTGATTCCTAAGATATAGAATGCTTTTACTAAATACTTCATAGAGAAGGTACTTCCCATCCAGTTCTTTACCAACTATAAAGTAGGAATGTCATTCCCCATCAATAGTTTTAGGGAAATATGGCATTAGATATGGCAGTGGAAACAAAACTTTTACTTCCATATTCCCATTAAATAGTAGATTGAGTCAACAACTATGAACTATGAATGAGGGTTGCAAGAAATATACCTAGTCTTAGAGCAAGTCCAACGTCTTATCCTTGCAACAACATGCTTCTTCTTCAAGCAACACTCAAGCAGTCGTCAACAACAACCTCTTAATGAAACACCATAGACGGCGGTTGACAATGTCCTTGTAGCAGGTAGCAAAGGTCTCCTCACATGTAAACAATCCATGTGGACCATGAGGAACTCCACATTGTGCTACTAGAGCCAACGAGAAGGAGTCATCCCTTTAAAATTCAACCTACTAGGGTTGATTTTCTCTCCCATGTTGTCTCTCCCCTGCTAACCCTCCCTTTTACTGTAGGACTTTCTTAGGCTCTCTGGTTACCACAAATATAACAGACAACAATTGTCAGAGCTTATTGTTGCGTCTAGAAAGCCTCTACTACCCCTCTATTTATATGAGGGCTAGGGTCAGGAGTTCTAGTCTACGAGAGTTGAAGAGGTGGAATTTCATGAATTTTTAGGGAAATTGCAAACCATGAACTGATCGGTTCATCATTAAACTTGTAACATACCAAATTTTGAAATTTTGTCTTTTGGACCTCTTTCCCATCTTTTCCTTTCATTTCTATCCTTATTGTCCTTTCTATTTAATTAGTGAAATTTATAGTGGTTTAGTGAACATTTATTCATTAATCATACCAATGGAAGGGTTTATGCACAAATACCTTAGTGAAATCTTAATTACCATAATTAAGTTCTCTAAACCTTAATCTAACTTTTTTATATGATTTGAAAACATAACATGATCCTATGTTTCAAATTTGGTTTGATTTGGATGTTGTTTGTGCAAGTTATGCAATTTTAGGTACATTATGGACTTTTATGCAATTTACCCAATTGGGAGGTTTTCTTTGCAAATTATCACCTAGATTTTAATCCTTAGATATTCCCTTACCATTAAAGAGATTTTAAACCATTGGAGAACCTAGTTTCACCTTGGTTTGATGGTATTTCTTTCCAAGGGCATTATAGGGATTACCCTCTTTATAAACGTGCTTATCTTTAAAAGTTATCAACCAATGAGGTTATTTCTTTCTTGAAAAATGGTGGTGATGGCCTAGAAGGATATATGGGCTCTTAGGACCGAATTTTGATATCCAAGAAGGTCCATGAGCTGTCCTCTTGCATGTCCATCAAGCCCTAGGCTAAAGACACATGGAAAATCCCTTAGACACCTCGTGCTTCACCTTTTTCTTTATATAGCCATGTATACCCCTTCCCAACTCACAATTCGAAAACTCTTGCTCTCATTTTCTTTCATCTAGATTATATAATAGTTCCTTCTATATTTGTCCATGAAGTTTCTATCCCAAGGTAATAGAAGGAGCCTACCTTGGTGAAGAAGGCTCATAGGGCTTCCAAATTGCTCTATTTTTTTTTTGGTCGGTAAAAAACTCTGTTGTATTAAGATGGGTCCAAAACTTTAGGTACAAGATAGCCTGTGCCCCCAAAGTACAGGATGAAAGAAAAAACATCCAAGAGAAACAAAAAAGAGTCCTGATAAGGACCTCCTTAATGGAGAAAAGAGACAGAAACCTATAACAAGCTAATCCTATGCAGACATCCATCAGCAACTAGATAGACAAACAACCAGGCCCACCAATACTGATCACAGCAGTATGCACACCTTCAAAGAAGTGACGTTTTTGGCAGCCTCGTGTTGTATCAATAGCTACTGGAGAGATCTAGCATAACTAGAAGGTCAAGGGACCATCTCTCTTCATCCAGACCAAGACAAGGAAAACTCCAAAAGCAGAGATCAGTCCACAAAACCCTTCAAGGTGCTGGACCGTCAGCTAATATCGTTGTACTAATCAACTACTTGGATCTTCACTGGCGTTAAGATCAATCTCTGAGATTGTGAAGAAAACAAGTAGAATCCATAGAAAACTCTATTAACCAACACTCTGACAACTCTCAGGACCTTATACATCAACAACTGCCAAGGGATTCTTTCCAACAACCAGAGAGAAGAGATTGGCTGAATATCAGGTTCGGACCAATTTCTTCCTAGCCGACTTTTTCTTCCTTTTGGTCCAGCTCTGTTCGGACTCCAGGGAATGAGTATCCCAGTAATCAGAAGCTGCTTCAGACCCATTGGGGTCTACATCTTCCTCAACGAGCTTTTCTTTTCGGTCTTGATATTTGACTGAAAATCCATAGCTCTCCCATATCCTATTGATCTTCCAGGAGTCTGATACAGTGTCATTACTATGAAGTTGAGGAACCTCCAATTCCCAGTCAAAGTTGAGACTTCCTTCATTGCACACTGGCGTGCCCCCAAACATGTCAGGTTCAACCGGTTGAAGGTGTGAATCTACAGACAGGCTTTGGTGATTCCCCATTTCACAGTTGACAACTATTTCATTGACCTGTTGGGAGATAAGGCTCCTAAGGATTTCGTCTTCCTCGGCTTGATCAGGAGACCCGACGTTCTGACCTTGCTGGAACACCTTCGATTGCTCTTTGGTGATTGGCTTGGCAAAGGGTTGAACACTAGACTTTTTCCCCAGTCTGACCTGGACATCTTTTTCTGGAGGTCGCTTCCTCACCTTCAGCAGGCAGGATATTGCCATGTGCCCAAATAGCTTGCAGCTGGGGCATTGTGCTGGCCTCGCAACAACCTCCAGCTTCAGCATTTTCGGCACTGAGTCAATCTCCACCATGGTGGACTTCGGTAACTTGGACTCGCTGTCCATCTTGATGCACACCAGGGAATGCCCGAGACATCCAGCAGTGAATGAGTAGTCTTCAATGTCCACCGGCCTGCCAATGGAGCTGGCAACAGCCGCGATGTGCCTGCGAGTCCACGACAGCCCCATGTTCTCGATCTTGAACCAGATAGGGACATGAGAGAAAGACAGAGGTTGAAGAAGAGAGCTCGGCATCCACGCCTGGACCACGATGAGCGATCCATCCATGAACCACGGAGCCTCATTTAGAACCCGCTCCCTTTCGCTGTGAGATGGCAGCTTGACGATGAACCCTTCACGCTCCTCCGACACGATTTCGATGGGGCCGCTAGGCCGCCACAGACGCTGAATCCACCCGCCTAGCTGGCCTCTATACGGTTTCCGGCCAACAAAATGTATGGATAGGTGATCGTCCCAAGAGGGGGTTGAGAACTCCTGGCTTGAGATGGATGCACATCTCACCCCGTCTCTAGATCCGTGGCTCCAAATTGCTCTATTAGGGTTTCTAAAGCTCCTCCTTGGTAATTTCGACCAAAACTAGTAAGTTTCCTCCCTTCCTTCCCTATTTTCATGTTGTTAGTATCCTCCCACCTTCTTCCAGGTCAGAACCATGATCTTCCATGGTAAAACTCCACCTAAAACCCTAAAACATCTCATCTCCATGCACTTTTGCTAGAGTTTGCACCTCCAAAGTGGAGAAGGTGATCTTTGCTCAAGAAAGGAGCTTGGCTTGAAGAAACCAGACCTTCTAATCTCGGAATCCTTTCTGTTTGAACCTTATTACCTTCCTAGAGGCATGGTGTGTTAACCCCCTTCTCATATATTGCTTAGTACATGCTTGAAACTCATGCTTCTATGTTGAAAATCGATGATTTCCATCTCTATTTGCCATGTTCATCTAGGGTTCTGGTTTCTTACCAGTTTACCTTCTCTAGAAGATCTAGTTTGGATAACTATTAATCTAAAACCATGATATTAGGTCGAATGGTGTTTTCCCTCCCTCCCTCCCTCTCTCTCTTTGCTTATCTCATTTGGTTTGATGATGTGTCGGTTTCTGATTGGCCGAATTCCAATAATTCATAACTTTTGATTCCATTGTCCAAAAACTAAAGTAAAATATGTCCTGAACTAATTTTTTTTTATTTTCAATAATAATATTTCTAAGTATTGGTTTGGAGTTTTGTTGATGGTGGTTTTCTAGAAAATGATTTAATCACTTAAAATCACCAAAAATACACTCTAATCATCGTAACTCCAAAATTTGCAAAATTATATATTTTCTTAATCAGAAGAACCTAACTAAGTATATGGTGATGTTTTCATATTCTAAATTGAGGTTTTGCTAAAAAAAGTAAAAATATGGGTTTTCTCTACCTTAATGCATATATATCATTCTAATACATGTATATGAATTGAAAATAGGAAAAATTGATCATGGACTCAATCAAGTGATGAAAGTGGGTAATATGAATCATAATGAAAGGTATGTGATATGTATGTGCAATACCTCTTTATGCATGTGAATTTACACCTTAAGTTGGGAATAATTGTGCCTTAACCTATTTTTCTACAATGATGCTTTATTAAACCCTATTTCATATACTCTTGAATCTTTTTCTATACTTGCCTCATAAATCAGTTTTGGAACATTATCTTGGGTCTTAGTACCCCACTTCCATGCTTATTGATTCATATAATTATTCTTACCATAACTACTTTTTATAGCATGTGGATTTATGTTCTATTTAATTGAAAGTAGTGGTACTTATGTACAACCACCCACAGAGGGCATGTAAATAATTGCCCTGGGGAATGTCTTATTCTCCTCATAATATTGTAGGTGACTGGGAATGTCTTATTCTCCCCTCACCTAAGGTTAGAGGTCCGGTAGGTTCCTCAACCCTACTTAGTTAGGTAGACATAATTATCTTACATGCAAATTCTTTTTATTATATTTGTTAATGGCAAGCTTCCTTGATATATAGCCTCATACTCTTGTTATCTTCATCATATGATGAACCCTAGCCTATTTTTATTTGTTTTAATTATCTTGATATCATAGACTAATTTTGTAACACATACTTTTCTTCCCTCTCCCTTTTTGCTGGGTGCCTTGCCAACCACCCATGTGCTGAGCAAGGTGATGGACAAGACAAGGAAGATCTTAGCTTTTGGCATGGACTCAGTTGATGGAGATGTTGCTTGGAGACAAGATTGTAGTAGTCTAGACTTCCCTCTGTCTAGATACTGATTGTGTGTCTTGATGTAAACTCTAATGGGAGAATTTGATGTATTTTTGTAAACCTTTTATGAAATTAAATATAGTCAGTTATTTTTTATTCCGCTACTTTCTAATGGTCTTTTGTATACCAATGTTTAATAAGTGTGGAAAATTTATGCCCATTCCATCATATCTCTAAGAGTGTTTGGAATGGATGTCAATTCTTCAAATTTTTAATAAAGGGGTGATTTCACTCTTTTACAACATGGTATCAGAGCCCATGGTAGTCGGAATCTGGCTATTTCAGTCTTGTCTCCCTAATTAGAATCCCTACCTTACATAGTTCCATTTGGTGACATGGTTTCCCTAGAGTAGATCTATAAATGATGAAAGGTTGATTTAGGACCCTATAGTTCAACATTAGTATCATGATGAATAAAACTCTAAAATACTTTTAACTAAAATATGCATAACTTAATGTTGTTTAGGTTTGCCTTTGGGCAACCATTAGGGCATGACGTTGAAGCAAAGGTGTCTAGAAAGGATCAGGTTCTGGGGCATGGCAATATTTTCCTCCGTGCCACGTGCTTGGTTTACGAGGACTCCCAGATCCATATGATACCGGCCTGGCCTAAGATGAAATGGATTGTCCAAAATAGTTTGCTTTTAGGCAATAGTGACCTTAGACATCTATGTTGTTTATCTTTGGGAACCCTAAGTTTTAGGTGTATGATGAGTTGTTTGAGGATGGATACCAAGATAGTCTCCTTATGTCCCTTGGGGACACATGATTGGATAGTTTATCCCTAGAACCTAGACTTTGAAGTTTGGGGTTAAGTGAGCTATCAGAGTGCACAATGAAAGTGTGATGGATCTTGTACATGGTTTAGTTAGACTAATCCTTTAACCCTAGTGTATTTTGGCTTAATAGGTTGAACTCTTTAAGGGGTGGAGTATAGTTAGTTTGATGATGTTGGGTGGTTTGATTTCATGGACAAAATCCTCTTTAGGGGGATGGAGCCCTATGACATCTTGAAATCTATCTACACTATCTTTAGAAACCCTAACCCCATACTTAGGAGGTTGTTGTGCTTGAAACCTTAGTGGGGTCCAAACAAGTAATAGTTATAGCCTAACGTGCTTGTTTATATAGTAATGAACATATAATGATCATCTAATGAATAATTTATATGTTCAAACCCTAATGAATAGCTAATGAACATAATATGAGTAACTCACATATTAATCCTAATGGATATGCATGGTGTTGCCCATGTCATAAACTAATAAACTCTAATGAAATGACAAGTAAGATGATTGTAACCTAATCTTGGACTTAATACATGCTAAGTAAAATATAGTGATCATATTAACCTGAACCCTAAGTTGTAATCATCTAACCTTAACATATACATCCTTAATGCCTTTCATGATACATTAATGACATTTGGCGCAATAATCAGTTAACATACTTTGATACACATAAATGATATATATAATCATCTAATCACATATTAATCAAGGCATCAATATGAAATGCATGGTATGTTACCTTGTTATCTAATACACACATGATTAGTCACTTAATGTGAATCAATTCATAATATGCCTCACCTTGATCATTAAAATACATGGAATGGATTCAATACGAATATGAAGTGATTTGATTCACATAAATGTGCAAATCAATAATATAAATAAATATGAGAAAATGATTAATGATGACATTAATGTGAGAAATAAACATAATGTGTTAATGAGATAACGTTTAATATAAATATATGTAATTGATGTGACATAATTTGTGTTGAATGAAGACTTAAAGGCAACTTGAATATTTCATGAAAAATAATTCGTTATAATTTAATGTGGTGATAGTATAAGGATAATGAAGTAGAAGTTTAAAATATTAAGGATAATGATCAAGTATATTGAGGGAACTGAGTAACCCATAATTTTGCTAAAATTCTTAGTAAGATAAATGAGAAATATATATATATGATGTTTCATGGATAATAGTGAAATATAAATTCCTTGGTAATAAAGTGATTATGACATGCCATAATTAAAATAATGGTGATAATGTGATATCATAATGAATATAATGTTAATGAGCCAAAAATATAAATAATGTTAAATCTCCTTAAAAAAATCTAAATAATGGAACCTAGGTGATCCTTGATAACCTAACCTATTTCGAGATGCTTGTGGAGTATATGTTTATGAGTTGTTTGGTGGAAGTTAAGGTTGGAGAAATAACCTGAAGTTTTGTGATGAGATGTTGCACACTCACCGTTCCCTTCTTGTGAATTCGGGGAAAAAATCCGCTTTATGGGGTGGAGTGTTGTAACATACCAAATTTTGAAATTTTGTATTTTGGCCCTTTTTCCCATCTTTTTATTTCATTTCTATTCTTATTGGCCTTTCTATTTAATTAGTGGAATTTATAGTGGTTTAGTGAACATTTATTCATTAATTATACCAATGGAAGGGTTTAAGCACAAATACCTTAGTGAAAGCTTAATTACCATAATTAAGTTCTATAAACCTTAATCTAACTTTTTGATATGATTTGAAAACATAAAATGATCCTAAGTTTCAAATTTGGTTTGATTTGGATGTTGTTTGTGCAAGTTATGCAATTTTAGGTACATTTTGGACTTTTATGCAATTTACCCAATTGGGAGGTTTTCTTTGCAAATTATCACCTGGATTTTAATCCTTAGATATTACCTTTCCATTAAAGAGATTTTAAACCATTGGAGAACCTAGTTTCACCTTGGTGTGATGGTATTTCTTTCCAAGGGCATTATAGGATTGCCCTCTTTATAAATGTGCTTATCTTTAAAAGCTATCAACCAATGAGGTTATTTCTTTCTTGAAAAACGGTGGGGATGTCCTAGAAGGATCTATGGGATCTTAGGACTGAATTTTGATATCCAAGAAGGTCCATGAGCTGTCCTCTTGCATGGCCATCAAGCCCTAGGCTAAAGACACATGGAAAGTCCCTTAGACACCTCATGCTTCACCTCTTTCTTTATATAGCCATGTATACCCCTTCCCAACTCACAATTCGAAAAATCTTGCTCTCCTTTTCTTTCCTCTAGCTTATATAATAGTTCCTTCTATATTTGGCCACAGAGATTCTATCCCAAGATAATAGAGGGAGCCTACCTTGGTGAAGAAGGCTCATAGGGCTTCCAAATTGCTCTATTAGGGTTTCTAAAGCTCCTCCTTGGTAATTTTGACCAAAACTAGTAAGTTTACTCCCTTCTTCCCTATTTTCATGATGTTAGTATCATCCCACCTTCTTCCAGGTCGGAACCATAACCTTCCATGGTAAAACTCCACCTAGAACCCTAAAACATCTCATCTCCATGCACTTTTGCTAGGGTTTGCACCTCCAAAGTGGAGAAGGTGATCTTTGCTCAAGAAAGGAGCTTGGCTTGGAGCAACCAGACCTTCTAATCTCAGAATCCTTTCTGTTTGAACCTTATTACCTTCCTAGAGGCAAGGTTTGTTAACCACCTTCTCATATATTGCTTAGTACATGCTTAAAACTCATGCTTCTATGTTGAAAATCGATGATTTCCATCTCTATTTACCATGTTCATCTAGGGTTCCGGTTTCTGACCAATTTACCTTCTCTATAAGATCTAGTTTGGATAAATACTAATCTAAAACCATGATATTAGGTCGAATGGTGTTCCCCCCCTCTCTCTGCTTATCTCATTTGGTTTGATGATGTGTCGGTTTCTGATTGGCCGAATTTCAATAATTCATAACTTTTGATTCCTTTGTCAAAAAACTAAAGTAAAATAAGCCCCGAACTAAAAAAAAATTATTTTCAATAATAATATTTCCAAGTATTGGTTTTGAGTTTTGTTGATTGTGGTTTTCTAGAAAACGATTTAATCACTTAAAAATCACCAGAAATACACTCTAATCATCGTAACTCCAAAATATGCAAAATTATATGTTTTCTTAATTAGAAGAACCTAACTAAGTCTATGGTGATGTTTTCATAGTCTAAATCGAGGTTTTGCTAAAAAAAGTAAAAATATGGGTTTTCTCTACCTTAATGCATATATATCATTCTAATACATGTATATGAATTGAAAAATAGGAAAAATTGATCATGGACTCAATCAAGTGATGAAAGTGGGTAATATGAATCATAATGAAAAGTATGTGCTATGTATGTGCAATCCATCTTTATGCATGTGTATTTACACCTTAAGTTGGGAATAATTGTGACTTAACCTATTTTTCTATAATGAGGCTTTATTAAACCCTATTTCATATACTCTTGAATCTTTTTCTATACTTGCCTCATAAATTAGTTTTGGAACATTATTCTTGGGTCTTGGTACCCCATTGCCATGCTTATTGATTCATATAATTATTCTTGCCATGACTACTTTTTATAGCATGTGGATTTATGCTCTATTTTATTTAAAGTAGTGGTACTTATGTACAACCACCCACAAAGGGCATGTAAATAATCGCCCTGGGGAATGTCTTATTCTCCCCATAATATTGTAGGTGACTGGGAATGTCTTATTCTCCCCTCACCTAAGGTTATAGGTCCGGTAGGTGCCTCAACCCTACTTAGTTAGGTAGACATAATTATCTTACATGCAAATCCTTTTTATTATATTTGTTAATGGCAAGCTTCTTTGATATATAGCCTCATACTCTTGTTATCTTCATCATATGATGAACCATAGCCTATTTTTATTTGTTTTACTTATCTTGATATCCTAGCCTTGTTTTGTGACACATACTTTTCTTCCCTCTCCCTTTTTGCTGGGTGCCTTCCCAACCACCCAGGTGCTGAGCAAGGTGATGGAGAAGACAAGGAAGATCTTAGCTTTTGGCATGGACTCAGTTGATGGAGATGTTGCTTGGAGACAAGATTGTAGTAGTCTAGACTTCCCTCTGTCTAGATCCTGATTGTGTGTCTTGATGTAAACCCTAATGGGAGAATTTGATGTATTTTTGTAAACCTTTTATGAAATTAAATATAGTCAGTTATTTTTTATTCCGCTGCTTTCTAATGGTCTTTTGTATACCAATGTTTAATAAGTTTGGAAAATTTATGCCCATTCCATCATATCTCTGAGAGTGTTTGGAATGGATGTCAATTCTTCAAATTTTTAGTAAAGGGGTGATTTCACTCTTTTACAGAATTGGTCAGTTCACACATGTTATGATCGGCTAAAGACTTGAATTGCTCATTTTACTACATTTCCTATTCGTGATCGCATTGGCTTTTAATATTCCATTAATTCATAATATGATGTTATAATCAATACTTGATCCAATCATATTGATCATTGAACTGGGTAGTTCACAAGTTAAACTGGTCATTACAGATGTTGAACCAGTTGTTTCACTAAGTGAATCGTCCAGTTCATTGCCCATCTCAGAAAATGTTCAGCCAACACAGTTTAAATTGATCTAGCACTTGAATCAATTGGTTCAACACTTGAACAGGTTGATTCACAGTCCAGACAACCAATTTACAATAACTGTTGTTTAAATTGAATACCAAAACACCTTAGTAGTCAAGTTAACCATCATTCATGATCAAATTCCTACTTCAGATGCACCCTATGTGTGTGACCCTATATGTCCCAAATTACGTTGGTACTGAATGTTCATAAACAACTTATGACATCACAAGCAATGAGTGGTATCTAGAATCATATCATTGCTATCTAGGTAATTGGGAAGTTGGAGAATAACTTCAACCTACAATCTGTGATCAATGTTACTATGATCATATAGTTCCTTTGTCTTTGATATCTAGATTGAACTCAAGGCATGGAATCATCATCCTCTCAACATTCAATCCATGTTCCTTGGATTAGAGAAGATTGCATGAGATGGATGTGATTTCACATATCATATATTTGAGTCACATGAGTATGCACATACATTTCTCAATCTCTCTTATCAAGTGGCGTGCATATCAATCTCCTATGGGAGGAAAAAATTCCAACTACATATGTAACAACCTCACTTTTCGGCAACCCCAATTAAGTAAGGTCCTAAAGTTCAAATCCATTACCTAAAATTTCCAAGGATGCATATTTATCAAATAATAAATAATAGTAAATAATTTCCATTAATTAAAATATTGTTTAGAAAATCCTCCTCGAATGAGTTACATGAAATTCTATCATCAGAAGTGTACATATGAGAACTATATGAGAAGAAGTATCTATATGATCCTCCTTACAAGTTAACCTTAATGTCTTTAAGTTATTTCATTTGTCCTTTATATCTTGATATCATCTTATCTAGCATGCACCTAAAATGATGTCAAATAAAAGCAAGGATCAACATATCAAAATATACTGTGTAGACGGGGTGCATGCACAATGTGTGCAGGTACATACAAATATTCAAACTATTACTTGCAAATAAAAAGTGGTATTTTCTTCTGGTAATCTCATGTTTATGTGATACTCATAGTGGCATTATCATTGAATAGTATATAAATAAACACCCAATAGTTTAGTTATTCAATCTTCAAGAAACAATAAAAAAACACCAATAAACTAATGTGGGTAGTCATAAGCGTAACCACAAAGCTTTTGTAGAACCATGTTGATTATTGAATCATACTTTAAGCATATCATCAAATCAAGTAAGAAAAAATACATCCAATCATTTAATCTGCATGTATAAAAATCCTAAAGTGTCACCATCTAATTAATCACATTAAACTCTACTTAATCCTAGTCTTGGGTTTTAGGGTTTCCTTGTTATCAAGTAATCATTAGAGTCATGCTTCGAAGCCCTAAGTATCAATTTAAACCTTTTAGAGCATTTTGAGTAACTATGTTAGAGCATGCATCTTAAGTATCTAATTACCATATTTGTGGCTTAGAACCTTTAATCATATTCATTATTATCCAAAACATATTCATGACTTCGATTCTCATTAGGTTATTATTATAGTCAAAATATCACATTATACCACAAGATAAAGGTATTTGATGTATCCATCATTCATAATTATCAATTCCAAGTTTTCCTTATGTTAATCATCACTTAAATGAGTATTAGCCTTACTTTTGAAACAGGAAGCATAATTAGGCTTTGGGAGTATTTTATTTAGATTCTACATCTTTTTTTAATCATCTTGGTATATAGGTTGGCTATATTCCAATCTACCGATAAATTAGTTAAGAAAATTGCACACCAAACTTATTGGGGATAATGGTGGCTTGACATGTCATTATGGATAAGTATTATTTATCAAGAAGACTCAACTTAAGATTCCCCAAAAAATTACATCCATGCCCATGCACCTTGTACATGCAAAGAGGGAATATGGGTCAATAGATCCCTACACATTCTTCCTCCTCATGCGTGATCGTCCTGCCCCATGCGTATGCCACAGATGAGTCATCGCAGCCAGAGGTAGCAAACTTTTATCTACCCCTGTAAGACACCGCTCCCTTGGCCCTTCCTACCACCACCACCACCACCCATGAATTGGTTCTTCTTCCTCACCCCTCCTTCACCGGGGGCTAGCCCTAGAGACTCAACCATCTACAAATTTGATTCATCTAGTTGTAGTATGACCGCTACAACACTTCTTGCGGGTGGCTCATCGTCTCACACTCTAGACTCCTCTTCATTGCACAAATACAACTGAGATATGTCAGCCCCTTCTACCTTGCCAACCTCCACTACTATCGATATGGCAAACTTCCTCCATGAGTGTCAGTGTGCACCAAGCACATGACTATGGTGGCACCTAACTCCAACCCCCCTTGGAGCTGTTCACTGTCTGTCAACATCATACATGCCAAAGAACCCTATGGATGCTATGGAGAAGGGACTTGCCTTCATTGAAAGGTGGTACCCCTATGGCCCTTTCTTATATATCCAACATCCTAAACTTCTAGCATCTTCGAGGAAAGAGTTCAACAAAGACAGAGACAAGAGAGTTAATGTCCATAGTCTGATGATATAGAAAGCATTTCAATTACTTCAAAGATAACGATCCATTGATGTACCTTAGTCTCGTACTTTACCACCCCACTTATGGCAATGTGTTTCCTAGACTACTTACTCCTTTCCCAAAAGTAGCACGACACATAACTTTAGAAAGAGTTAACTACCTGCCTCCTACATTCCCTTATTTATTGACTCATATGCCTTCTTATTCTATAAACCCCATTGCTATGTGATAGAAAACTCAATATTCCATAGAACATGGATTTTGCAATATTGGATACAAAATAGAAATCAGCTTATATATTTTTAACCTATATTTAATCTTTGAGCTTTATTTGAAAACTCTCTCTTTCATATATCAATGGAAACTCATCACTATTACCTTTCTCAATTTACATTTAGCAATTTTGAATTTATTGATGATGTGTTTGATATGTATAACTTGCCCTTCTAAACATTCTAGTAAAACAACTATAATTATTCATGGAACATCTCAATATCAAGAATTCTCTTTCTTTTGTTATTATCTTTATGTACACGAGAAGTTTGATCGGACTATCCTTGTTTGATGCCTCAAAATGTATTATACCAAATTGGCTGGATAATTAATCTTTTAATTATCTAAAACATCACGTCTCTTATTTTCTTTTAGAAACTTGCATATCATCTCATTTTATTATTATTCAATAATTCATAAAGCCATTAATATTTATTGCACAAAAACTCTTATCCCACTGTCTTGTGCACCAGAGACATATTTTCAATGTAAATAGTCTCATAAGTACACTATCATTCTATCAATAACAATATTGAGGAATTATCAATTCATGGCTTATATTTATATAATTCAGTTTTATCAAAATTAAGGATATAACATTCACCCCTCCTTAAAATGAAATTTGTCCCCAAAATTCACACCCACTAAGGTTTAGGTGAATGATAAGTAAACTAAAGATTGCAACTTAGGGTTATCAACCCTACTTAAATATCATTAACATCTTTTATCAATATGCAAATTCCTCACATCATTACTAGAATTGGTGCTTGAATTCAGTTCAAGGTATATCCATATCCTTAGTATTTACGTGACATCATTTCCTAGTGAGTATATTTTATTGGTGATTTTAACTTCACTCAGTGACTATTTTTTTACCTAGGTTTCCAACCTATCATTCATTTATCATCTCATAAGGGTGGGATAACACCTCAAACCTTAGATCTTGTCATTAAGTTCAACTTAAGGTATTCATTCTCATGTGTCAATTTGAAGCATAACATTTTTCTACCCAATCTCTCTCCCTCGTAACAGCATGAAATAAGTACTTGACTGCAACCCAAATACAAAGTTCATCCTATTCCAAGAGCAGAGATGGTGTACAAACATTATCCTAAAATTTCATAGTTTAGGTTGAATCATTCTCGACATGACTGTAAGTCATACTTTTTAATTCCACATCTTTCTTATATTTCATGAAGTCAATTGCCTTTTTTGCTCTTGAGCTTGTGCAAAACTCCTTTCAAGATTTCATTATTACATGACTTCTTTGTATGTTTTATATTTACACCTCAGGCATTATGAGCCTTATCCACTTCCTCGAGCTCTCTAGGGGTACAAGTACTTTTGGAGTGATCTCATCCTTATGCATGTAGGGAGTGCCTCTCAAATTCACCCCTTGGTACACATGAACTCATGAAAGTGGCTAATCTCCTGAGACATGGGCTTCGAGCAAACATACTTGTTACCTCCCGACCAGATAGTCTTGTGCATTTAGGGAACAATCAACTCCTAATCCCATCAGTCCTATTTGCCTTTAATACTCCCTAATTGACCTTAGGATTGACTTAGGGATCTATCCTTCCCAAGGTTTTCTTTGACATGTCACATCTTTAACCATTTTCAAGAACATTATTTTCATATGTAATTCTTTAAATCGGATTTCCTCCATGTTTGTGGTGCTCTTTATTCACTTTATGTCCCCTCATTGGGCTCATGGTGACCTTCCCTCCCGGGCATGGTCTCATACTATCATCCACTTCCATAATGAATTTTCCTCATGTTCCTGAGAGATGCCATACCTGGATTCAAAGACATACTCAATATATGTGCTTTCACACTTTATATCCTTAATGCTTTAGGTGATATTCATGGTTACCTCAATCTTTAAATTGATTTAGTCAACTTACCTTTCTAGGGAAGGTCCTAGCCTAGGGTTCCTTCTTAGCTCATAGGAGGAGATTAGGCTCTCTAGACATAACCTGACCCCAAGGTCTTAAGGTTTTACCTCCTCCATTGGTCCTTTTACCACTCTTGGGTTGAACCACTCTAGGTCGGGACACCATCCCTAAAGGTTTCATATTTTCATTTTTATGTATGATTTTTATTGTAACATCTCAATCCTTGTTTGCTAAATCTTTAGGATACCCCTTCATGGGGTTTTTTCTTGCAATGGACTTGGGCCACCTTCCCCTCCAGGAGCTTGGTGCCTTATCGACCTTCCTAATTTGGGGCTTGACCTTTTGTGACCTTCCTTATCTGGTTCTTGGTCATCTACACTGTAGACTCAGGCCACCTTCCCTATCTGGGGCTTGGTACCATGTCAGCCTTCCCATCCATGGGCTTGACTTTTCTTGACCTTTCCCATTGGGGGCTTGGCACTATGTCAGCCTTCCTCTCTAGAAGATTGACCTTTTGTTATCTTCCCCTCTAGGGGCTTGATCATTCATGACCTTCCCCTCTAGGGGCTTGATCTTTTCTGACCTTCCACTCCAAGGCTTGATCATAGTCATCTCAATGGCTTTCCTTCCATATTTGAAATTCTAGAGATAGAATGGGGGATTCGAGCTTGTTATATTAAAAATTTTATTTTTCACATATAACTGTCAATTGCTTATGTTTCTCAAAACTTTTATCATGAGTTTCTGAACTAATTGCTCCATGTGCATCCATGCATAGGAGGTTGGGTCACCTATATTCACTTATATTTCATCTTTCCTCTTACCCTACTTAGGGTTCTTATGGGTAGGGTTACCTTTTTACCCATTCATCTCCCATTTCCCAGGATTAGGGTTTTATGTTAGGGTTAGAGACTACACCCTACATCTTAGAGTTTCTATGTCCCCTGACCCTCTAGGGTTTTCCTAAACCAACCCTAGTTCCTTCTAGGGTTACCCTCACAAGGAAAACACATAGAACATATTTCTTTACTTTACCATTATTTGCATGCTACATGTACATTATGTTGGGAAATACATGCATAGAGTATAGCAACGCAAACAAAAAAATTATCTATCCGTATTCCCATAATAGCAAGATTGCATCAACTACTATGAAATAGGAAGGATGATTTAGTGAGTTATACCTGGTCATGCAGCAAGTCCAATGATAAGATTTTGCTTCAATGCAACTATTTTTAGTTGCTCTTGGAGGGTGGCTGTGCAGCTCAAACAACGAAAAACAAATTGACTAACTTCTATAGTGACTCCTGTGGTCTCACCATGAACAACGAATTGACCAACTTCTGTAATGACTCCTATGGTCTCACCACATGCTGTAGACTGACTTTGCTCCCCTAGCAGTAGCCAAAAGACTCCTACCTCTAGAGTAGTCCACATGGACCAACTAGAACTCATGTTGTCCCTCCCATTGACATACTAGTCACCCACTTGCTCTCCCACAATGACAACTTTTAGTTCTTCTCTCCCATAGCTATCCCTCCTTTGTTGGTTAGTATTTGCTAGGGCTCTCTCAGTTACCCCAACCAGAAAGGACAATAATTGCCAGAAAAATGATTCTCAGTTGTCTGTGTTATGTTTTGGGAGGCCCCAGTACCCTTCTACTTATAGTAGAGGACATGGTCAGGGTTCCCAGACTGTACAAGTTTGCGTGGGAGTGGAAGGGACCAGAAGATCTTGAATTTTCACAACCCACCACATGCAAAATGACCGCTTGGTATTCCATATGGTTGTTTGGAACTAGGATATGGTCATCTCATACTTCTAGATGACCGTATGATCGTTTCACAACCGCACATGAATTTGGTAATTTCTGTTCCAATTAATATCACATATTAATTCCTTGCACCACAAGAAAAGTTTACTCAGAACAATTTGAGAAACATACAAAATATTTGTTCAGTAAAACCCAGTCTTCTCACCCATGGGAGACTCCCGTATCACTCACCCAGATGGCCATCTAGGGAGTCTAAGTCAAGCCAGTTGGTTCAACATATTGAACTGGTTAGTTCACCGCTCAATTTGGACAAAACGTAGCCGATTCAAACTCTTATTAGCCTGACAACCCAAATGATCATCTCAACATTTGAGACGCTCATCTAGATTGCTAATGTCTGTATCAATAGTTTAGATGGTCGTTTCAGTTCAATTAGCCAATCTGTTGATCTATTGCATGAATTGAATACCTAAACACTGTAGTAATCAATCAAATTATCATTTAAGATAAACTCCTCTTCTAAATGAGTTCCTATGTGTGTGGCCCTATAGGTCATATATCACGTTGGTAGTGAATGCCTATAACTAACTTATGACATCACAAGTAGAGAGTGGTGCCTAGTCACACATCAATGCTACCCAAGTAAATGGAAAGGTGGAGAACAACTTCAACTTACAATCTGTGTAAGGTGTTGCAATTATAGTATAATTCCTTTGTCTCTGATATTCGGAGTGAACTCGAGGCATGGACTCATCATCTTCTCAACATTCAATCCATGTTCATTGAACCAAGAGCAGACTACATGAGATAATGTAACCTCAATATCATATATTGATTCACATGTGATGCACATGTGTTTCTAAGTCTCTCTTATCAAGTGGCCATGATATCATACTCAAGTAGGAGGGGTAAATTCCATATATATCACTCACAATCTATTCCCATGTGTCAAAGCCACCCAATCATCACCTTTACAACAAGCCATGTTTTAGGACTGCATTAGATGATTACAAGGCATACCCAGTGACATGTGACAAGTGTAGTGATTACAGGTATAAGAATCACAATCACCACCTTCACTATGAGAGATGACTATGACATCCATATGAAGGTTTCCATGTGCCACTCTCAAGGTGGTTCTGTCTGATACATTGTTCCCTAACATGTATCTGTGTGCTTGATTTGATATTTTCATATCATGACTAATGAGATTTTGTCATCAACCAACCCACACTCTAGTCTTATATGTTACTAGTGTCTAACTACCTTAGATAGTAACAATTGACTAAGGACATAAAAAATGTACATACCGTTAACATTCATATGATCTCATCCTTCCAAGTCATGTACTTTACGACATACATCATTGAGTATTGTCATTATTTAGACATTCATAATATTTCTTCATTATCTCATAACTGAATGAAGCATAATGAATAGGAAGCTTGCCTTTATTAGTATTAATCAAATCCTCTCAGGTATATGCCATGTCAATCATCACATGATTTTCTCTATGGGTATAATACCAACAAACTCCCACTTGCAGTTTGATCCCATCAGAAACAAATCATATTCTTATTGATTCAAACATGTCCATCATGCTTCTACTATGCTAGTGATGATACAACGAGTTTAGTAACACTTTACTATTAGTCGGTGTATTGAATTTCCTTCTCTCTTCACTGTATGATTTCTCATATGAGATAGAACCACCGTAATATGGTATATGATATTCCTTGCCTAACAATGAGCTCCATTGTTGTCACAGTACCACTACTGAGTCATCAATGATTGGAACATTTATAAGTTCATCATATGAACTTCTAGATCCATATAGTATCACTCTATATTCACAACACAAGTATACTATGCTTCTGTTGTAGAATAGAAGTATGGCTATTAGTTCGGAACCCTTCCAACTAACAACATTTCTCCTTTTTAAATCAAATGCATTTTAATTTTCAATCACTTTTTCATTATGGAAACTTGTATCGATGTAACCCTTTACACCCAAATCTTCCTTTTATTGCTATCTCTATTGACTAGCAATGTATCTTTAAGTACTTCACAAGTATAGATGGATGTCTTTAATGACATTCCAATAACTCTTATTGGAATTTACCATCATCTTGTCCTATACAATACATACAAGATTATATGGGATAATAGGATTTGTGATAGATCCATTTCTACAGCCTTTGGCATATTAATCATGTCATTTCCATTCTTTACAAGAATTGAACTTATGGTTCATGAGAGACAAATCTGGATTATCCCTCATTGAATCCTTTATGTCTTGAACTCTTTCAACACATTGCTAGTGTATGTACTCAAACTTACATTGTGAAACATTCAAGAACTATCTCTATAGATCTTGATCCTTATTTCATAAGATGTTTCATCTTTTTCCTTCACTGTTGAAGGGATTTTTATGCCATATTTGAATATACATAATATTTAGATGTTATTCCTCATCATATGTGGAATAATCATATATGCTCCCACTAAATCTTTTGTAATCACATATTTCATCTTTTATCTTGATTCAAGTCAAACTCTTTGACGATCTTGTCAAATCAAAATATCCCATTTTCGAGATGCTTGTTTCAGTCCCAGATTAAACTTTATAGTTTATATACTTTATTTGCATTATTGAAGTTATTAAACCTTTTAATTTGTATCACCTACACATCCTTTTATGTATTCCCTTTTAGGAATCTGGTTTCATCTTCATAGGCCAAATCTCATAGTCTCTTTTAACTACAACAACAAGCATGATAATTGGTAAAGGAATTTCTATCATGTTCAACAACTTGAACTAATTTGAAAAACTATTCAACCAATTTGTCCTTTTACGTTATTGATGTAAGTCTATGACACAAGACCTTATCTTCACTTTTTGGGTTTTATCCCTCAGCTAGATCTATGAAGGTCATACCTTGTTAGTTCACATGGATCCCATAATGGCCTTGAACCTTCACTTAGTAGCTTCTAGTTGACTAGTTGGCTCATCCTGTTATGACCAACCTATCTGAATTGTTGGATTCACAATCCTCCAATCTCATATGTGTCTTACTAGAACTTCTTTATTCTGTCTTATATGACGAACTTGAGATTTCAAAACATCTTGTTATTCTCTTAGTTCTCATTGTTCCTTTTTGTTGACCTTGAACATTTTAAGTTCTACCTTTAATCCCACTAATTCTTTAGGAACTTAGTTATCCTATCAACAAAACACTTTTTTTATTGGATTGGGATTAATAGTAACATTCAACAATTATGGTTTGTTGATAAACCTTTTCAAGAAATTACTTTCTCAATGTAAGTTTCAATCCTTTAGACATATTGGGACACTCCCAAATCATATCATATATCATGTCTTATAAACCATTCAAATGGTACATCATTTGGTGATAGCTTTATATTTATGAGGATATAAGAAGATTAGGTTAATTGATAATTACATCATGAATCATCATGGTATAATTCCTTCATTCTTTCACATCGTTATATTTAGATGGATTTGACTTGTGATACATTATCACAATCCTTTCCTTGAAGGTACTCAAGATATTGATGCAAAATATTTCAACATTTGATCTCATCAAAGTTTCTTAATACTTTCATCATTTCCATATGTCATTTATAATCTCCTTGAACACTTCCAAGAGATTTATGTTTCTACTATATTGAGTACATATCATTATATTATGAGTAAATGAAATGAAGTATATCTATAACATTCATTCCATAGGATCTTCTTACATCCCATGTATGAGGTCTTAATGGAAAGTATATCCTCCCAGTACAGCTAGTAAAGGATGGAATGTCATGTTATGTAGGTGACTAATGCTAATGATCGTCTTGAGTTACCAATTATAATCCTTTGGTATTAACATTATAAACATTTATCTCAACATATTTCATACAAATATAATTAGATGTTTGGGCATTACCATGCAAGATCATATCATTTGAAAATCTCACTTTATTGATATATTATCCTTGTCATACAAGATGCTTTAAAGTAAATGTTTCTAATTGATGGCATAATGAAATAGCAGTTCTATTAACTCTATTACATACCAATTGGGATAATATATATTTAAATGTAGACCAAAGCTTTGACAACTCTTGCTCTGCCTTGTCCATCTTTTGTCCTTCATAAGGGTCTTTATTTCTTTTCAGATTCTATGTATCAATATGTCATATCTCTATTTGGTATCACATACCAAATGAAGAAGTAATCAAATTTATCTTATAACATTTATACCTAAAGTGGAGACCCCAGTGCCTTCCTTCTTCTTCTTTAGTTCCTCTAACCATAGTGGGCAATTTCTTTTCTAATGTTCATGCTGGTGATAATGGTGACAATCGCCTCTTATTTTCTTCACACCTCCCTTTTCCTTGAGATCTGAAGACTTGGGCTTCTGGCCAACTTTAGAACCCTTCTTAGATTTGCCTTTGCCTTTATACTTCCCCTATCTTGTTGATCATCATCACAGACTTGGGTGTGTCTTTCTTCATTTGTGTCTCACAGGTTCTCAACATGCCCAACAACTCTTTCAATGGCTTGTCAAAGTTGTTCATGTTGCAATTCATGACAAACTGACCATATGACTCTAGAAGAGACTATAGAGTCACGTCAATGGGCAACTCTTGACCCACAAGGAATTCTAGTCTATCAAGGTTCTCCACATACCCAATAAGCTTGAGCACATGAGGACCTATTGGATCTCCCTCTACCATGTTACATTTGAACAACGCCTTCGAGACATCATATCTCTCTTGTCTTGCCTGATTTTGGAACATGTTCTTGAGATGTGTGACCATTTCAATAACATCCATGTTCTCATGCTGCCTTTGCAACTCATAGTTTGTGGATCATAGCATCAGGCACTTGACATCAAAAATATCTTTGGTATGCTTCTTGTAGGCATCCTTGTCAGCCTTTGGCACATTTTGAGGTAGTTCATCTAATGTGGCATTTCCAGGACATAGAGTTTGTGATCCTCTGTGAGAATAATTCTCAACATACTAAACCAGTCATGGAAGTTGCTCCCATATAATTTTTCCTTCTCAAGGACCGATCATAAAGAAAAGTGATTTTTTTTCCATTTAATTCTACAAAAGAATTTGCAATTTTGTCAAAAAAATGCAATTTTGATTTGATTTTATTTGATTAAAGTTTGGGTGATAATTATTAGGTCTTTAGGTAATTATCGTTCTCATTATTTTGTTCAAATTGACAACCCTCAAGTCTTCGGAAAACTATAATGAACAATTTTCTAATGAGACAAGATCCAAAATGATTCAATCATTACCTGGTCTACACCAGTGTCCATAATCAACCATTAAAGTAGGCAATCATGCCAATTGCATCATATGCAACTCTTAGATAGATGATATGCACAAATCCTTGCCATAATAATCTGTATGCTTGTGGGCTTAGACTCTCCAAGAATCACCAATTAAGCTTGACCTAATAGCCAATACGATAGATATGCACCTTGCTTTGTGCAAATCTACATATCTACGATCACACTTCCATGAGATAAACAGTGCACCATGCTTTGTGCAAATCTCTGCTTGGCCGATCAAGCTTTTCATGTGTATTTATAATGGAAAGCATCTTAGACTTAATATATTTTATTGAGGGATATATATATATATATATATATATATATATGCATATATTGTATCCATTCACCACTTATATAGTATGTATCATATAAATTCTATATCCCACAAGGTAAACATGCAATATAAACAAAAGGCTATGGTTATGGCCATGTCTACTTGTAATTCTTTGGAGCCACAAGGAATTACTACCAACTAGGTCAATCATCACATCACATTTATGGACCTGCTATTGGTGTAGACAGGTGCTTTCCAATCTAGGTAGATCAGTTCAACCCTTAAACCGGGCATCTCGTCCCTTGGTCGGTCGTTTGGTCATCTGGGATGGTTGTTTGGCCTCCAATCCAACCGATGTTTGGACTCCTTCTAAACAGTCGGTTGGTTCCACTAGGCGGTCATCTGGCTCCCTTCTCTCCATCCTCCACAGTCCTATAGACGGTCATCTCATCTCACAAACTAGCCATCTCAACTGGAAATCATCATCATCCTCATCATTGCAAGAAAAGAAACTATCCTATTACTACTTGATTACATTGAATAAGAGAAACCTTGAGTTACATTCAAGGGGAGAAAAGGTAGGAAAGAATCAACTTTACATTGGGAAGAGGGAGGTAGAGGCTCGGTGCATAGACCGAGACAAATAGGAACCAAACCATCCAACCACACACATATATAGTATTTATGCCATAACCAATCGACACATCCACCATCAAAACCACATTGAGGGTGATTTGTGCAAATTGCATATATATATATATATATATATATATAGTTTGGGATTATGTGGTCTTTGACCAGATACATATATGAGACAATTTGAATATTCACACCGTATGCAATAAATAAACGACTAAACTAAAAATCAGATCATATAGATAATCCTAAAAGAAATTAAATTGATGTGGCTCTGATACCACTATCGCGAAATACGAGCATAGAGTATAGAAATGGAAACAAATTTTTTATCTATATGTATTCCCATAACAGTAAGATTGTGTGAACTACTATGAAATAGGAAGGATGGTTTAGCGAGTTATACTTGGTCCTGGATCAAGTCCAATGACAACAACTTGCTTCAATGCAACAGTTTCTAGATGCTCTTGGACGGTGGCTGTACAGTTCCGGGTCTTCACTATGAACAAAGAACAAAAAACTTTTATAGTGACTCCTATGATCTCATCGCAGACTACATGTTGACTTCTCTCTCCTAGCAGGATCCATATGACTCCTCCCTCTAGAGTAGTCCACACAGACCATTTAGAAATCCTGTCATCCTGCCAGGATAGACATGAAGGAGTTGTCCCTTTCATTGGCATATTAGTCACCAACTTGCTCTCCCATAATGACAAATTTCAGTTATTCTCTCACATAGCCATACCTCCCTTGTCAGGTAGGACTTTCTAGAGATCTCTCGATTACCACAATCACAGAGGACAACAATTGTCAGAGGAAATGATTTTTAGTTATTTGTGTTGTGTTCTGGGAAACCCCCTATACCCCTCTATTTATAGTAGAGGCCATGATCAGGGTTCTCGGTCTGTATGAGATTGTGCGAGAGTGGAAGGGACTAAAAGATCTTGAATTTCCAAAAGCTACAATAGTTGAAATGGTCATTTGGCAGTCCTAACGGTTGTTTGGCACTGCAAGACGGTCGTCTCATACTGCCAAATGGCTGTCTGGAAGTTTCCCAATCACACACAAATTTGGCAATTTAGATTCCAGTTAATATCATATATTAATTCCTTGCACCACAAAAAAGTGTACTCAAAACAATTTAGGAAATATCTTTGTTCGGCCCAACAGAGCCATCTCATCCGTGCAAGACACCCGTCTCAATCACCCAGACGATTATGTGGTGAGTCTGAGTCAAGTTGGTTGGTTAAACAAATTGTACTCGTTGGTGCACTCCTCAATTTGGGAAGAACTAAGCCAATTCAAACTTTGATCAACCTGACATCCCAAACGACCATGTCAACACTTGAGATGCCCATCTGGCTTTCTCAAATGACTATCTCAACACTTGAGATGGTTGTTAGATAGTTTAGTCAACCAATCTGTTGATCTGTTATGTGAATTGAATACCTAAGCACTTTACTAATAAATCCAATCATCAATCAAGATAAACTCCTCTTCTAGATGAGTTCCTATGTGTGTGACCCTATAGGTACCATATCATTGTGGAAGTGAATGTCCATAACTAACTTATGACATCACAAGAAGAGAGCAGTGCCTAGTCACACATTAGTGCTACCCAAGTGAATGGAAAGTTGGAGAGCAACTTCAACCTACAATATGTGTAAGGTCTTTTAGTGATTGTATAATTCCTTTGTCTTTGATATCTAGAGTGAGATCGAGGCATGGACTTGTCATCCTCTCAACATTCATCCATGTTCCTTGAACCAAGAGCAGACTGTTTCAGTTAATGTGACCTCAATATCATATATTGATTCACATGTGCATGCACATGCACTTCTCTGTCTCTATTTTCAAGTGACCATGATATCATACCCCATACGAGGTGCAAATCCCATATCTATCACTCACAGTCTATCCCCATGTGTCAAATCCACCCAATCATCACCTTTATAACAACCTATGTTTTAGGACTACATTTGATGATGTTAAAGCATAACCAATGACATGTGATGAGTGCAATGATTTTAGGTCTAAGAATCAAAATCACCACCTTCACAATGAGAGCTAACTATGACATCCATGTGAAGGTTTCCATGTGTCACTCTCAAGGTGGGGCTATTCGGAACACTATTCCCTAAGATATATATGTGTGCTTGGTTTGATATTGCCATATCATGACTAATGTGATTCTATCATCAACCAACCCACACTCTAGCCTTATGCGTTACTGGTGTCTATCTACCTTCCACAGTAACAACTGACTAGGGACATAACAAGAATGTACATACTCTTAACATTTGTATGATCTCATCCTTCCAAGTCACATACTTGAAAACATACGTCGTTGAGTATTGTCATTCTAAGAACATTCATAATATTTCTTCATTATCTCATAACTGAATGTAACATAATGAATTGGAAGCTTGCCTTTATGAGTATTAGTTGAATACTCTCAGGTATATGCCATGTCAATCATCACATGATTTGCTCTATGGGCATACCTTACCAACACATTATTATTTCCACATTACATGTACATTAATTGGTGAATGATGCCACAATCCTACTACTTCTCAAAACCCTAACTTGGGATGAGAAGGGAATTTCCTTTTAGGGTTTATTAAGCAAAGAGGATGATAAGGTCAATATGAGAAAAAAACTAAAGGTATTTTACTTCAAGTGAAATCTTTTGACTTTGGCCATGCAATATGCATGGTTATGAGAGTCCTCATAAGATGACTAGCGGTGCGGAGGAAAGTTTTTCCAGTCCCAGGTCATGTTCCCTTCTAGACACCATTTTCTTTAGAAAATGCACTAATAATTGCTTCATATTTCTACAGATTACTTGAAAGTATAAACTATTAAATATTATTTGAAAATTTTAGTGCTATGATTCCAAATGTAACGACCTCAGTTTTTGGTAACCCCCAATTAAGAAAGGTGATAAAGTTGAGAGTCATTACCTACAATTCCCAAGGATCCATATTTAACAAGTAATAAATAACAGTAAATAATTTCCATTAATTCAAACATTGTTTACAAAATACTACTCGAAGGAGTTACATGAAATTTATATCATCAGAAGTGTACATATGAAAACTATTTGAGAGATATATGAGAAGAAATATCTACCTAATCCTCCTTACAAGTTAATGACTTCAAGTAATTTCATATGTTCTTCATGTCTTGATATCATCTTATCTAGCATGTACCATTATTGTTGTGAAACAAAAGCATGGATCAGTATATCAAAATATATTATGTATGTGGGGTGCATGTAAAATGTGTGCAATTACATAACAACATATATTCAAACAATTACTTGCAAATAAGAACTGGTATTTTCTTCACTTAACCTCATCTTTATGTGATACTCATAGTGGCATTAGCATTGAAAAAAATATAAATAAACATCCTATATTTTAGTTGTTCAATATCCAAGAAAACACTTGTTAAATATTGGAAAATTAATACAGGTAGTCATAAGTGTAACAATGTACCCTTTGTAGAACCATGTAGATTATCAAATCGTACTTTAAGGATATCATTCAATCAAGCAAGAAAAGAGGAACCCCATAATTTAATCTGCAAGTATAAATCCTAAAGTGTCACCATCTCATTTATCACATTAATCCCTACTTGGTCCTAATCTTGGGTTTTAGTGTTTACTTGTTATATAGTTATCATTAAAGTCATGCTTCGAAACCCTAAGTATAAATTTAAACCTTTTAGACCATTTTGAGTAACCTTTTAAACCAAAGATTCTAATTACCATATTTGTGACTCAAAAACTTCAATCATGTTCATTATAATCCAAAACAAATTCAAGATTTTGATTCTCATTATATTATCATTATAATCAACTATACCATATTGTAGCTCAATAGAAAGGTATTTGATGTATTCAACATTCATAATTATCAATTCTCGAGTTTTGTTATGTTAATCATCACTTAAACAAGTATTGTCCCTACTTTTGAAATAGGAAGTATAATTAGGCTTTTGGATTATTTTATTTAGATTCTACGTCTTTTTCCAATCATATTGCTATATAGGTTTGTTATATTCTGATCTATTGATAATTAGTTATGAAATTGCAAACTGAACGTACTTGGGCCAATGGCGGCTTGACACCTCAACATGTATACATATTTCTTATCAGGCTAGCTCAGCTTAAGATCACCTAGAGAATTTCCACATCCCTTCACCTTGTATACTCAAAGAGGGATACGGGTCAACTGATTCATGCACTTTCTTCCTCCTCACACGCGATCGCACTACCGTATGCTTGAGCCTCAGATGGGTCATCAGATCCGGAGGTAGTGGACGTTTGTATTCCCCCATATTCTACTGCCCCACTCTACCTTCCTACCACCACCACCACCCAAGAATTGGTTCTTCTTCCTCCTCCCTACTTCATCATGGACTAGCCCTAGAGACTCAGCAGTCTGTAGTTTTGATTCATGTACGTGTAGTACGGTCGCTACAACACTTCTTGTATATGGATCATCATCTCACACTTCCATACTCTTATTCATTGCACATATACGATCGAGATATGTCATCCCCTCTTTACCCTACCACTACTGCTGGTAAGGTGAACTTCCTCCAAGAGCATCGGTGTGCACTAGGTGCATGACTATGGTGGTCATGACTCCATACGCCCTTGGGGTTGTTCCCTATTCGCTAGCAACCTACTTGACACAACACCCTATGGTTGATATGGAGAAGGGACTAGTCTTGATTGAAGGGTGGTACCCCTATGACCCTTCCTTATATAGCCAACATCCTGAACTTCTAGGGTCTTCGAGGAAAGAGTTTGATGAAGAGAGCGAAATGAGATTCATTGTACATAGTCTTATGATATAAAAATAATTTCAATTACTTTAAAGGTTACGATCCATCCATGTACCTTAGTCTCCTACTTTGTCACCCCACTTATGGCAGTGCATTTTCTAGACTACTTACTCCTTTCTCAAAAGTAGCAAGACATATAACTTTTGAAAGTGTCAACCACATGCCTCCTATATTCCCTTATGTATCAACTCTTAAGCCTTATTATTCTATAAATCTCATTTCTATGTGAAAGAACCCTCCATCTTCCATAAAATATAGATTTGGCAATAAAAGCAAAAAAAAATATCTTTTCCAACTTATATTTAGTCTTTGAGATTTATTGGAAAACTCTCTCTTTGATATATGAATGGAAACTCACCATTACCTTTCTCAATTTTCATTCATACTTTTGGGATTTATTGAGATATCTTTGATAAGTTTAACTTGCCCTTTTAAACATTCTATTCAACAACTATTATTCTTCATAGAACGTCCCAATCTCTAGAATTCTCTTCCTTTTGTTATTATCTTTATGTACACCAAAAGTTAGAGAAAAATACTTGTTTTATGTCTCAAAACATATGTTGCCAAATTGGCTAGATAATTACTCGATTAATTATCTAAAACATCACATTTGTTATTTTCTTTTGGAAATTGCATATCATCTAATACTTTTGTTAAATAATACTACATATAGCCATTAAAATTTATTGGTACACAAAAATTCTTATTCCTTTGCGTGTACACTAAGGGCATATTTTCAAAGCAAATAGTCTCATAAGTAACATTATCATTCTATCAATAACATTATTGGGAAATTATCAATTAATGGCTTATATTCAACTAATTCAATTTTACCAAAATTGAGGATATAACAACATCACTCACACTCAGTCCCCATGTGTCACAATGTACCTGATCATCACCTTTATGAAAACCCTTATTCAAGGTCACGTGGATGATGTAAAAATACATTGAACGACATGTAATGAGCGTAGTGACTTCATGCCTAAGAACCACAATCACCACTATTACTATGAGAGCTGATTCTAACTACCATTCAATGGTATCCATGTATCTTTCTCAAAGTAGGTCTGTCCGGTACACCATTCTCTAACAAGTACCTATGTGTTTGGTGTGATATCACATATCATGGCTGATGGCATTTTGTCATCAGCCAACACACACTCTAATCTTATGTATTACTGTTGTCTATTTTGCTTCCATAGAAAATTTTGCTTAGGGACATAAAAAGAATGTATATGATCTTAACATACATCTGATCTCATTGTTCAGGTCCTCGGCCTGAAGACATGTCATCAAGTAACATTATTCTTTATAAATCTGCTATGTATGTGTCATCATCTCATGATTGAGACAAACATAATATATGGAACTACCTTTATCATTTTCAAATTATGTATCTAATGTTGCATTACAATCATCGTATGATTTACTCTCTGGGCATGCATACCAACATACTCCCACTTACACTTAGAACCAATCACCCAAAAATCTTATTAACATCTCCATCATGTTTCTACTATGCAACAACTTTTATAGAAATTTATCAATGTTTGCATCTAGTCAATATTTTGCAAGTTTCACATCTTCTCATTGTATGACATATCATATAAGCTGGAATTGTTATAGTATGCTATCTGAGATTCCTTAACTATCTCATAGCTATATTGTTGTCTTAGTATTTTTATTTTATCATCAATGGTTGGAACCTTCTACAAGTTCATCCAAATGAACTTCTTGATCCATACAATATCCTCTGTTGTTCTCAAAACAACAAGGTACTCAACTTTTATTATAGAATTAAACAACTATCTCTTTCTCAGAACTTTTCCAGCTTATATTTCTCATTTAAGATCAAGCACAAATTTAGATTGTGGTAATTAATTTTCTTTTTCATTTTGGAAGCTTGCATCAGTGTAACCCTTTATACCTAACTCATATTTATTACCACAACTAAGTAACTAATCCTTTTAATGCTTGTCAAGTAGCTTAGGATGTTCTTTATGCCAGTTAAGTGACCTTTACTAGGATTTGATAGATATATTCTCATCATTTCCAATACATACGAGAGAATAGGATGAGTACATAGAATTTCATATATGATAGATCCAGTTGTAAATGCATATGGCATCTTATTCATGTTTTCCCATACTTCACAAGAATTGGGACATTAGGCTCTTGAGACACTAACCATGGAATATGGATATGTTTTCTCTCATGGAGTCCAACATGTTGAACCCATTCATCATCTTGAAAATGTACGTGCTTTTTATTTAGGTCAAGATGCCTTCTAGATCTATCTCTATAGATCTTGATTTCTATCACATAGTATGCTTTGCCAAAACCCTTCATAGAGAAGTTACTTTCATTGTCAGATTTTAATATTTGTAGTATAAGGATGTTATTCCCCATCATTATGTGGAATATAAATATGCTCCCACTAAACTTTTGCAATCATAAATTTCATCTTCATTTCAATTTAAGTCAAACTCTTTGACTATATTGTCATATAGAAGATTGTAACTCTAGGATGCTTGCTTCAATCCAAAGATTGACTTTTGTAGTTTATAGACTTTATTTGAATTAGTGGACTTATAAAACCTTCAAGATGTGTCACACACACATCCTCATAATTATTCCCCTTAAGGAATGTGGTTTTAACATATGTATGCCAAATCTCATAGTCATAATAAGCCACAGAGGCAAGCACGATCCTGGTGGATTTAATGATGGCAACTGGTGAAAAGATTTACATCATGTTTAACACCTCGAACTTGTTTGAAACCCTTTACAACCAATCTCCTCTTATAGTTTCGTACACTCCCATCCATGTCGATCTTCTTCTTGAATGCCAATTGTACCCTATGGGTTTTACCCGTTTAGGTGGTTCCATCAAGGTCATACTTGGTTGGCGTACATGGATTCCATCTTGGATCTCATGACCTCAAGCCATTTCTCAGACTCTGGTCCCTCAATAGCTTCTAGGTAGGTTGTTGACTCATCATCTATAATCAACTAACTGACTTCTAGAGAAATAACATATCATAATTTTTCATGCTCAAGGCATGTTGTACTAGAACTATGAGGTTTTGTGTTATAGAAGGAACTTGAATTCCACAACAATTCGTGATTCTCCTTGTTTGTACTATACCCTTTTAGGTTCAGTGTTTTCTTGTTGTTCTCCAACTTTTTGATTTCTAATTCACTCCCACTTATTACTTTGGACTTAAACTCCTCTCAAGGAATTCAACCATCCTGACAATAAACACTTTGTTGTTGGATTGAAATATAAAAGGTAGTGTTCAACAAAACAATATTTATGTGATTCATGGACAGATTTTCAAGAAACAATTTTCTTACGCAAGCTTTCAATACTAATCTTTATAAAAGACATATTGGGACACCTCCCATCCCATATGTCATATGGTGTCTTTTGAACCATTTTGAAGTGTACATTGTTTTAGTGTAAAGCATGTGCCAAAAAGGAAATTGGAAGATTAGCTAGTTTTATTGATAATCACACCATGACTAATAGGATGTGATACCTTCTTTCTAATACATCATTATGATTTTGTTGGAGTTCATTGTGATTCACTATCATAGGTCTCCTAGAAGGTCATGAAACACTTGGATTAAAATATTTCAACATCGGTCTTAATACTTTTACCAAGCTAATTACGTACTTCATTCATGATCTCCTTGAACACTTCAATAGATCCAAACTTGTATTTCAATAAATACAATATACCATATGTACTAATATCATCAATAATTATAAGAGGTATTTGTAACTACTTCTAGCATTTATTCTAAAAGGTCTACATTCATCAATATGTACAAGACCTAATAGAATACTCACTCTTCTAGTACATCTAGTAAAAGGTGCTTTGGTCACATTGCCCAATAAATAAGATGTGGATGCCTCAATTGGTTCATTAACCAAAAGAGTCTAGACAACCATCATTATGGATACTAGAAATGCATTTATCATTCTTTTGCTCTAGATGACAATTCTATATGTATTCATTGTTTGAGTCATTCACTATATGTGCTATACATATTTGTCTTTAGAACTATCAAGCATAGACCATGAAACTTAGGACATTTCCATACAAGATATTATCTTATAAAATTAAACTTCAATTTATTCATAATATTATTGTCCATGCAAGAAACATGATGTTTTCATCAATGGATGATACATAATACAATTTTATTGATTTTGTTACATGTCCATTAGGTTGAATGATAGATTCCAAGTGTAGTGGAAATAATTCTCGCTCAACATAGCTCTAGCTTCTTCATAGGTCCTAAAGTAGAGATCTCTATCTTCTTCTTCTTCCTACGTTCCTCTATTTAAAGAGGGTAGTACCTTTTCTAGTGTTCAGGTTGGTGACAGTGGTAGAACTTTCCTTCCTTGTTCACTCCCCCCTTAGCTTTCCATGCAAAAGACTTTGGTTTCTGACTAATTTTAGAACTCTTCTTAGCGTTTCCTTTAGACTTCCATCTACTGATCATCGTCACATATTAGGGTTTATCCTTCTTGAATGGTGCTTTAGCTATCTTCAACATGCCTAGTAATTCTAACAATGACTTGTCAAAATCATTCATGTTGTAGTTCATGACAAACTACATGTATAAATGTGGCAGTGACTGTAGAATCATATATGTTGCCAACTCTTGACCCAAGCAAAATCTCAGTCTTTTAGGGTTCTCCACATACCCAATCAACTTGAGTTTATGGAGACCTAGTGTATCTCCTTCAAATATTTGCACTTGAACAATGCCTTAGAGACATCATATCTCTCTTGTCTTGCCTGATCTTGGTACATGTTCTTAAGTTGTGTTACCATTTCAATAACATTCTTGTTCTCATCTTGTCTTTGTCACTCATAGTTCATTGAACACAACATTAGGCACTTGACATTGACATCATCTTCAAAATTCTTCCAGGAAGCATTCCTGTCAGCCTTATGCGCATTGGGAGCAGGTTCATCTAGCTCTAGTGTCTCCATGCAATAGATCTTGGGTTTTTGAGTGAGAACGATTCTCAACGTCCTGAACCAGTCATGAAAGTTAGTCCCTTTCAACTTATCCTTCTCAAGTACCAATGGCAAAGAAAATGTGTTTGTGTTTGCCATTGGTTTCTACAAAAGAAATCTACAACTTTGTCAATAAATTTTTAATTAGTTTGATTAAGTAATATTTTAATTAATTATCGCTCTATCTATTTTGTTCAAATTGATAGCCCCCACATTTCAATTCTGAAGATTGCAATGTACAATCTTTTAGTAAGCCAAGATCCAAAATAGTTAAGTTATTACCCAGCCAACACCATCATCCCTAACCAATTAATAAGGTAGGCAACATTTTCCAATTGTATCTTATGCACTTCTTGCATAGATGGTATGCAAAACTCTTTGCCATAGTCATTTGCATCCTTCTAGGTACTTAATCTTAAGATCACCTAGTTGAGTCTAACCCAAAAGCCAACTGGATAGTAATGCACCTACTTGACAGACCCACATAACTTCCATCACACTTCCATGACATGGACAACGCACCATGCTTGGAGTGTCCACGCTTAGTCGATCAAGCTTTTCATATGTGTTGCTTATGGAAAGTATTTAAGACTTAATATTTAACTGAGGGGTTTATAAACACATACATATCTAATCACCAAATATTATAGTACATATCATATACACACTATATCTCGAAAAGAAATATGCAATTATAAAACATGAGTGATAGTTATGGTCATACTAATATAGTTCATTGGATCCACAAAGAATTACTACTACCTAAGGTTTGCATCATATGCAACAACCTATTGTTGATGAAGGTCGGTGCTCAACCCTATTCATGTCGACCACTTCAACTCTTGAATAGATCAATTTGCCTCTTGGTCATCTGATTAGTCTCTCAAATTGATCATCTAGTCTCCAGTCTAGGTGACATATGGACACCTCCAATCAATTAGTTGGGCCACCAGTCGATCGGTTGGATCCTCCTGTTGTCTAGCCTCCTCGGTCCTCTAGACAATTGGGTTGCCTTCAAAAACGGTCTGTTGGTCTGGAGCTGAACGTCTTCTTTTCCATAATAGAAAAGGAAACTATCCTAATCCAATTTAACATATTATATTGTAATAGGGAAACCTCAAGTTACATTCATGGGGAGCATAGAAAGGAAAGCATTAATACTTTTACATATAGAAAAGGAGAGAGAATCTAGGTATGCAAATTGAGATATAAATAAGAATAACAATCATCCAACCATGCACAAAAAGATCTTGGGTTTTTTTGGCCGTAACCATTCTTACATCCACCATCAAAACTCATTTTAGGATGACACATATAAATTACATATGCATATATATATGTATATGGATTGTATGTTCTATTTAATAGGATACACACATTAATGATTTTATTATTCACATAATATGCAATAAATAAATGATAAAACCAAAATCCAATCATATCGATTAAATCCCAAAACATAGTAAATTGACATAGCTTTTATACTAATGTACAAAAATATGGCAGCAAAAATGAAACTTTTACTGCCATATTCCCCTTACAAAGTAGATCACATCAACAACTATGAACTAGGAATGAGGGTTGTAAGAGATATACCTAGCCCTAGAGCAAGTCCAATGACTTATCCTTCTTCTTCAAGCAACACTTGAGAAGTCATCAGCAACGACCTTGTGGTGCAACACCACTGACAACGGTTGAAGACGTCCTCCTAGCATGTGGCAAAGGCCTCCTCACCTCTACGAAGTCCATGTGGACCACCAGGAACTCCACATTGCGCTACCAAAGCCAACAGAAAGGAGTTGTCACTTCGAACATCAACCTGCTAGGGTTGATTCACTCTCGCATATTGTCTCTTTCTTGTTGTCCCTCCCCTTTATAGTTAGGAATTTCTTGGGCTCTATGGATACCACAACTAGAGTGAACAACAATTGTCAAAGCTTATTATTGTGTCAAAGCTTATTGTTGTGTGTAGAAAGCATTGACCATGAGGTTCCTGAGTTCTAGTCTAAGTGGGAGTCAAAGAATTGGTCATTTCACTAAGTGAACTTGTCGGTTCATTGCCCAGCTCAGGCAATGTTCAACCAATGTAGTTTAAATTAACCTAACATTTGAATCGATCTGTTCAACATTTGAATTGGTCAGTTCACAGTGTAGTCAGCCAATTTATAATAATTATTATTTAAATTAATACATAAACACTTTAGTAGTCAAGTGAAACTTCATTATGAATATAATCATATTCCAGATGCATCCTATGCATTGGACTCTATAGATTCAATGTTTTATTATTGGTTTCAAACCTCTTTGAGTTATAATTTCCTCACACTAATTCCTTTGCAAATAAATTCCTTTTTTAAGAATGCAACATTCTTGGAAATAAACACTTTGTTGTGACATGGGTTTCACAAGTAGTATCCCTTGGTTTCTTTGGAATATGCAATGAACATTTATCTGATCTAGGGACAAGATTTTCAAGAAACATTTTCCTCACATAAGTTTCATACCCCAAATCTTGATAACGTACATTTTGGGAATTCTTCCCAGTACATATCTCATATGATGTCTTTTGAACCAATTTAGATAGTACATAGTTAAGTGTAAACATTGCAGTTTCAAGAGTATAACCCTAAAGGATGTTGAAAGATCAGTAAAAATCATAATTGATCACACCATATCTAGTAATGTGTGATTCCTTCTTTCTGCTACACCATTATGTTGTGGTGTTCTAGGTGGAGTCCATTGTGATACGATAGCACAGTCTCTCAGAAGGTCCTCTAATGCAGTGTTTGGCAATGCGATTTGTGTGCCACCGCTTTGGTGTGGTGAGATGGACCACCGCAAGATTTTTGTCCGGTGGAAAAAAGTTACATGTGAATGCTAATCAATGCTAAAAACAATACAAATTCAAAGTGGTGGGTAATCTTGTGTTTGGTAACAATGATTGCGAGCGATTGCAACCTGCCCAACCTTGCCCAATCACTGCCTGGGCAATCACATTGCTTTACCAAATGAAGCATAACTCTTGGCGTAAGTATTCTCCACCTCGATTAGATTGAAGTGTCTTAATACATTTACCAAGTAGATTCTATATTTCATTCATGAAATTGTTGAAGTTTTTTAGGGTATTTGACTTATGTTTCATTAAGTAAACATAACCATACCTATTGAAGTCACCAGTAAAGGTAATGAAATACTAATAACCACCTCTAGCATTTGTTCTAAAAGGACCACACACATTATTATGTATGAGTCCTAATAGATCACTTGCCCTCTCATTGTTACCAGTGAACAAAGTCTTTGTCATCTTGCCCAACAAACAAGACTCACATGTCTCTATTGATTTGAAATCAAAAGAGTCCATATAACCATCTTTATGGAGTCTGTAGATGTGTTTCTCATTTATGTACCCTAGAAAACAATACCAAAGGTATGTTTAGTTTGAGTTATTGATGTTTAGCCTTTTGATATTTGCGTTATATACTCTTGTCTCTAGATCTTTCAAGTACAAACCATATGAGATTAGGGAACTGTCATAAAAGATCCCATCTTTTCTAATTGAACATCGACCATTATTCATAAGAAATTCAAATCTATTCTTGTCCAAACAAGAAACATATATGATGTTCCTATTAATGGAAGGTACATAATTACAGTTCTCCATCTTTATTATAACCTCAATCAGTAGAGATAACTCATAGGTTCCAATTGCACTGGAAGCAACTCTTGCTCCAATAGAAACACTTAGTTCAATCTCACCTTTCTTTAAAGGTCTACTTCTTTTTAGATCATTCATATTTGAGAAAATGTGTGTTCTACATCCAATATCTAGTACCCAATATGAAGAATAGTAAATTTAATCTCAATTATGTATATACTAAAATTAAATATCTTTATACCTTCCTTCATCATCCTTAGTAATTTTTCTTTTGCACCTACCCTTCTCCTTATCTTGAGTGTAGAAGACTTGGACATCATCTTTTCCTCAAAACTCTTCTTGGCCATACCTTTGTCCTTGGTTTCTATTCTGCTGATCACCATCACAGGTTTGTCCTTCTTCATTTGTGCTTCAACATTTATCAACATGCTAAGCAACTCAGACAATAGTTTATCCAAGTTACTCAAGTGATAGCACTTGGTAAGCTGGCTATATGATTCTGGAAATGATTTTAGAATCATATATGTGGTCAACTTTTGGCCTAAAGGAAATTCCAGTCTCTTTAGATGCTCCACATGCCCAATCTTATTATGTATATGGGGCTCTATTGGATCTCCCTCTTCCAGTTTGCACTTAAACAATGACTTGGAGGCATTATAACTTTCTTGTTTTTCATGTTGTTTATGCAACTCATAATTTATACAACCCAACATAAGGTTTTTTATGTTTATGACATCAATGACAAGCTTCAAGTTAGAATCAACTTCAACCTTAGGTGCATATGTAGAGGGTTCGACTAGTACTAGTGTTACAGGGACACAGAGAATGCTTCTCAAAGTTCTAAAACAATTATGGAAGTTTATCCCATTTAGATTGTCCTTCTCAAGGACTAGTTGCAATGATTGTGTGTTTTCCATTTATATCCACAAAAGTAAATTCACACTTTGTCAAAACACTTTTGATTTTATTTGATGATATTGATGATATTAATTAGATATTTAACTAGATATTTCTCCCACAATTATTTTTCAAATTGACATCCCTCACTACCAATTAGGAAGCTTGAAACTTATAATATTCTAGCAAGACAAGAACCATATTTCATCAAATCATGATTCAGCTTTGGTTGATCGCCTACAACTTGATTGTTCAGGTAGGCAACTTTTTCCAATTACATCTCATCCAACTCTTGGATAGATAGTATGCACAACACCTTTTCATAATCCATATTTATACTTCTAGGCACTCAATATCATTACGACCACCTAGTTAATCCTAACCCAAAATGCAACACAATAGAATATTCACCCTACTTTGTTAGCTCCACATATCTATCATCAAACTTCCATGAGATAAATGTCACACCATGATTTGGTGTAACCTACACTTGGTTGATCAAACAATAAATGTGTGTTGTTTATGGAATGTATCTTAGACTTAATATTTATTGATGGATTTTACATATAAATAAATATACATATCTAATATCCAAATGCATATAATATGTATCATATACATGCTATATCCATAAATAAAACATGCAATCATAAAACATATGAGTGATGGTTATGGACATACCAATGCAATTCTTTGGAGCCACAAAGAATTGCTACCACCTAAGGTCATAAAACTCATAAAACAACCTATACTAGAAAATTTTGTTGGCCTGGTCAGTCATTTGAACGCTTCAATTGATTGGTTGGCCTTCAGGTCTGTCAATTGGATTCATGACTCAAGTGGTTGGCTGGACTCATCTAGTCAATTGGTTTTCTCCTCCTATCTATTGGCCTCCTCGGTCCTCTAGTAACCTATTAAACTAATGAGAACGTCTTATCTTTCTAAAATAGAGAATAAAACTATCTTATTTTATATTACATTGTAAAAGGGAAAACCTCGAGTTATATTTAAGGGGAATGTAGGAAGAAGAGCATTAATTTATATTTATAAAGTAGTGGAAAGGTTCAGTGGGAAAATCAAGTAACAATAGGAAAGAAAACCAAACAACCATACACACACATCCATAGGGGTTTTGACCATAACCACGCATACATCCACCACCAAAATACTTTTAGTGAGAGATGTACATATTATATATATATATATATATATATATATATATATATATAGTGGGATCATATGTGGTATTTAATCAGATATGGACATTAATCATTTTAATATTCACATGGTATACAAAAAATAAATCAGATCATATTGACTTAGATCCCTGATATAATATAAATTTGATGTGGCTTTGACACCACTATAGGAGAATAGGGATGATAGAGAAGGAAGTGGAAACAAAAAGTTTGACCCTATTCCTTTACTAGTAGATCACATCAACAATGGTGTATCTAGGAAAGAGGGTAGCAAGAGATATACATGTCTTAGAGAAACTATAGTGACTGCTCTTTCTTGGTGATGTGCATTGGTTGCAAGATGCACACAGACAACTAGCAACGATGACCTCCTGGTCCAACACCATGGATAGGTAGTTGTTTTCCTCCTAGCATGGCATCAACAGCCTCCACACCTCTACGTAGTCCATTCGTACCACTAGGAACTCCACATTGTGCTACCAAAGACAACAGATAGGAGTTGTCCCTTTTAACATCAGTGTGTTAGAACTGACTTGATCTTCCTTGTTGTCTCTCCTTTATGTTCTCTCCCTTCGCTGAGTAAGACTTTCTCGGGCTCTCACAATACCAATAATATTAGAGGACAACTATTATCAAATCTTATTGTTGTGTCTCCTTAAAGACTTGAATGCCCCGCTATTTATATTAGGACAAGGGTCAGGGTTTCTAGATCAGATGGAAGTTGAAAGAGATGAAATTTCATGAATTTTCTAGATGTTGCAAACCACAAACCGATCGGTTCACTACTAAACCAATTGCTTAAATGTGAAATGGTCATTTCAACACTTGATTCGATCAGTTCACATTATTTCCTATTCACAAACATATTGGCTTTCAATGTGACACTTACTACACAACATGATGGCAACATCAATCCTTGATCCAGTCATATTGATCTCTCAACCGATGGTTTCATATCTGAAACAATTGATTCACATTTTGAACCTGTTAGTTCAATTTCAAACTGGGAAATTCATATATTAACGAGGTGGTTCACTTCTGAATTGGGGGGTTCAAATTGTAGTTCAACCAATGTACAACAAATGTTGTTTAAATTGAATACCTAAACACTTTGGTAATCAAGTTAAACCATATTCATGAGTAAACTCCTTTTCTAGGTGCATACTATGTGTGACCCTATAGGTTCCAAGTTACATTGGAGGTGAATGTCCAAAACCAATTTATGAGATCACAAGCAATGAGCGGTATCTAGCAACACACCATTGCTACCCAAGTAATTAGAAAGTTGGAGTACAACTTCAACCTGATTTTGTTAAATCATTATCCCATAACTGAATAAAATAGAATAAATAGAATTTTCCCTTTTATTATTATTATCAAATCAATTACATCACGCCTCATTACAATGATCACATGTTTGGCTCTCTGGCATACATACCAATACAATAATCCCCACATCACCCTCACACCACAACATTGTATAGGGTTTGTGAAAATGATCCTTAGATGACATTTGAACACAAATCATCTGAAGATGCTCTTGCCCTTGACCTTCTTGTCAACTGCATGAGACTTATCAAATTCCTAACTATATGGTCTTCTCATGTCCATCCTAACGACAATAAGTAAAATGTCATCAATGTGTTAGATGTTACTCATACTCTTAGTTTTCTCATCTTTGGTTGTACTTTATCTAACCCTAAAATAGTATCTTTAAACCAACTTATCTACACCCTCCTTGATGTTATAAAATTTTGAAAATATATCTAGGCATGTTATCTCCAATCACTTTCAATAAATAAGTTTGTTCAAGCATCCATTTCTCATTGGTCTATTGACATAGTGATGGGAAATATGACATCAAAAATAAAAATTTAACTTGCCATATTCCCCGATATAGTAGATCACGTCAACAACTATAAGTTGAGAAAAAGGGTTTGTAAGGTTTGTACCTGGTCTTGGAGCAAATCCAATGACTATCCCTTGTAATAGTGTGCACCTTTCTTCAAGTTACACCTAGAAAACATCAACAATAGCCTCCTAGTTGATCACCCCAGATGGAAGTTGACTCCATCCTCCTAGTGGCAAAAAAAAACCTCCTCACCTCTATAGTAGTCCACACCCACCACCAGGAACTCATGTTGTTCTAGATGAATGGACATGAAGGAGTTGTCTCTCCTAGTACTTAAGCTAGCACTGACTTTCTCTCCTAATTGTCTCTCCCTTGCTGTTCCTCCAAATTACAAATAGAACTTAATTAGGTTCTCATGATACCACAACTGTGAGAAGACAATAATTGTTTGGGCTTATCATTTTTTTTCTGTAGGAGGGTCAAATTCAGGACTTCCAGTTCATCTTAGAGTTGAAGAGAAAATTTTTTTATGAATTGTACAGAAGATACAAATGTTGAACTAGTCAGTTCACTGCTGAATTGGTCGGTTCACATCTGAGCCAACCGGTTCAACCCTTGAACTAGTCCTTTCACTATGTTTCCCAATCACAATTGTATTAGCAATTAAGATTTGGTTAATGCACAACATGATGGTAGAATCAATCCTTGATCCAGTCAAATTGATCGATGAAACCATCAATTCTTAACCTAAACCATTCAGTTCAGAGACCTAAGCCGATCGGTTCATTTGATGAACCGATCGTCTCATGGTTCTGATTGGCAATGTTTCTTCAATTGACCTGACATATCAATCGACTGGTTCAACACTTGAACTGGTTGGTTCAACACTTGAACTGATTGGTTCACAGTCCACACGTTCAACTTTCAACCATTGTTGTTTATATTGAATACATAACATTTTAGTAATCAAGCTTAAACTACATTCATGAATATACTCCTATTTCAAATGTATTCCATGTGTGACCCTATAGGTTCCAAGTTACGTTGCCAGTGAATGTGCATAACTGATTTATGACATCACAAGTAATGAGCGATATCTAGCAAGACATCATTTCTACCCAAGTGATTAGGAAAGTTTAAGAACAACTTCAACCTACAATCTATGATTGGTATTATAGTGACTATATAGTTCCTTTGTCTTTGATATCCACATTGAACTCGAGGCATGGAATTGTCATCCTCTTCACCGTTCAATCTATGTTTCTTGAACTAGAGAAGACTGTGTAAGATATGTGTAAGATAAATATCACATGTTGACCCACACCGACATGGCCATGCACTTCTCAATCTTGCTCCCAGGATATCAAACTCATATAGGAGGGAAAAATCCCATCTATATCACTCACAATCATCCCCATGTGTCACAATGCACCCGAGCATCACCTTTATGGCAACCCTTATTCACAATTATGATGGATGATGTCAAAGCACATTGAACGACATGTGATGAGTGTAGTAATTTTAGGTCTGATAAACACAATCACCACCATCACTATGAGATATGATTCTGACTACTAATCATGGTTTCCATTTTTCACTCTCAAACTAGGTCTTTTTGATTTATTGTTCTGTAACAAGTATCTATGTGCTTGGTTTGATATCACATATCATGAATAATGAGATTTTGTTATCAACCAACACACACTCTAGTCTTATGTGTTATTGATCTCTAACATACATAACTGAGCAATATAATTCTTTAGACATTTATCATGTTACTTCTTATCTCATAGCTGAATAAAAGAGAAAAAGTTGGAAGACTACCTTTATTATTAATCAAATCATTTATAAGATATGCCATTACAATCATCCTATGATTGTCTATCTGGGAATACATTACAATAGATTCCCATTTGCACTTCGAGCCAATCTCCCATGAACTTAAACCCAAGTGATCTAACATGAAATTCATGCTTCTGTTGTGAAAGTGCTTTTGTCAAGGGGTCAACCACATTGCCCTCAGTTGGTACTATGCAAAATCTTCACATCTCCTCACTGTATGATTTCTCATATGATATGGAAGCACCTTTGTATATGCTTGGAACAATGATGCGATCTAGGTTCCTTAGCTTGTGCAATATCTCCATAGTTGTCACAATATAGATCAATTGCATTGCTGATGCTTGGAACCATTCCAAGTTCTAAGATGAACTTCTTGATACTGATAGCCTAATTTGATGCATTGGATGAAGACATATACTCATCCTCTGCTTTACAATCTACAATTATCTCTTACTTGAAACTCTTCTAGCTCACAACTCTATTGTTGAGGAAAAAAAATCTAGACCATGACTTGTAGTCATCTTTGTCATTTTGGAAGCTTGCATCTGTGTGACCTTTTACCAGCAACTCTTCCTCTCTGCCGTAGCCAAGGAACTGATCCTTAGTTTTTCTCAAGTACTTAAGGATGTTCTTCACGCAGTCCAATGAGCTTCATCAGGATCTGAATGATACCTTCTCATCATGTTTGAGGCATACAAGGCATCTGGACAAGTACATAATATTGCATACTTGATATATCCAATTGCATAAGCATATGAAATCTTAGTCATGTGCTCCCTTTCTTCAAAAGAATTTGGACATTGAGATCTAGAGATAAATAACACCATGAGACATGGAATGTTGCCTCTCTTCAAGATCTCCATACTGAACATCTTCAACACTTTATCAATATATGTGCTCTGACTTAGTCCAAGAAGCCTTCTAGATCTATCTCTATATATCTTGATTCCTAGAATATAAGATGCTTCACCTAAGTCTTTCATAGAGATTGTATTTCCTAGCTAGGTCCCTACCATCTTTAAAGTAGTGATGTCATTCCCTATCAGTATTATGTTATACACATACAATATGAGGAATAAAATCATGCTCCCACTAACCTTCTTGTAAACACATGGTATGTCTTTATTTTGACTAAAGCCAAATTCATGGATTGTTTCATCAAACCAAAGATTCTAGCTTTGAGATGCTTGCATAAATCCATAAATGGAACTTTTGTAGAATACATACTTTATTTGCACCATTTGGATTTATAAAACCCTTAGGTTGTGTCATATACCCATCCTCAAGAAGATTCTTGTTAAGGAATGTGGTTTTAAAATCCTTCTGCCAAATCTCATAGTCATGATATGCTGCAATGGCAAGTATGATCTCGATGGACTTAACCCTGGAAATTGGAGAAAAGGTTTTGTCATAGTGAACACCTTGAACTTGTCTGAAACTCTTTGCAACCAATCGACCTTTGTAAGTTTGTACATTACCATCCATGTTGGTCTTCTTATTGAAACCCCACTTGCACCTTATGGGTTTTACCCTCAGGTGGACCCACGAAGGTGCGTACCTTATTGGTGTACATGGATTACATCTTAGATCTCATGTCCTCAGCCATTTCTTAAAATTTGGTCCCTTAACAACTTCTAGGTAGGTAGTTGGCTCATCATTAATTACTGACTCGTTGCCTTCTTGAGTTAGTAGATAACTAAATCTATCTGGCTCAAGGCATTTCCAACTATATCTATGAGGTTCCTATTTTACATGAGGAATTTGAGATTCCACAACAGTTTGTGATTCTCTATGTTCCTTTTGTACCTCTAGAGTTTAAATACTTTCTTGTTGGTCTCAAACTTCTTCAAGTTCTACTTTCCTGACACTGATTCCTTTGGAAATGAATTCCTTTTCTAGGAACAAACACTTTGCAACAAACACTTTGTTGTCAATTGGGTTATACAAGTAGTATCCCTTGGTTTGTGTGGGATAACCAACAAAATAACATTAATCTGATCTAGGGCCAAGATTTTCAAGAGACATTTTCTTGACATAAGCTTCACATCCCCAAACCCTTATAAAAAACATTTTGGGACGCTTACCAATCCATATCTCATATGGTGTCTTTTGAACCAGTTTAAATGGTACACAATTAAGTATAAGCATTGTGGTTTCTACAGAATAACCCCAGAAGGACATCAAAACATCAACAAAACTCATCATTGGTAGTACCATATCTAGTAATGTGTGATTGCTTCATTCTGATACACCATTGTGTTGTGGTGTTCCATGTGGAGTCCATTAGGTTACGATACCTTGGGATTGCAGAAAGTTCTCAAACTCTTAGCTTAATCATTCTCCACCTTAATTAGAATGAAGTGCCTTAATACTTTTACCAAATTGGTTCCGTACTTTATTCATGAAATCCTCACTTTTCAAGAGTTTCTGACTTATGTTTCATCAAGTAAACAGAACCATACCTACAGAAGCCATCGTAAAGGTAATGAAGTACTGATACCCACCTCTAGCATTTGTTCTAAAAGGGATGCATACACCAGTATGTATGAGTCCTAATAGATCATTGTCCCTCTCATTGTTACTAGTGAAGGGAGTTGTGGTGATCTTGCCCATCAAATAAGACTCACATGTCTCTACTGATTCAAAATCAGAAGAGTCTAGATAACCATCTTTATGGAGTCTAGATATGCAATTCTCATTTATGTGCCCTAGACAAAAATGCCAAAGATATGTTTTGTTTGAGTTATCGACTTTTAACCTTTTGGTATTTACGTATAAACATATGTCTTACGATTTAATAAATAAAGGCCATAGGACATCAAGGAACTTCCATAAAAGAGCTCATCTTTTGAAATAGAACATTGACAATTTTTATATGAAATTCATATTCTTCCTTGTCCATACAAGATATAGAAATAATGTTTCTTTTATGGCATGTACAAAATAGTAATTCTTTAACTCTATTACAAGCTTTATGGGTAGAGATAAATTATAGGTTCATACTAAAGTTGTAACAACTATTGCTCCAATTGTAATGCACAATTCAACCTCACCCTTTTGTAAAGGCCTACTTCTTTTTAGATCTTGCATATTTAAGCATATGTGAGACCAAATCTGGTATCTAGTATCCATGATGAAGAATTAGACAAATTTATCCCAAGAATATATATATGTTAAGTGGAGATCTATATTCCCTCGCTCTTCCTAAGTTCCTCCAGGTAGAGAGGGAAATTCCTTTTCCTATGTCTAGACTAGTACAGTGGTGACAATTGCCACCCTTGTTCAACCCTCCTTTTGCATTGCGTGCAGAAGACTTGGGCTTATGGCAAACTTTAGAACTCTTTTTAGATTTTCATTTGCCCTTGGACTTTCCCTTCCCTTTGCTGATCATCATCACATATTTGGATTTGTCTTTCTTCATTTGTCCTTAGCAGTCCTTAACAACCAAGCAATTCTAACACTGGCTTGTCAAAACTGTTCCTGTTGTAGTTCATGATAAACTTGCTTTATAAGTCTGACAATGACTATAAAATCACATTTGTGGAAACCTCTTGACCCAAGGGAAATCCTAATCTTGCAAGGTCCTCCACTTACCCAATAAGCTTGAGTACATGGGGACCTACCAGATCTCCTTCTTCCATGTTGCACTTGAACAAATCCTTGGTGAAATCATATATCTCCTATATTGACTGATCTTTGTACATGTTCTTAAGATGTGTTGCCATCATCACATCCATGTTCCCATGCTATCTCTACAACTCATAGTTCATTGAGCATAACATTATGCACTTGACATCCATGAAATATTCAGAGTGCTTCTTGTAAGCATCCCTATCAGCCTTAGGTGTAGTGGGAGTAGGTTCATTTGGCTCTGGTGTTTTCAGGACATAGATCTTATGCTATTGTTTGAGAATAATTCTCAGTGTCTTGAACCAGTCCTGGAAATTATTGCCATTCAATTTGTCCTTCTCAAGGACCGATTACAAGGAAAACATGTTATTTGTTATCATTTTATTCTACAAGAGAAAATGTATAGTTTGTCAAAACACTTTTGATTTGATTCGATTAAAATAAAACTTGATATTATTTAATTAGGCATTTAGTTAGTTATCTATCTCACTATTTTTTTCAAATGATAACCCTCAGTTATCAATTTGGTAGATGCACCATACAATCTTTTAGTGAGCCAAGATCCATATTTCATCAAATCATGAGTCAGGTTTTACTGATCGTCCACAATTTAACTATTTAGGTAGGTAACTTTTTCTAATTGAATCTAAATGCAAATCTTGGATATATGGTGTGCACAAATCTTTGTCACAATCTATCATCATATTTTAGGCACTTAATCTCATTAGGATCACCATGTTAATCCTAACCCCAAAGACAACACAATAGAATATGCATCCTACTTTGATAGATCTACATATCTACCATCATACTTCCACGAGATGGACAACACACCATTTGTCATAACCTATCTTAGTCAATCAAGTTTTTCATGTGTGTTTCTTATGGAAAGCATATAAGACTTAATATTATATTGAGGGTTTTATATTTATATACGTATACATATCCAATCATCACATACTTATAGTACATATCATATACATTCTATAACTACAATAAAATATGCTATAATTGACATAAGAAATGGTTATGGACATCCTATTCTAATTCCTTAGAGCCAGAAGGAATTACTACCACCTAAGATCCACATCATGTGTAGCAACCTATTGTTGATAATGATTTGTGCTAGTACTAGTTTGGGTCGATCAGTTCATCCTTTGACCGGTCATCTGGATTCCTGGTTAGTCAGTTCGTCTCTCAGACCATTCATCTGGTATTTGGTTCTCGTGATGTCAAGAGTCCTCCATCTGATCGTTTTGACCAGTAGTCGATCAGTTGGCTCCCTCTATCATTGGCCTCCCTGGTCCTCCAAGCGATCGATTCATCTCCTGAACTGGTCAGTTTACCTAGTGCACAATGTCCCCTTTTCCATAATAGGAAATCAAAATTATCCTAATCCTATTAACATAAAATGTCGTAATTGGGGAACTTTGAGTTATGTTTGAGTGGAGCATAGGAAGGAAAGAACTAATACTTTTACATATGGAAAAGAAGAAAGAGGCTCGATATAAAACTGAGATATAAATAGGAACAACAAGCACCTAACCAAGCACAAAATGTCTAGGGGTAAATCCCATAACCATGCTTCCAATCATCATCAAAATGATTTTAAGGTGATGTGTTTTGCATTATATATATATATATATTATATATATATATATATATATATATATATATATCGTATGTGGGAGTTAGTGAGATATGAACATTAATCGTTTTAAGAATTTGCATCGTTATGCAATAAACAAATGATAAACTAAAAATCGATCATATTGGTTAAATCTCAAAACATAGTAAATTAACATGGCTTCGATACAAGTGATGGTAAATATGTCATCAGATAAGGTAGCAGAAATAAAAATTTAACTTGCCATATTCCCCTATACAGTAGATCGTGTCAATGACTATAATATGGGAAAGAAGGTTTGTAAGGTTTATACCTAGTCCTGGAGAAAGTTTAGTAACTATCCCTTGTAATAGTGTACATCTTTCTTCAAGTTGCACATGCATAGTGTCATTGACGACCTCCTAGTTGATCACCACAAACAACATCTGACTTCATCCTCCTAGCGACAGGAAACAACCTCATTGCTCTTGTAGTAGTCCACACAGACCACTAGGAACTCTTGTCATTCTAGATGAATAGAGAGGAAGGAGTTGTCTCTCCTAGTCAGTGTGCTAGAGTCGACTTGCTCTCCTAATTATCTCTTCCTAATTGGTCTTCCCTTTGGTGGGTAAAACTTGCTTGGGTTCTCACATTACAACAAATGTTAGAAGGAAATAATTGTCAGAGATTATTGTTGTGTCTCTAGAAGGCCCCCAATACCCCTATATTTATAGGAGGGTCAAGTTCAGGGCTTCTAGTTCATCTGTGAGTCAAAAGTGATGGAATTTCATGAATTTTCCAAAACATACAAACGTTGAATCGGTCGGTTCACTACTGAACTGGTTAGTTCAAATGTGATCCAATCAATTCAAACCTTCAACCAGTCATTTCACTATGTTTCCCAACCATAATTGTATTGGCAATTAATATACGATTAATGCACAACATGATATCAACATCAATCCTTGATCTAATTGAATTGATCAACCAGATGGACGGTTCACAACATGAACTGGTCGGTTCAGAGGCCTGAGCTGATTGGTTCACTTGTTGAACCGGTTGTCTCATAGTTCTGATTGCCAATGTTGGTTCAATTGACATGACATTTGAATTGATCAGTTCAACACTTGAACCGGTCGGTTCATAATCTAGTCAGTCAACTTTCATCCATTGTTTAAATTGAATACCTAACATTTTATTAATCAAGTTTAAACTACATTCATGAATATACTCTTATTCTAAGTGTGTTGACTATGAATGTCCATAGATGATTTATGACATCACAAGCAATGAGTGGAATCTAGGAAGACATCATTGCTACCCAAGTAATTGGAAAGTTGGAGAACAACTTCAACCTACAATATGTGATTGGTGTTATAGTGACTTTTTAGTTCCTTTGTCTCTGATATCTAGACTGAACTTGAGGTATGGAATTGTCATCCTCTTCAATGTCTAATCCGTAATCCTTGAATTAGAACAGTCTGTCTAAGATATGTATAAGCTCAATATCACATATTGACTCACACCAGCATGGTCATGCATTTCTCAGTCTCACTCATTAAGAGGCTAGGATATCAAACTTCTGTAGGAGAGACAAATCCCATCTTCATCACTCACAGTCATCCCTATGTGTCACAATGCTCCCAAGCATCACCTTTGTGGCAATCGTTTTTCAAGATCATGGTAGATGATGTCAAAGTACACCGAATGGCATGTGATGAGTGTAGTGATTTTAGGTCTAATAACCACAATCACAACGGATGATACTAACTACCAATCTTGGTTTCCATGTTTCACTCTAAAGGTGGGTCTTGTCTGATATATTGTTCTCTAACAAGTATCTATGTGCTTGGTTTGATATCACATATCATGACTAATGAGATTGTTCCATCAACCAACACAACCTAGTCTTATGTGTTGTCACTCTCTATTATCCTTACACAATAAAATATGACTAGGGACATAACAAGAATGTATATACTCTTAACATCCGTATGATCTCATTGTTCAGTTCCTCAACCTGAAAACACACGTCACTAAGTAATATCATTCTTTAGACATTTATCATGTTACATCATTATGTCAAACTGAATAAAATAGAATAAATTGGAAGATGCCTTTGTTATTAATAAAATCATTTACAAGATATGCCATTACAATCATCAACTGATTGGCTCTCTAGGCATACATACCAGTGTAGGGAAATAGGACGCAGATATAGGCAGCGGAAAAAAAAATTTATTACCATTTTCTCAGAAACCAGCAGATCATGTCAATAACCATATAATAGAAATGATGGTTTCAAGGATATACCTAGTCCTAGAGCAAGTCTAGTGACATATTCCTCATTTTTGTAGATGTGCAACTGTTGTCTAGTTACTCTTGGGCAGTGTCTGTGCAACTCCTAGTCTTCACCATGGACAGTAGACTGGAACAACATCTATAGTGGCTCCTGCGGTCTTTCCACAAATTATAGGATGACATTGTCCTCCAAGCAATAGACAATAGCCTCCCACCTCTAGAGTAGTCCACACGGACTACCGGGAACTCCACATTGCAATACCAGAGCCAACAGGAAGAAGTTGCCCCCTCCTATCGACATTCTAGTCGCCAATGTCCTTTCCCACAACTGACCCTCAATTGTTCTCTCCCTTTCTATCCCTCCCTTTAATGGGTAGGACTTGCTGGGGCTCTCTATTGGTTACAACAACCAGAGAGGAGAAAATTTTTCAGAGCAAATGATTCTCAATTGTGTGTCTTGGGAAGATCCCAATACCCCTCTATTTATAGTAGAGGCCAGGGGTAGGGGTCCCGATTGGTGTGGGAGTAGACGGGTCCAGAATCAAGAATGTTCTACAACTTACAAACTACAAGACATTCGTCTCGTGCACAAGATGCTCATTTCATGCAGTTTCTTGTTCTGCAATTGAATTCACAATTCATTTCCAATTATTGTCCAACATTAGTCCTTGTACCAATTGAATTGAACAAGTGAAACAATTCAACTTTTCTCATGATTAAGGAAAATCACCAGAACCTTTGGCTGGCTTGTTTGATCCAATCGGCTTACTAATTGAATTGATCATCTCACCAACCTGAGTATATCTGTTCACCCTATGAACTGATCGGTTGGTGTTTTGAGTCATGTAGAAATTAGCCAATTCATTTTTCAATCAACCCTAACACTCCAATCAGTCAGTCCAACACTTAAACTTGACGATTCTGAGTCCATTCAGTTGACCTATTGTTTTATTAAATACCTAAACACCTTTAGTAACCAAATTAAACATCATTCATTAATATACTCCTTTAATCAAGTGTATCCTATGTGTGTCACCCTATAGGCCCACAATTACATAGGTAGTGAATGCCCATAAAAAACTTATGGCATCACAAGCAAAGAGTGGTGCCTAGTCACACATCATTGCCACCCAAGTAATTCAGAAAGTTGGAGAACAACTTCAACCTACAATTTGTGATTAGTGTTACTGTGATTGTATAGTTCCTTTGTCTCTGATATCTGAATTGAGCTCAAGGAATGGAACCATCATACTTTCTACATTCAATCCATGTTCCTTCAACAGAGCAGACTATATGAGATACATATGAGTTCACATATCACATATTGAACCACATCAGTACTACTTTACATTTCACAGTCTCACTTATCAAGTGGTCTAGATATCAAACTCCTATATGAGGGAAAAATCCTATCTACATCACTCACACTCAAATCCCCATTAGTCAAAGCTACCCAATCATCACCTTTATGGAAACCCATATTTTAAGATTACGTTTGATGATGTCAAAGTATATCGAACGACATGTGATGAATGTAGTGCCTTCAGGTGTTAGAACCACAATCACTACTATCACTATGAGAGATTATTTTGACTACCATTTCATAGTCTCCATGTATCACTTTCATGGTGGGTTTTTTTGATACACTATTCTCTAACATGTATCTGCGTAAGTGACTTGATATCATATATCATGACTAATGAGACTTTGTCATCGATCAACACATACTCTAGCCTTATGCATTACTATTGTCTATTTTTTTCTTCCACACTAATATCTGACTAGGGACATAACAAGAATGTAAGTACTCTTAGCATTCGTATGATATCATTCTTCAAGTAATGTATTTGATGACATACATCATAGAGTAACATCTTTCTTTAGACATCTACTTATGTCTGTGTTAACATCTCATGACCGAGACAAATATAATAGACGGAATTAGCTTTATTATTGTCAAATCAGGTATTTAATGCCACACTCCAGTCATCATATGATTGGCTCTCTGGGCATACATACCAAAAGACTCCCACTTGCACTTAGTGCCAATCACCCATGAATCATATTCCATGTGATCTTCAACATGTCCATCATGTTTCTGTTGTGTAAGTGCTTTTATAGCGGGTTTAGCAATGTTTGATTGAAGTTTGTATTTTGCAATTTTGACATCTCTTCACTATACAAAATTTTATATGAGATGGAAGTGTCATAGTATGCCATCTGAGATTCCCAACCTATCATATAGCACCATTGTTGTGACAATATTTCTACTATGTTATCAATGGTTGGAACCTCCCATAAGTTCACCCATATGAACTTCTTGATCCATACAATATCCTCTGTTATTCTCATAACACAGAGATACTCAAATATTTTGTAGATTTGAACAACTATCATCAAATTAGAACCCTTTCTAGATTAAAATTATTATTTAATGTCAAATATAAATTAGGATTGTGATCATTAATTTGTCAGTTTGGAAGCTTGCATCGGTGTAACCTTTTACACCCAACTCTTCCTTATTACCATAACCAAGGAATCGATCCTTTTAGTGCTTCAGAAGCACCCAAGGATGTTCCTTATGGTAGTGCAGTGACTCTTACTGGCATCTAGCATATACCTTCTCATCATGTCCAATACATGCGAGATTGCTAGGTAGCTATATATATGTCCTTCCATCATGTCCAATGCATATGAGATGATTGGATATACTCTCATCATGTCCAACACATACAAGATAACTAGATATCCTCTAGTCATGTTCAATACATATGAGATAACTAGATGTGCTCTTGTTACATCCAATACATACAAAATAATGGGATAAGTACATAGCATTGCATTCAAGATAGATCCAATTGTGAATGCATATGGCATCTATTCCATGTGTTCCCATTTTTCACAAGAACTAGGACACTAGACTCCTGAGAGACGAACTCCATGGAACATTGACAAGTTTTCTCTCATCGAGTCTTGCATGATGAAACCTTCAGCAACTTGCAATGTATGCTCTATTACTTAGGTCAAGAAGCTTTCTAGATCTATCTCTATATATCGTAATTCCTATCACATAGGTTTTCTTTCCTAAACCTTTCATAGAGAAAGTGTTTCCAGCCATGTTTTAACATTTACAGGATAAGGATGTTATTCCCCATCATCATGTACAACATAAGTATGGTCCCCTAAATATTTTTATAGTCACAGATTTCATCTTCATTTTAACTCAAGTTAGACTCTTTGACTGTCTTGTCAAATAGAAGTTTTTAGCTCTGATGCTTTCTTCAATCCACAAATTGATCGTTGTATCTTATAGACTTTATTTGCAATACGGGATTTATAAAACTTTTAGGTTGTGTCATATAAACATCCTCATAATTATTCCAATTAAGGAATGCAATTTTATCATCCATATGCCAAATCTCACAGTCATACTAAGCTGTAACAACAAGCATGATGCATATGGATCTAACCATGATAATTGGTGAAAGACTTCATAGTGTTCAACACCTTGAACTTGTTTCAAAATCTTTGTGACCAATCTACCCATCCATGTTTGTCTTTTCCCAAAGACTCAAATGTACCTTATGGGTTTTACACCTTCAGGTGGATCCACCAAGGTCATACCTTGTTGGTATGCATAAATTCCATCATGGATCTGATGGCCTCAAACCATTCCTTAGTTTCTGGTTCCTCAACAACATCTAGGTAGTTTGTTGACTTGTCATCTATGATCAACTCATCACCTTTCTATGTTATAATATATCATAATCTTTCAAACTCAAGGAGTTTTGTACTAGAACTATGAGTTCTGTGTGTTACACAAGGAATTTGAGATTCCACAACAGCTTGTGATTCTCTTTGTTCTCACTGCACCGCTTTTGAGTTCAATGTTTTCTTCTTTGTCTCTAACATTTAGAGTTCTACTTCTACTCCCACTAATTCCTTTGGAACTAAGTTCCTTTTTAGGAATACAACTATCTAGACCAACAAACAAATTTGTTGTGGGATTGGGATAAAGTAGTATTTAACAAAATAACATTTATGTGATTCGTGGACAAACCTTTTAATAAACTATTTTCTTATATAAGAATTCATCCCTAATCACTATAAAAGACACATCAGGACAACTCCCATGCCATATCTCATATGGTGTCTTTTGAACCAATTTTAGATGGTGCATTGTTTAGTGTTAAGCATGTGCCCAATAGAAATTGGAAGATAAACTAGATTTTGATTGATAACCCCTCCATGACTTAAAAGGGTGTGATAACTTCTTACTGATACATTTTTATTATGTTTTAGGTGGAATTCATCATGATACATTATCATGATCTCTCCAGAAGGTTCTCAAACTCTTGGTTTAAAATATTTCAACATTGATCACATCGAAGTATCTTAATACTTTTACTAAGTTAGTTACATAGTTCATTTACAATCTCCTAGAACACTTCAAGAGATTCATACTTGTATTTCATTAAATACAAACTTCATATGTATTGGTAGCATCAGTAAATATAATGAGGTACTAGCAACCATCTTTTGCATTTATTCCAAAATGTCTATATACATCAGTATGTATGATCTCTAATAGAACATTCGCTCTCCCACTACATCTAGTGAAGATGCTTTTGTCATATTGCATAACAAGTAAGACATGCATGTCTCTATTGGTTCAATAGCCAAAATATTCTAGATAGACATCATATGGATTCTAAAAATGCATTTCCAATTTATGCGCTCTAGATGACAATGTTATAGGTGTTCATTGTTTGAGTTGTAAGGTCATTCAATATATGTGTCATCCACATTTGCCTTTACAAATATCAATTATAGTTTGTGAGACATAGGGATTTGCCATAAAAGATGATATGTTTTGAAATGAGTTGTAATGTTCTTTTCATACAAGACATATGATATTTTCATCAAAGGAAAGTACATAATAGAAATTTACTAATTCTATTATTTGCCATGAATGTAAACTTCCAAGTGTATAGACAACAACCCTTAATCCTCATAGTACTACAAAATTTCTTCTCAGGTCCTGAGGTAGAGATCTCTATCTCCATCTTCTTACTGAGATCCTCTATAGAGTGGATAGTTCCTTTCCAATGTCTAGACATGTGATAATGGTGGAACTTTCTTTTCATTATCCTTTAAGTGAAAAGGATAGATTTCTTTTCCACTTACCCTTCTCCATAAATTGAGTGGAGAAGACTTGGATTTCAGATTAGCCTCAAAACACTTTTTGGCCTTGCCTTTGCCCTTGGACTCACTTCTGTTGATCACCATCATAGATTTGTCCTTCTTCATTCTGATTATGGCATCAACATGCCAAGTAGTTTTGATAGTTGTTAAGCCAAGTTACTCAAGTAGTAACACTTGATAAACTGGTTGTATGATTTACACAATGATTTGTAGAATCATATCCATGGTCAACTCTTGACCTAAGAGAAATATCAGTTACTCCACATGCCAAATTATATTTAGCATATGAGGTTCCACTAGATCTCCCATTCTCAGTTTGCACTGAAGCAAGACTTTGTAGACATTATACCTTACTTGCTTTACATGATTCTTAAGATGTGTTACCATCTCAAGAATATCCATGTTTTCATGTTGTTCATGCAACTCATAGTTGATACTGTAGGGAAACACAACATCAAATAGGCTGTGGAAATAAAATTTGTACTGAAATATTTCCCATTAACCAACAAACGCATCAATAACTATGCAATGGGAAGGACGATATCATGAAGATATACCAGGTCCTGGAGCAAGTCTAGTGACAATCCTCATCGATGTAGATACACACTCTATCTTAGACGATGTCTGTGTAGCTCCTGCTTGCACTAGGAATCAAGTGCTTCTCCATGGACAATAGACTTGGACAACTTCTACAACGGCTTCTCTGATCTCACCACAAACTATGAGTTAATGTTTCCCTCCTAGTATCAGCCAAAGGACTCCTACCTCTAGAGTAGTCCACACATACCAACTAGAACTCTTGTCGTCTTGCTAGAACGATCAGGAAGGAGTTGTCCCTCCTATTGGTGTACTAGTCACCGACCTGCTCTCCCACAACAATTGTCCTCAGTTGTTCTCACCTTTGCTATCCCTCCCTAGTTAGGTAGGACTTGCTTGGGATCTCTTGGTTACCATAACCAGAGAGGACAATAATTATCAGAGCAATTAATTCTCAATTGTATGTGTTGTGTTCTGGGAAGCCCCCAGTACCCCTCTACTTATAGTAGAGGTCGGGGTCGGGGTTCCCAGTCTGTGCAGGAGTGGAAGGGACCGAAAGATCTCAAATTTTCTCAACAATTTTGAAAGTTTCACAACCTGTATGTGCCGAAACAATCATCTCATAACTAAGATGGTCGTCTCACACATGAGACGGCTGTTTTTCTAAGAAAAATGGTCGTTTTGCAATGTTTCCCAATTGCACATGAATTGCCAATTCAAATCCAATTAATGCTCACCATGACTCAACATTAATTGTTGATGTACTTGAATTTCTCCATGAACCGGGTGTCTCTCTCTCGCGCGATAGTCATCTCTCTTCTGTTAAAAAATTATCTCGACCACAAGATAGTCATCTCGTTTATGCAAAATGGTCATCTCGCTTCCCAGTTCAGGCAGAACTCAGCCAAATCAGTTCTAATCAACATGACACTCCAAACGACAACCACAACACTTAAACTGAACATATGGCAGTCTAGTCAGTTGATTTTTTGTATGAATTGAGTGTCTAAACACTTTAGTAATCAATTCAATCATCATTCAAGATCAAGCTCCTCTATTAGATGAGTTCCTATGTGTGTGACCCATAGGTCCCATATTACGTTGGTAGTGAATGCCCATAACAACTTATGACATCACAAGCAATGAGTGGTGCCTAGACACACATCATTGCTACCCTAGTAAATGGAAAGTTGGAAAACAACTTAAACCTACAATTTATGTATGGTTTTACAATATTTGTATTTCCAAATTGAACTAGAGGCATGAAGCAGTCATCCTCATTATTATTCAATCTTGTTTCTTGAACCAGAGAAAACTACATACGATATATGTAAGCTCATTATCACATATTGAATCACATGTGTATGGACATACTTTTCTCAGTCTCAATAATCAAGAGGCCTTGAATGGTATGCTCCTGTAGGTGGGGAAAATCCCATCTCTATCACTCACAGTCAATCCCCATGTGTCAAAGTCACCCAATCATCACCTTTATAACAACCCATGTTTTAGGAATGCGTTTGATGATGTCAAAGTGTACCCAATGACATGTGATGAGTGTAGTAATTTTAGGTCTAAGAGGTACAACCACCATCATCACTGTGAGAGTTGATTGTCCATGATAATGGCTTCCATTATTCAGTCTCATAGTGGGTCTATCTGACACACTGTTTTCTAACATGTATCTGTGTGTTTGGTTTGATATTGCCATATCATGACTAATGAGATTTAGTCAACAACCAACCCACACTCTGATCTTGTGTGTTATTGTTGTCTATCAAGCTTCCACAATAATAATTGATCTGGGATGTAATGAGAATATGTATATGTACTCATAACATCTGTAGATCTCATTTGTCCAAGTGTAATACTTGAATACATATGTCATTGAGTAATATTATTCTCTAGGCAATTATAATGTTACATCATTATCTCATAACTGAATTCAACATAATAAATTGGAAGCTTGCGTTTATTTATTTAATCAAATCATTTACAATTATGCTATTACAATCATGACATGATTAGGTCTCTGGGAATACATACCAACAAACTCCCACTTGCACTTAGAGCCAATCACCCAAGATCGTATTCTGAGTGACCTAACATGTCCATCATGTTTCTATTGTGCAAGTGATTTTATAGCGGGTTTAGCAATTTTTGCTTTAAGTCAGTATTTTGCAATTTTCACGTCTCTTTGTTGTGACTACTCATATGAGATGAAAGTTTCATAGTATGCTATCTAATATTCCCAGCCTAACTAGTAGCTTCATTGTTGACATCAATATTTCTACTGTATCATCAATTATTGGAACCTCACATAAGTTCACCCATATGAAATTCTTGATCCATACAATATCCTCTGCTATTCTTATAACACACAGATACTTGGCTTATTTTGTAGATTTAAACAACTATCATTATCTCAGAACCCTTTCTAGCTTATAGTTCTTATTTAATGTCAAACACTAATCTAAATTGCGATCCTTTATTTGTCAATTTGGAAGCTTGCATCAATGTAACTCTTTACACCCAACTCTTCCTTATCGCTATACTCAAGGAATGAATTTTTTTAATGATTTACAAGAACCTAAGGATGTTCGTTATGGTAGTTCAATGACTCTCACTGGCATCTGACATATACCCTCTCGTCATGTCTAATACATATAAGATTGCTTCGGTAGGTACATATATCCTCTCTCCATGTCTAATATATATGAGATGACTACATATCCTCTTGTCATCTCCAATACATACGAAATAACAATATATCCTCTCATCATGTCCAATACATGTGAAATAATGAGATAAGTACATAACATTGCATTCAAGATAGATCCAATTTCAAATTCATATGACATCTATCTATATGTTCCTGTTCTTCATAAGAATTGGGACACTAGGATCCTGAGAGACTAACTCCATGGAACATGGACATGTTTTCTCTCATTGAGTCTTGCATGTTGAACCCTTCCAAATCTATATTTGTAGATCTCAATTACTATCTCATAGGATGCTTTGCCTAAACCCTTTAGAGTAGGTACTTTCTTTGCCAGGTTTTATTATTTGTAGGATAAGGATGTTATTCCCCATCATTATGTGAAATATAAATATGCTCCCACTAAATCTTGTATAATTACAATTTCCATCTTCATTGTGACTCAATTCAAACCCTTTGACTTTGTCAAATAGAAGATTCTAGCTCTGAGATGTTTTCTTCAATCCAAAGATTTGTCTTTGTATCTTATAGACTTTATTTGCATTAATGGATTTATCAAACCTTTAGGATGTGTCACATAGCACATCCTCTTAATTATTCTAGTTAAGGAATGTGGTTTTAATATCCATATGCCAAATCTCATAGTCATACTAAGCTGGAAATGCAAGCATGATCCAGATGGATTTAAGCATGATAACTGGTGAAAGACTTCATCATGTTCAACACCTTGAACTAGTTTGAAACTCTTTGTAATCAATATAATGTTCCATGTTGGTCTCCTTGAAAAGATACAAATGCACCCTATGGGTTTTACCCCTTTAGGTGGATCCAACAAGGTCATATCTTGTTGGTTTACATGGAGTCCATCATTGATCTAATGGCCTCAAGCCATTTCTCAAATTTTGGTCCCTCAATAGTTTCTATGTAGGTTGTTGACTCATCTCTATGATTAACTTGTTGCCTTCTTGAATTATAAGATAGTATAATCTTTCAAACTTAAGGCATGTTCTACTTGAACTATGAGTTCTGTGTTTACATTAGGAACTTGAGATTCCATAATAGTTTGTGATTCTCCTTGTTCCTGTTGTACCTCTTTAGGTTCAATAATTTCTTATTTATCTTGAACATTTCGATTTCTACTTTTACTCCCATTGATTCCTTTGGAACTAAAGTTCCCTTTTAGGAATACAATCATCCAGACTAACAAACACTTTGTTGTCAGATTGGAATAAGAGTAGTAATTAACAAAATAACATTTATGTGATTTTGTGGATAAATCCTTTAAGAAACAGTAAGATTTCAATCCTAATCACTACAAAAGATTCATAGGGACTCCTCCATGCCATATCTCATATGGTGTCTTTTGAACCCTTTCAGATGGTACATTGTATTTATTATAAAACATGTATCCAAAAGAAATTGTAAGATCAACTAGATTTTATTGAAAATCTCACCATGACTTAACATGGTGTGATACCTTCTTATTAACACATTAGTATGTTTCAGGTGAAGTTCAATGTGATACAATACCATGATCTCTCCTGAAGGTCCTCAAACTCTTGGTTAAATATTTCAATATTGATCACATCAATGTATCTTAATACTTTACCAAGTGAGTTACGTACTTCATTCATAATCTCCTTGAACACTTCAAGAGATTCATATTCTTATTTCATCAAATACAAACTTTCAATATCTACTAATAACATTAGTAAGTATAAAAATTGAAGTCCTTGCAATTACCTTTAACATTTATTCTAAAAGGTCTTGTGTACATCAATATGTACTAGCCCTAATAGAATACTCATTCTTCCGCTACATCTAGTGAGGATACTTTTGTCATATTGGACAACAAATAATACTTGCATGTCTTTGTTGGTTCAAGAATCAAAAGAATCTAGATAACCATAATGTGGATTCTAGAGATGCATTTCTCATTTATGCACTCTAGATGACAATGGTATAGGTATTCATGGTTTGAGTCATAAAGTCATTTAGTATATGTGTCATACACATTTGTGTTTAAAACTATCAAGTATAGTTTGTGAGACATGGGGCATTGCCATAAAATATCATATCTTTTAAAACGAAACATAATGTTCTTATCATACAAAATATTTAATATTTTCATCAATGGTAAGTGCATAATAGTAATTCCCTAATTCTATTATGTGCCCATGAATGACAATTTCCAAATGTACTGGCAGAAAGCCTTACTCTGCACATTTCTAGCTTACTACTTCTCAGGTCTTGAAGTAGAGATCTCTATCTCCATCTTATTCTTGAGATCCTCTCTAAGGAGTATAGTTCTTTCCAATGTCCAAACATGTGACAATGGTGGCACATTCTTTTCTTTATCCTTTAAGTAAAAAGGACACATTCCTTTTACACTTACCCTTCTCCATATATTGAGTGTAGAAGACTTAGGATTCAACTTAGCTTCAAAACACTTCTTAGCCTTACTTTTTTCCTAGAACTCACTTCCGTTGATCACCATCAGTGATTTGTCCTTCTTCTTTCTTGCATTAGCATCAAATGCCAAGCATTTGATAAACTAACTATATTATTCATGCAACACTTTCATAATCATATCTATGCTCAACTCTTAACTTAAGAGAAATCCCAGTCATTCCACAAGTCCAATCAGATTGAGCACAATGAGTTCTACTAGACCTCCCTTTGTTAGTTTGCACTCAATTAGCACTTTGGAGACATTATACCTTATTTGCTTTACATGATTCTTAAGATATGTTATCTTCTTGAGAATGTCCATATTTTCATGTTTTTTATGCAACTCATAGCTCATACAATAGAGCATTAGGTATCCAAATGTCTATGGCATTATTTACATGCTTCCAATAAGCATCCAATTAGCCTTAGGCGCTATTGGAGTTGGTTCCTCTAGCATTGGTCTATCAAGGACATAGATCTTTATGTCATTGATGAGAACATTTTTCAAAGTCCTTAACCAAGTGTGGAACTTTATCCCATTTTGTCCTTCTAAAGGATTGATCACAATTATAACGTGTTTGTGTTTGACATTTGATTCTACAAAGAAAATTTGCATTTGTCAAAATCCTTTTGATTTGATTTGATTTGAAAAGTTTGACGATATTAATTAGGTCTTTAATTATTATCACTCCAACTATTTGATTCAAATTGATAGCCCTCAATATCAATTCAGAATATTGTAGATTCCAATATTCTAGTGGGTCAGATCTAAGATAAATTGATTATGGCTCGATCAACACCGCAAACACAGTCAACCATCACAGTAGGCAACTCTTGCCAATTTTATCATATGTAATTGTGGATAGATGATATGGGAAACTACTTTCCATGATCATCTGTATGCTTATTGGCCTGAATGCTCTGAGAATTAGCAGTCTAGCCTAACCCAAAAGCTGATATAATAATAATACACTCTGTTGAGGCAGAACCTACATTATTACCATCACACTTCCACAAATAGACGGCTCACCACGTGGAGGCGTAACCTATGCTTGGTCAATCAAGCTTTTCATGTGTGCCACTTTTTGAAAGCATCTAAGACTTGATATTTTATTTGAGAGAGTTTGTATGTATAAATACATATGCTTTATCCAATCACAACATACTTATAGTATGTATCATATACATACTATAGGCATAAATGAGAACATGCAATAAATTAAACACACAAGCGATGCTTATGGACATACTAATGTAATTCCTTAGAGCCAGAAGGAATTACTACCACCTATGGTCCACATCATATGCAACCTGTAGTTGGTGAAGATCTGTGCTTGAACCAATCTGGGTTGATCGGTGCAACTCTTGAACTGGTCGACTCACCTCTTGGTCGCTCGGTTGGGCTCTTCTGAATAGATTGTATGGTTCTCAGGACCAAGCAGCATCTGGACACCTCCAACCAATCGATTGGGACACCAATCGATCAATTAATCCTCCTGTCGTCTGGCCTCCTCGGTCCTCCAATCAATCAAGTCGTCTCATGAGCCGCTCATTTTGTCTTTGTGCTGATCCTTATCTCACATTAAAACATGAATTAAAACTATCCTATTTCTTATTACATTGTATATAGGGAAAATCTCAAGTTACATTCAAGGGAAAATAGGAATAAGAGCATTAATTTATTTGAAAAGGAGAGAGAAGTTTAGTATGTAGACTGATAAACAACATGAATAAATAACCACAACCATGCACACATAGATATGGGGTTTTGGCCTTTACCATTCTTCACATCCACCATCAAAACCAATTTTATGGCGATGTATGTAAATTGCATATATATGTATGTATGTATGTACGTATACATATATTTGTTCGGGTTCTTTATGTGGTGATAAAATGGATGTGCACATAAACCAGTTTAAATATCCGCATCACATAGAATAAATAAACACATTAAAACCAAAATCTGACCATATCGATTATCCCAAAACATAATTAATTGATGTGAATCTGATACCAATTTAGGGAAATACGGCATCAGATATGCAACAAAAACAAAAAATTTATTAATAAATTTTCCATTGACCAGCCGATCACGTCAATATCTATACAAGGGGAAAGATGATTTCACGAATATATACCTAATTCTGGGGCAAGTCCAGTGACAATCCTCATCAATGTAGATGCATACTATGTCTTAGACGGTATCTGTGCAGCTCCTAGTTGAACTAGAACTCATCTGACTACTCCTCTATGGATAGTAGACTCAGACAACTACTACAGTGGCTCCTCTGATCTCACAACAGACTGAGAGTTTATGTTGCCCTCCTAGATATAGACAAAGGATTCCTACCTCTAGAGTAGTCCACATGGACCAACTTAAACTCTTGTCATCCTACTAGAATGGATAGAAAGGATTTGTCCCTCCCATTGTTGGACTAGTCACCAACCTGCTCTCCCATAACAATGATCCTCAGTTATTCCCTCCCTTGCTATCTCCTCCGTAGTCGAGTAGCACTTGCCCATGTTTACTTGGTTACCACAACCAGAGATGACAATAATTTTCAGAGCAACTGATTTTGAATTGTCCATGTTGTGTTCTGGAAGTCCCCAGTACCCCTCTATTTATCGTAGAGGTCATGGTTAGGGTTCCCAGTCTGTACGGGAGTGGAAGGAACTGGAAGATCTCGAATTTTTGCAATTTTTTTGGAAGTTTCACAACCTGCGTGCGCTAAAATGGTTGTCTCATAATCAGGACGATTGTTTCACTAAGTAAAATGGTCGTTTCACTATGTTTCCCAATGGCACATGAATTGCCAATTTGAATCCAATTAATGCTCACCATGACATCAATACTAATCATTGATGTACTTGAATTTCTCCACGAACTGGGCATCTTACTCTGATGAGATGGTCATCTCATGACTAAGAGATGATCATCTTGATTTCACAAAATGGTCATCTCAACCACGAGATGTTTGTCTCACTTATGCAAAATGGTCGTCTCACTTCCCAATTCAGGCATAACCCAACCAATTCATTTCTAATCAACCTGACACTCCTAATGCCAACCTCAACACTTGAATTGAATGTATGTCAGTCTAGTCAGCTAATTTGTTGTGTGCATTGAGTACCTAAACACTTTAGTAATCAATTCAATCATCATTCAAGATAAAACTCCTCTTCTAGATGAGTTCCTATGTCTGCACCCTATATGTCCGATATTACGTTGGCAGTGAATGTCCATAACAATTTATGACATCATAAGCAATCAAAGGTGCCTAGTCCCACATCATTGCTACCAAAGTAAATGGAAATTTGGAGAATAACTTCAACCTACAATCTATGTATGGTCTTATAGTGTTTGTATAGTTCCTTTGTCACTTATATCCAAATTGAACTAGAGGCGTGGAACAATCATGCTCATTATTATTCAATCTTGTTTCTTGAACTAGAGCAGACTGCATGAGATATATGTAATGTCAATATCACATATTGACTCACATGTGTATGTACATACATTTCACAGTCTCCTAATCAAGAGGCCTTGGATATCAGACTCCTATAGGAGGTACAAATACCATCTCTACCACTCACAAACAATCCCCTTGTGTCAAAGTCACCCAATCATCACCTTTATAACAACCCATGTTTTAGGACTGTGTTTGATGATGTCAAAGTGTACCCAATGACATGTAATGAGTGCAATGATTTCAGGTCTAAGAACCACAACCACCACCATAAATGTGAGAGCTGACTATGCATTCCATGATGATGGCTTCCATGTGTCAGTTTCATGGTGGGTCTGTCCAATACACTGTTCTCCAACATGTATCTGTGTGTTTGGTTTGATATTGCCATATCATGACTAATGAGTTTATGTCATCAACCAACCCACACTCTGATCTTATTTGTGTTATTTTTGTCTATCAACCTTCCACAATAACATCTGATCTGGGACATAATGAGAATACATATATGTATTCATAACAACTGTATCATCTCATTTGTCTAACTCTAATACTTCAAGACATACATCATTGAGTAATATTATTATCTAGACATTTATAATGTTACATCATTATCTCATAACTAAATTAAACAGAATAAATTGGAAGCTTGACTTTATTTATTTAATCAAATCATTTACAATTATGTCATTACAATCATGGCACGATTGGCTCTCAGGGCATACATACCAACACATATATCATAGCATGAGGTAGTCAGTGTCTATGGCATCATTGGTATGATTTCAGTAAGCATCCATTTAGCCTTAGTAGCATTTGGAGTGGGTTCCTCTGGTGCTGATTTTTCAAGGACGCATAGCTTTCACTCATTGATGAGAAGATTTCTCAAAAGTCCTTAACTAGATATGGAACTTTATCTTGTTTTGTCCTTTTTCAAGGACTAATCGCAATGTGAATGTATTTGTGTTTGACATTGGATTCTACAAAGAAATATTGCAACTTTTCAAAACATTTTTTATTTGGTTTGATTTGATAATTTTGATGATACTAATTAGGTTTTCAATTAATATCGCTCCCACTATTTTGTTCAATTTGATAACCCTATTGTATCAATTCAGAAGATTGCATCATCCAATCTTCTAGTGAGGTAAGAAACAAAACAATTAAGTCAATACCCAACCAAGGTTGGCGCTCATGACCAATTATTAAGGGAGGAAACTTTTGCCAATTGCATCATATGCAATTCTTTGATAGATGATATGCGTAACTCCTTACCATGATCATCGGCATGTGTCTGGGCTTAGACTCTCTAAGAATCACCAGTTAAGCCTGACCCAAGAGCCAACACGATAGATATGCACCCTTTGAATGAAAAACCTATATATCTACCATCAAACTTCTATGAGATAGACGACGCACCATGTGAGGGCGTAACCTGCACTTGGTTGATCAAGATATTCATGTGTTTTGCTAATGAAAAGCATCTTAGACTTAATACTTTATTTGAGGGGTTTTGTATTTGTAAATATATATATTTTATCTAATCACCACTATTATAGTACGTATCATATACATACTATATCCCATAATGAAAACATACAATAAACAAAAAGTGATGGTTATGGAGAGTCTATTGTTGGAGCCATGAGGAATTACCACAACCTAGGTCTACATCATATGCAGAACCCCATTGTTGATGAAGATCCTTGCTTGTTAATCTATGGTGTTTAATTCAACCTTTAAACTGATCGGCTCACCTCTTGGACAGTTATTTGGTCGTCTCATTGACCGTTAGGTTCTTATATGCACCATCTTCTAGCTGCTCTATACCATCGATTGGGCCCACCAAGCAGTCAGTTCATCTCATCATTCTGGTCCTCACCAATCCTCCAGTCGATCGACTCATCTCCAAGATGATCGCTTGGCATCATCACAACATCTTTCTTCTTTGTCATAATAAGAAAGTAAACTATCCTACTATTACATGATCATAGAGAAACCTTAAGTTACATTTGAGGGGATCAAGGGTTGGAAAGAATTAACTTTACATTAGAAAGATAAGATAGTAGCTCCATACACAGACCGAGATAAATAATGATTAACCAACCACAGAACCATGTACATGGACATAACCATGCTACACATCGACCATCAAAACTCACTTTTAGGGTGAAGTGTGTAAATTATATATATATGATATATATTAGTTTGGGATTATCGTGGTATTTGATTGGAAAAAAAATTATTTGTATTGTATGCAATAATTAAATGATAAAATTAAAATCCGATCTATCAATTATCCTAAGATATAGTAGATTGACGTGTCTTTGATACCACTATAGGGAAATAGGGCGTAGATACAGGCAGTGGAAATAAATTTTTTATTGCCATATTCCCATAAACTAGCAGATCACGTCAACAACTATATAATGCAAATGATTGTTTCAAAGATATACCTAATACTACAGTAAGTCCAATGACATATTCCTCATCCTTGTAGATGCACAACTATTGTCTAGTTGCTCTTGCATGGTGTTTGTGCATCTCTTGATCTTCATCACAGATCGCAAACTGGAACAACATCAACAACGGCTCCTACCGTCTTACCACTGACTGTAGGCTGACATTATCCTCCAAGCAGCAGACAGTAACCTCCCACCTCTAGAGTAGTCCACGTGGACCATTGAGAACTCCACATTGTGCTACAAGATCCAACAAGAAGGAGTTGTCCACTCGTGTCAATGTACTAGTCGCTGACATGCCCTCCCACAACTGATCCTCAATTGTTCTCTCCCTTGTTATCATCCCTTTGACGGGTAGGACTTGCTTGGGATCTCTATTGGTTATCAAAACCAGAGAGGACAACAATTGTCAGAGAAACATATTCTCAATTGTGTGTCTTGGGAAGCCCCCAGTACCCCTCTATTTATAGTAGAGTCTAGGGTCAGGGTTCTTGATCGATGTGGTAGTAGAAGGGTCTAGAATCATGAGTGTTCTAGAACATGTGAACTGTGAGATGGTCGTTTAATGTAGTTTCCTATTCTACAATTGAATTCCCATTTTGTTTCCAATTAATGTCCAACATTAATCCTTGTACCAATCGAATTGAATAGGTGAAACGATTCAAATTTTCTCATGATTTGTGAAAATCACCAAAACCTTTGACTAGCTTGTCTGAGCCGATCGGTTCACTAAGTGAATCGGTCGTCTCACCTACCTGAGCCGATCAGTTCACCCTATGAGTTGATCGGTTGGTGTCCTGAGTCATGTAGAAATTAGCCAATTCAAATTTCAATCAACCTGTTTACACTCCAATCAGTCAGTCCGACACTTGAGCTTGATGATTTTGAATCCAATTAGTCGATCTATTATTTAATTGAATACCTAAACACCTTTAGTAATCAAATTAAACATCATTCACGATTATACTCCTTTAATCCAAGTGTATCCTATGTGTCTCATCTTATAGGTCTAGAATTATGTTGGGAGTGAATGTCCATAACAAATTAATGACATCACAAGCAAAGAGTGGTGCCTATTCAGACATCATTGCTACCCAAGTAATTCAGAAAGTTAGAGAACAACTTCAACCAACAATCTGTTATTAATGCTATCACGATCATATAGTTCCTTTGTCTTTGATATCTGGATTGAACTTGAGGCATGGCACCATCATTCTTTCCATGTTCAATCCATGTTCCTTGAAATAGAGCAGACTGTATGTTGTATATGAGTTCACATATCAAATATTAAACTATATCAGTATGGTTGTACATTTCACACTCATATTTATCAAGTGGCCTAGATATAAAACTCCTATAGGAGGGACAAATCCCATCGACATCACTCACACTCACATATCCATGTGTCAAAGCTACCCAATCATCACCTTTATGGAAAGCCGTATTTTAAGATTACCTTTGATGATGTCAAATTATACCCAACGACATGTGACGAATGTAGTGACTTCATGTCTAAGAACTACAATCACCACTATCACTATGAGAGTTGATTCTGACTACCATTTCATGGTCTCCTTGTATCACTCTCATGGTGCGTCTTTCTGATACACTATTCTCTAACATGTATATGTGTGAGTGACTTGATATCATATATCATGACTAATGAGACTCTATCATCAGTCAACACACACTCTGGTCTTATGTATTATTGTTGTCTATTTTTTCTTCCACAGTAATATCTAACTAGGGACATAACAAGAATGTATGTACTCTTAGCATCCGTATGATCTCATTCTTCAAGTCACGTACTTGAAGACATACATCATCAAGTAACATCTTTTTTTAAACATCTACTTGTGTCTGTGTCATCATCTCATGACTGAGACAAACATAATAGATATAATTACCTTTATTATTATCAAATCAAGTATTTAATACCACACTCTAATCATCATATGATTAGCTCTCTGGGCATACATACCAACAATGAAAACATAGGTTTTACATCAACTTCACATAGAGGGTTCAGTCAAATCTCCATTATGGGGTTCCCTCCACATGTTTGGGATGTTGGTATCTTAAAAAATGATGCATCAACTATAGATGCTACACTTCAATTAATACATCCTGACACTTTACTGCCTACAAACTACACCAAACCATTTTGTGTTTTCTTGGTAGTTAAAGGAAATCGATTACCATGTAAATTGATCAACTAATTAGGTCAATATTTTTATACCATTATACTGAAACAAGAAGATCATCATGATAAGACCTTTATTTTTTTCAATCTGGATTATCACCCTACTTCTTTCTACATTACTAAAGAAATATAATAGCAATATTCCAAATGGAATATTGGGCGCCTTACTAAAAAAATAAATGTCATTTTTTAATTACAAAGGATGCACAACAAATCTTAAACAAACAAACTCATTCTATATTTACCCCATTAACAAACCATATACCCTAATCAACACCATAAGAACCACCACATGCAAATAAGAAACAAAATAAATTCTACAAACCTCCTAGTGCGGTAACAAATCCTAATCCTAATCCTCCTCCAAAAAACCACCCTCTTAGTAACAAAAACATCTTGGAAACTCACCATGACAAAAAAATGACAATTGGAAGTCTCCACACATAAGGAGAATAACATGAACAACATGATCGAACAAATCAAGGTTGAAGTCATAGGTGCTATTGGAAACATGACAAACATTGAGACTAGATAATATAGTTGTCTTCATACTATCATGAGCATGTTGTGTATGTTATGGATGATGACACATTCACAATTACTCCTGAGAAAAACAAAAACAAGAACATATTTTTCTCTAGTGCGGGCAGTGTGCTTAATTTTGACACACATATGTCTTCATTATAGATCTACACATATGATCCAATCTCTAGTGTTACCTCTTGAAAAATAGTTCTAATTTCATTACCTTTTCTAATAAAATAGTTGTTAAGTTTGACAACCATTTACATGCTAATATTTCATTGACTAAACTTGAGAAAGTCCTTGGTTAGTTTAGAAAAAGACTAGTTTCCCTTGTGATTGAACACTTGGAAGATCTTACATTTTGATACTCAATGGTAGACCTTATCCCAATTTTAATAAATAAAACACCATGAACCCCACCAAAACACTCCAAAGACCAATATATCACCATTATGGTGACACATTAATAGAACCATCAACAACATCCAAAATAATATTTAAATCAAACCTACTCAACCACATCGCACCAGATTTTGGACCGAGTTGGTTTGATGGTTCCTCTATATCTTATATGAAACTTAATGTTTCCATTTCAGTATCCATCAAATATATCACTAGGATACATCTTTTCTATTATTGAACAGAAGCCATACCTTGAAACATTGCCTTATATCTAACTAGTTTAGTGTCGGTACTCTTATTATCATCAAACATCACCTAACCTCACATCATATGATTTCAAATGTTAGTTGGACTCGGGTGACCATTATTTAGTAGGCGAAGCATACCACTACTTCATCCATTTTGGTACCAAGGCCCCTCTTCAGTAAGAAATTTTATAACTCCTATTGTCCATCTAGATCCTTATTCTTATCTAGCTTATTGGTTTTAGCAAACTCCTCATCAGTACACATCAACACTCAAGGGGCTTTCTAGGGCCACACTGATGTTTGATGCACTATAATAGCTTGAAAGATTGTACAATTTGTTCTTCACATGTCTCTTTAATTTGGTTATATTTCTTCATCAACAATAATACATATATTGATCATATTGTTTACATCCACCGACATCTATTGCTGAGAGTTTTTACTTAACAACCAGAATGTCAATTGGTTGGGGTAGTCTACATCTATCGGAAACTTTTAATGTACCTATCAACACTAGTACAGAAAGGGTCTGTAGCGTCATTTTTTTAAAGCCTGCAGCGTCACTTTTTGACCGACGCCTAGGTGGCCGTCGCTACAGAATTTGGTCTATAGCGTCGGATTATTTAACCAAATAAAACCGACCTTACAGAGTAAAAACTGACGGAAAAGGTTATAAAAATGCTAACCTAGGCGAGAAAAAAGGAGCCTGTAAGGTCAGTTATTTCATAAAACTGACCCTGTAAACGTTCTCGGTCGAGAAAATTGTCGACCGAGAATGTTTACAGGGTTGGTTTTTATGAAATAACCGACCCTAAAGATTGAATAACATTTCAGTGGTAACTCTCGATCGAGAAAATTTTCGACCAAGAACGTTTACAGGGTCGGTTTTTATGAAATAACTGACCCTAAAGATTGAATAACATTTCAGTGGTAACTCTCGGTCGAGAAAATTGTCAACCGAAAGTATTTTGGTCTCGACCAAGAACCCTCTATAAGGTCGGTTTTTTAAAAATAACTGACCCTAAAGATTGAATAAAACATTTCAGTGTAACATTCGGTCGACAAGTTTGTCGACCGATAGATATTCGGTCGAGAATGTTGTCGACCGAGTCCTACACTGAAATATTTTAATCAATCTATAGGGTCGGTTATTTCAAAAAACCGACCTTATAGAGGACATTATAGACTCGGTTTTTTACAAAACCTGACGCTAGAAGTTCAGTGTAACATTCGGTTGACAAGTTTGTCGACCGATAGATATTCGGTCGAGAATGTTGTCGACCGAGTCCTACACTAAAATGTTTTAATCAATCTATAGGATCGGTTATTTCAAAAAACCGACCTTATAGAGGACATTATAGAGTCGGTTTTTTACAAAACCCGACGCTAGAATTTCTATTTCGGTCGAAAATTGTTCGACCGAAGAGTGTACAATCTCTAGGGTCGGTTATTTAAAAAACCGACGCTAGAAGTTACGTTTTGTTTTAAAAAATTTCTGCAGAAATTGATATAAATCAGAAGAACAAGAAGATTCATATATTCTGGGAGAGGGGAGCATTGATACTCAACCGTCACCATTCAAAACCACACATTCATAACAAAAATGATAATCAATACCATAATTTACAAAATGATAGAGTGCAAGTCTGAGATGACATATTACAAAAGTAAAAATATGAAAGAGTATGTACTCAAACCACATACATAAATGGAGCCGACATATTTAATCCAATACTATTTCGACTTCACTTATAAAACACTCTGACCACTCTTCTCGGAATTCATTCAAGTCCACATGTGTGTAAGGCTGAGTTGTAAAGATCTGTAACAGAAAATACACATGTTAATATTTTATAAAAATGACTACAATCACTTGTAAATTTATGATGTTATTCTTTATTACCTGACTTATAGTCTGAATGTCATGTGATGCTTGTTTGACAATAGCTTACATGTATTTCATTACATAGTAGCCACAACCCCAGTCATTATTTTGCATAGGACACTACAAATAATAAATTATACTTAATGTTAGTAAACTACTATAAACAACAATTGAGATAAGAGTATAAGAGTTGACATATTACAGTTGAAAATTAATACATAAAGAGTAAGCAGCTGTCAAAGTAGCTACCTTGACATTTTTCAAAGTCAATGTCTTTAATTTTGTGGGTATTTGTCCTCCAGCTTCACGAAAAGCCTTTATACCCCTATCAATTAAACGATAGTTGGTAAAATAGAAATTCTAAATAAAAATATCATGTTGAAGCAATTGATTAAATTTATGCTTACTCCATAGCTGACAATTTCAGTTTGTGACTCCTTGTTGTTTTACCCATTGGGTCAAGATAATAAAGAGTCATCAATTTTGGGACAATCACCAGTAATTCCCAATGTCTAGCTCTGATTAAGAGTAAAACAAACATTAAAATAAATAGTTTCATTCATTATTAAAATTATATTGAATAATAATACTTACTGGACGTTAAAAGGAATTAGGATAATTTCCTTCCCCTCACTAGCAAAATATTTGAATGCATCAGAGAAGTACTCATTCACATCCTCAATATTTGTCTCCACCTGACTAGTGACCGAAGGAACTAAGAATGCAATATTCTTTATATCAAAGTTGGTGACCTCGGTATATAAATGGCTGTTAAACATTTGTAATTGTTTTCATATGTAGAAATAAGATAAAATGTGTATTGGAATTTTCTATATATTATTGATATATCCTTACCTTATCCATACTTCTATTATCGAAGTGTTCAACCAATCATACCGGAACAACTCTATAATATCATCAAGAAAAATAAAATTCTCAAAGTCCCTCCCAACTGCATCTTCTGTTAACTTGACCATCATATTTGATCCCGATTTTTGGTTGGCTAAGTATCGACACAAACCTTTAGATTTGCTTCCCAATTCGTCGAATGTAGTTTCGGGAATGAAAGATGGCTTGGGCATAGGAGGACGACTAGAAAAAGTTTTACTTTTCGGTTTACAAACCTGTTAATTAAATTACATACTTATATTACATGAGTTCATATATGCAGTCAAATATGAAAAATATGATAGAAATAAGGTATACCTTGTCATTGATAACCAAGTGTCTAGGCCAACCCACCATAGCACCCTCAGCTTCTTCAACTGTACTATATTCAGCATTAGGTATGGGTAGTGGTTTGTCCCCCATTCCGTCATACACAAGATGGATGGACACACGACAGATGTCATCAGTAATTTGTTGGCAATGCAATGTACCACCAAGGTTGTACACTTTTCCCGCTGCCACAAAATTATATTCTAGAACCTCCACTGCAAGTTTACAGTTCATACCAACCTAGATTGAAATAATATAAGTTATATAAGAAACAGTAGAACAGATACATGTTACAACTATATATATTATCAATATATTTATCATATTAATAACACAACATAATAGAACAAAAACTTACTACAGATTGTTGTGGTGGTTCATCGGGAGTGCTCCCATGACCTTCTACAACTGTAGCATGGGCTTGTACCTCATCACTTGAGAGAAGTGCAGTATGAATAGGTTGAGAAGGTTGAGTAGGCTGATATGTAGACATTATTTCTTTTACTTTCTGCTCTACTAATATTTCAAGATCCTCTTGTGTAAGACCTCCTACATGACCTCTTTTAGATTGCGAAGGGCCAAAATAAGACTTGAATCCTATGCCAGCTCCTAATCCCCTAACACGGCCAGGATGCTCCTTCGTACCAAGAGCAACTACTAGTTCATCCATGTAGCCAGTTGGGATGAACTTTCCTTCCTTCCTTTGCTCGTGGAGATCAATCTATTCATAGTTAATAAAAATATTAAATCACAATATCAATTAGATATAAATAAATCTAAGTTTGTGGAAGTTACTCTTTACTTAGTTGGGATAAACCTACCATCTTTTGTGCCACCTCCTTAGTTGCAGGGTTGACAATTTCACCGGCTCGATTCTTTCTAGCATCAATCCATGTCATGTGTCGGGGTGGTCTCTCAACTTGAGTTGTACTAGATTCTTCTCTAGAAGATGATTGCTTCTCTTATAGTTGGTGGCGGAAGGCATAACCACTGGGCCCCAAGCGATGGTCATGCACATTTTTAGCCCATCTTTCCTTTTGAGCCTGGTGAATAGCCTGATCATTTAAAATGAGGTATTGCAATTTAGACTTGGCAAACATGTATAAAAAGATTCACCTCCTTAATTGTATAAAATATTCATACAATACATCACAATCTTTATTACCTAAAACTCTTCCAATCTCCTAGCTGCAACAAATCTTTCCCACACCTCAGGATCAATAAAAATATATACATCTATAGCTTTCTTCTTTTGTTTAGGATTATTTATAAATTCCCTTACAAGATATGTCTTAAAACCCCTCCATCGTACACCACAACGTTGTAGCACTCTTTTCTTGTGATCTTTTTCATTTAGATGAAAAACACCCTATACATACAAAAGAAGCAATTAATAATGTTGTTTTGAAAAGGAATTAATTCCAAGCAAACTAAATTAGAATCAATAGATAAAAACATATTAAAATGATATCACTTCCACTCACAGATATATCTTTCCATATGAGGTCTTTTTTGGCATTAGGAACATCATGCCAATTTTCTATATCTATTGGCACCTTATTGCGTGTGGTCGCCCCTATGTAATGCTTGAAAGCACTAGCATGTTCCCCAACATGTGCTCCTATCGTATCAAACTGGACTGGAAATTTATCCCCTTTAGCCCTGAGCTCCTGCAGCCTACGCATCAATGTAGGACCTCTACTATTCTTAGCATCACCACTACCATCCTCATGGTGCTCATGCTCAGAATGTTCATCTTCATGGTGCTCATGCTCAAAATGTTCATCTTCACTCGCCATTTTAGAACCTGCAAGTATACATGATAAAAAAATAAGTGATAATAAAAGCACAAGTGATAAGGTATACATGATAATAAAATAAATAATTCAAAGAATACATGCCTTTAGTATTGGTTGAGTTGTTAGTCAAGGAAAATTCCTTCAGCATAGTCTTGACGTTTATAATATTCATCGGTGTTATCTTCAACATTTACACTTGGCAAACCAACTGAGAATGGACTAGAATCATCATACTTTCCGTAGTATTCTTCTTCATTTATAGGATCTAAAGTAAACTGTCTTTTTCCATTAAGAACGACAGACCAATTTTTATTTGCCGGGTCATTAATATAGAATACTTGTTTTGCTTGGTTTGCCATGATGAATGGCTCATCTTTGAAACCAATCTTTTCAAAATTCACCAATTTGAAACCCAACTCATCCACTAAAACTCCTTTATTGTTGTCAACCCAATTACACCTAAATATAGGAACTCGAAAATTTGTATAGTCCATTTCCCATATGTCCTCAATGACGCCGTAATATGACATCTCAGCTTCGCGTGGTCTTTTATCTTTGGCACTAGAAAAATACAATGAACAAGCTTTAACAGTGACCCTACTATTTTGAACTACACTACTTTCATCTGGACGCTTTGTGTAGTATGAAAATCCGTTAATGTCATAACCTTCATATGACATGACATCCATTTTTGGCTTAAAGGTGAGCCATTTTATGTTCTCAGCAACATTATTTGGCGATTCAGATAGTTGATTAAATACTTTCTCTTCAAACCACCTAATAAATGTTCGATTATGCTCTCTTGCAAGCCACATTGAACTGGATCGCGGATGATTTCTCTTGATAAGATCATTGTGTTCTGTGATGTAGCTACTAACTTCATCGATGTTGTGTAAAATATACAAATGCGCTTGTTCCCACAACTCACGACTGATTCCTTTCACTCATCCTCCCAGAGTTCCTTTGCCACAATAAGATCCAGTGTGATGCGAATTTTTTTGATCGCTACAAGTTTCATTGCAATTCAAAAAATCATTACAAAAATCCATCACCTCCCTAGCCACGTAACCCTCAACAATACTCCCTTCAGGACGATAACGATTTCAAACATCACCTTTAAAAACACTCATGTAGCGTTCAAATGGATACATCCAGTGTAAGAAAATTGGACCCAACATCTTCACCTCCCTTGTAATATGTACTACAAGATGAACCATGATATCAAAAAATGAAGGAGGAAAGTACATTTCAAGCTGACACATGGTAACAATTACATCTTTCTGTAATTTATCGAGAGTATCAGGATGTATCACTTTGTTGCATATTTCATTGAAGAAGAAACATAGTCTTGTGATTGCAAACCTTACATACTTCGGCAATATAGATCGAATAGCCACAGGTAAAATTTGTTGCATTAAGGTGTGACAATCGTGAGATTTGAGACCTATCAGTTTCAGATCCTTCATTGATACCAATCTATGAATATTAGAAGAGTATCCTTGTGGAACCTTAATATTATACAAGCACTCATAGAAAGTCTATTTCTCTTTCTTTGACAAAGTGTAACAAGCCGGTGGCAAATATGTGCGGCGACCCCTGATCTCCACTGATAATTCTTTTCTAATACCCATTAATTCTAAATCTTTTCTAGATTTGATGCCATCTTTAGTCTTTCCTAATATGTTCAATAGTGTACCGATGATGCTATCACAAATATTTTTTTCAACATGCATGACGTCAATGCAGTGTCTAATTGCCAAAGATCTCCAATAAGGAAGATCCCAGAATATTGACCTCTTCTTGTATAGAGATTTGTCACATGTGAGTGTATGACTACTTGAACTCTTTCCAAATTCATTAACAATATGTTTCACCCTATCATATACAACATGTCCTGGTATAGGTTTAGGAGCACTTCGTTCTTCAGTTGACCCATCAAAGGTTTTGCGTTGCCTTCGATAAGGATGCACTGGTGGGAGAAATCTCCGATGACCAAGATATACAATTTTACCACCATGTTTCAGTCTGATTGAATCAGTATTTTCCTCACAAACAGGACATGCTTTGTATCCTTTTATGCTATATCCAGACAAATTTCCATAAGCTGGAAAGTCATTAATCGTGCAAAATAACATAGCACGCAAACTGAAGATCTCTTTACGTGAAGCATCATATGTCATAATACCTTCTTCCCATAGTTTCATTAGGTCATCAATTAGAGGTTGAAGGTAAACATCAATATCATTTCCAGGTTGCTTGGGCCCTGATATCAATGTTGACAACATCACATACTTATTTTTCGTACACAACCAAGGAGGAAGATTGTATATAACAATCATAATAGGACACGTGCTATGTTGGCTGCTTAATGTACCATAGGGATTCATTCCATCTGTACAGAGTCCAAGTCTTAGGTTTCTTGGTTCTTTACCAAATTGAGGGTATAATAAATCAATTTTCTTCCATTGTGGTGAATCAGATGCATGTCGTAGGATGCCATCATCATTGACCTTTAACTCCCCATGCCAAGACAAATTTTGCGCATCTTATGTATTAACAAATAAGCGTTCAAATTGTGGTATTATTGGTAGATACCACATCACCTTGGCAGGAGAGCCATTTGTAGCCTTAGCTGAATTTGTAGTCTTATACCTTGACGCACCACATTTTGGACAATTTATCAAATTACTATAGTCCTTCTGAAATAACACACAATCATTTGGACATGCATGAATCTTCTTAGCCTCCATTCCCATTGGGCACATTATTTTCTTTGCTTGATATGTTGAAATTGGAAGCTCGTTGCCTTCAGGAAGAATTTCCTTTAGCAAAGACAACAGTGAAGTGAAACTCTTATCGCTCCACCGGTTTTGAGCTTTAAGAGTGTATAATCGCATCACAACACTCAACCTCGTGAACTTAGTACAACCTTTATATAATGGTTTTTCAGCATCATGGACAATACTTGCAAATAAAGAAGGTGGATAAATGACATTGTCCCGACAACTACGTAGCATCTCATCAATCATATCATCCTGAATCTGGTCATCTTCAATCGGTTCATCATTAACATTATCATCATTATCTATATCTTCTATGCCACAACTATTAGTATCGACATTTTCTGCTCCATAATTCAATTTCTCTCCATGACAATACCATTCATTATAACCTTGTATGATCCCATTGCATATGACATGATTCTTAATTTCCTCACCAGTATCAACTTTCAAATTGTTACAACAATTTCTACATGGACAATATAGCCTATCTGTAGGTAGTTTCCTATGTTCCTCAGCAAATCTGATAAATTCATCAAGACCTTTGGCAAACTCTGGACTGCAACGGTTCTTGATAGACATCCAACTTCGATCCATTTTCTATATCACATTAAAATTAATTATAAAACTAACAGTTTAATATTGATACTATAATAATCTGTAAGTTTTTATTGATAGAAAGTGTACCACCTATCCCATTTTTGAATATTTAATCTCACTAGTAACTGTATAATGTATGTTTAGTTTTGAAGAAAATTTCAGCAGCATTTTCCCTAAGTTCTCCAAGTACACCGATGTAAATGGCAAATAACCACTCACATATGTACCCAGAGAACAAATGGAGAAATCCTATTGAAATAATCTACAAAACTAAACATACATTATACAAGTACATCCTAAGTGAGATTAAAATATCCAAAAACAGTCCCAAACCGGGGACTATCCAAAGTTTACTCCTAATGAGTAAATTTTGAACGGGTTTCTAAGTTAATATATAAATGCAATTTTTTCATATTTATATATTAAGTTAAACATCATGCATCAACCCTAAAGTGCCAATCTAGGAGTACACATGTCTAATCTAGTATTAATTTCTAAAATTTATATAATGATTACATATGAAAAAAGACATGCATGTTTTGATTACTTGTACAAATTAGCAAAGTAAGGCCATTTCCAACAGTCCAAAGATTGAAATCATTATAATATTCAGAACTATTTGTGAACATTACAACAAATATGATTAAAACATTTATAGCTCCAACATAAATAAGTTCCAGGTCCATCTCGGTCGACAATTAGTCGACCGAGAGCCCACCTACGCGCAACGTCCAGGTGGGCTCTCGGTCGACTAATTGTCGACCGAGATGGACCTGGAAGCAGCAATGGCGGCGGGCGGAATGAAGGGAACAAGGAGAAGGAAGCTCGAACTTACTTGGAAATGGCAGCGAGCTTCGTGGAGGAAGAGACGAACTTCACGGAGAGGCGGTGACCTTCGTGGAAGAGTGGAAGGTGGCGACGATGAGCTTCATGGCAACGAAAAGCTTCACGGCAAGGAAGAGAGCTTCATGGCAAAGAAGAGAGCTTCACGGCAACGACGGGCTTTGTGGAGTAAGAGTGGAAGGCGGCGACGACGAGCTTCACGATCTTCTTCACGGCGCCGACGAGCTTCATGATCCTCTTGGCGGCGTGGAGAGGCAGCAACGACGGAAAAAGAGGTTTCGCGGCGCCGCGGGAGAGAGATTAGAAAAGAGAAAAGGGTTTCGCGGGAGGAAGAAAGACTAAAATTTTGGCTTTTTGCACGGAGCGAAAAACTCTAGCATCGGTTAACAACCAAAAACCGACTCTACATATAAACGGTGCCCGTGTCGAGTTGTTTAATAGCAATCAATTGCAAACTCGGTCAACGAATTTGTCGACTGAAACTATCTATAGGGTCGGTTATTATGTAAAACCGACGCTACAAGTGCTAATACGAAGAAATCTGGCTGGTTTCGGTCGACGATTTGTCGACCGAAAAGGAGCAAAACTTCCTTCGTACAAGCACCTCTAGGGTCGGTTTTTTCGTATAACCGACCCTAAAGGTGCTTATACATGTGTGAAAAACTAAACTGGATATTGTCAGTCGACAATATTGTCGACCGAGACCCTTATAGGGTCGGTTATTAAAAAAACCGACCCTAGAGGTGCTTCTAAGAAAGAAATCTGGCTTCATTCGGTCGACAGATTCGTCGACCAAAGATGTGTGAAAACTGGATCAAAAATTCATTTCGGTCGACAAATTGTCGACCGGGTATTGTTCTAGAGTCGGTTATAAAGGAAAAACCGACCCTATAGGTGCTTATACACGTGAAATCTGACTCTAACTCGGTCGAAAAATTCGTCGACCGAGGAGCTCTAAAGTGCTTCCACAACCCTAATAATGATGTTATGTGAAACTTTAATATATGGTGATGTCGTATGAAACCCTAATATGGGATAATGTTATGTGAAACCCTTATATGGAATGATGTTATGTGAAACCCTAACATGGAAATGTTATGTGAAACCTTAATATAGGGTGGTGTTGTGTAAAAACCCTAATATGGGATAATGTTATTTGAAATTTTCAATATGGGATGTTGATATGTGAAACCTTAATTGATAAAGATGGAAACTCGAACCCTAATGAGGGAATAGAGATGTTATTTTTGTATTGCATGATGTTGATATGAAATTGATATGGTTGATATGAAATTGAGATGATTGTGTAACAAATATCCTGAATACCTTGGTCAGATGAACTGAAGGTAATAGTTACCTGATAAGTGATAACCATGTTTAGTGATGAACTAAGGGTTTAAATACCCAGAATCAGCAAATGTGATGATGGTGGTATTGAGGGATGTGAATTCCCAACAATGAGACAAAAGATTGAGATCCCAATGCTTTATAACGTTTTAAAAAATACTAAACTCTATTAAAAAATTCTATCGGTCGACTATTTGTCGAACGAAAAAGCTCTAAAGTCATCCTCGGTCGACTATTTGTCGAACGAAAGAGCTCTAAAGTCATCCTCGATCGACAATATTATCGACCGATTTGTCTCGGTCGATAATATTTTCGACCGAAATTAACCCTGTTTCAATTTTTTAAATTAAGTATCAAGTGTGTGTGTGTATGATATTAACCAAGTGATGCTTTGTCAAATTTAGCCATAATTTATTTTTCAATCATTTGAAATAACAATATTCTTATATAACATGTATATGTCCAAATGAAGCCATGGAAAACACTTTTATTCATAACAATTTAATGCCCATACACTTTATAAGATGAAACATGACATACTTGCTTTATAAAAAGATAAACATTACATCATTACAAAGATATCTCATAATCTCACTGAAAAGACTAAAGGATTACATCAATGTCTGGATCTTTTCCAAGAAAGGGCTCAGCTCCATAATAATTGACCAGTTTCTGCCACTCCAAGGCACCTGTCTTGGTTAAGGCATAGGCCTCCAAGAAGGTGGGAACACGATCAAAGCGAAAGTGGGCAGTAATGTCTTGAAGTTGAATTGGGGAAAACTGAGTATCTGTGAGATCAGGAGATGGGGGAGGTGGAATTTGATAGTAGTTGTAGGAAGGATTGTATGGATTTATCATGCCAGGATTAAGGGAATAGGAATATTCATCAGGTTGGTTAGGAGAGAGAGCTTGCATCCTTTGGTTTAAATAAGTCATGCCATGGTGATTAAAATCCAATTGCCTACTTAGGTGATATTGGGATCCAGCAATGTATGTCAAGGTGTTTGTAATAGGATCATGGGGTATGTTGGTAGGAGGAGGTGGTGGAGGTATGTCTTGGGTGGATGTCTCCCCTTCAGTCCTAGCCCTTTTGTGGCCAAAGTCGATTCCCATCTTTTCCACGTATTTTTACTTATTTTTTGGGGTTTTCTATCCCATGTGTAACCTAAGTCGTCCTCAATATTCTTCTTAAGAAAATGTTGAGTGATTTGGCAGACAAAGTCGGCATATGGTGGATTGCTAGAAAACTCAAACATATTCTTAATGATGATACGAATAAAGTTTATGGGAATACTTTTGAGAATGGCATAGATAAGGTACATACGAAAGGTGGGTACCTCAGATTTGTTTGCTCTAGGATGAATATTGGTGGCAACAATGAGATTTATGATCCTAGCTTCAAGTTTTAAATTTATTTCATAATAGGTACCCCTATCTTCATGACAAGTCGTATTGGATTGAAAGATGGCTGTTTTGACATCACTAAGGCTAATTGCAGTGTTATCTTGGGAGAGTTTGTTGAGTGGAGTTCCTCTAGTGAGATCAATAAAATTTTTATATTCTTCTATATCTATGTCAAGCATATCAAGAATACCCTCCTCAGTAAAATGGAATCCATACCCACCAACCATAGAGGAGAAGGAATCATGGTCAGGATGTTCGGCTAAATTGGCATAGAATTCATTAACTACTTTGGAGGAGTAGGAAGGGAAGGAGGGATTTAGAAAATCAGTCAAATGTTGCACCTCAAAAAGTTCCTCCAAATCGACAATTCTTTGGAAGTCCATGACGTTGACCGGCCGTCGTGGAAGAGGAGCTTTTGCCGATAGCCTGAGGTAGCGGTCGCCTGCAGCTGTGTCGATGAAAGGGACGTCGTTGATGAACGTCAACGTTGAAGGGGCTGTCCTTCCTTTCCTACCTGCAACTTGCTTCTTTCCGCGCGCAGATGATGAAGCCATTTCGTTGCTTTGAAATGGAGAAATAGCAAGCAAGAATTGGATGTAAAGAAGTTGAAGATTTTCACAAGAATACACTAGAGAGGAGCTAGAGAATTGAGAATGTGAAGGTGTGAAGAAATGGATCGTTTTGGGTGCTATTTATAGCAAAACATACCCCATTTCGGTCGACAATTTGTCGACCGACGCCCCCAACGGTCGTTTTCTGGACCGTTCTCCTGGTCGCCCAACGGTCGTATTTATGGTCGTTACGACGGTTGAAATTCTAGCCGTTATGACGGCTGATTTTTTTTAGCTGTTACGACGGTTGATTTTCTAGCCGCTGTGACGGTTGGTTTTTCTAGACGTTATTCGGTCGACAAATTAGTCGACCGATATGATTTGGTCGACGATTCGTCGACCGAGATTGAGCTAGAATTCATTCGCTTAAGTACCTATAGGGTCGGTTTTTAGGTTAAAACCGACCCTACAGGTACTTATTCATGTGTGAAATACTAAATTGGATCCTAGTTTATCTTGGTCGACAATATTGTCGACCGAATGTGCTTCCAAGGTCGGTTATAAAGAAAATACCGACCCTAAAAGTTGCTTATACACTTGAAAACTGACTCCTTATCGGTCGACAAATTTGTCGACCGAGAAATGCTCTAAGGTCGGTTATAAGTGCAAATCCGACGCTAGAGGTGCTTATACATGCGTGAATTATCTGGATCCAGAATAGATATCGGTCGACGAATTTGTCGACCAAGTATATCGGTCAAAATATTGGTCGACCGAGGAAGCTCTAAGGTCGGTTTTAAGTGCAAATCCGACGCTAGATGTGCTTATACATGCGTGAACCTTGATCCAGAATAAATATCGGTCGATAAATTTGTCGACCGAGGACGCATTTAAGGTCAGTTTTGTAGAAATAACCGACCTTAGAGGTGCTGAACCGAGGAGGACTGTAAGGTCGGTTATAAAGAAAAAACCGACCCTATAGGTGCTTGTATACGTGAAATTCAGCTCGTTTTTGGTCGACAAATTTGTCGACCGAGGTGCCCTTTAGGGTCGGTTATAAGGTAAAACCGACGCTAGAGATCGAGGCGCGAAACCAAATTTTTGCCGCGGGAAAAATTGTCTATAAGGTCGCTTATTTTAGAAAAACCGACCCTATAGAGATGTACTACAAGGTCGGTTATTTTAAAAGAAGTGACTCAAAAGGTCATAAGTGGTGCCCGCGATTTTTATAGACATATAAGGTCGGTTATTTCGAAAACCGACCCTATAGAGATACACTACAAGGTCGGTTATTTTAAGAAAAGTGACCCAAGATGTCTTAAGTGGTGCCCGCATTTTTTATAAACATATAAGGTCGGTTATTTAGAAAACCGACCCTATAGAGTTACACTACAAGGTCGGTTTATTTAAAAAAACCGACCTAAGAGGTCTTAAGTGGTGCCCGCGCTTTTTTAGACATATAAAGTCAGTTATTTGGTAAAACCGACCCTACATGTAGTGACGTTATAACTCATTTCTGTACTAGTGCAACTATGTGTTTTTATAGTATGTTGTCGTGGATATATTTCCACTTTAAATATTTCTTTTATAATTATTATTCTCAGGGGTCATGATGGAGAGGTCCAGCCTTATCACAACATGTGATACCGCCCCTTTGGATGTTACTATTAACCTCCCATCCTTTTATCCCGATATTCCAGCTGGAAATTGAATCAATGACTTGTGACTAACCGACCAACCAGGTTTACCAGTTGAGCCAACTAACAAATGCACTTAAATACTAGTTATATAGTAATAACAAAAATAGTACTAGATTTAGTATTATTTAACATTCTTGCTAAAACCGTTATTATATTGACAGAAATGGACATCGTATATTAGCCTTTGTTGTTACTTTCTTGGTTCTTCAACAATCATGATCTTATTATTTAGACAGCGGTACACTTGGCTTTCTTGCTAAATGGCGCGGATTAACTTTGTCCCTTCCAGCAACAACCTAAAAATGCTTCTGCCAGAAATTGGATCAGAAACCTTTTAGTGGACCACACAGATGTCAACCAACTAGACTAAAACTCTATCGCCATTGACTTGGATGTTAGTTGAGCATTTCCCAAACGTCACCCTCACTATCCACTTTTTTGGAGTTAGTGGTTGGAATGGGTAGCTATATGTGCTTAATATTTGGGACCGTATTTACGACTCCGGGGACAGGAATGTATGGAGACTGAGAATTGAATAGCCAACATCCCATGCAACTCCAGTCCAGGACGAATCAGATGGGCAAACGTGTAAAAGTCTTCGAATAAATCGGACCTGCTTCTATGTTGGCACTGTTTGGCACCAGAAACAGTAGCGAAGTCTAGTCACACAAGGAAATTAAAGAACACCAACATCACATGGGCATACACTACTAGGAGAGGTGGATTGTTCTTCATGATTCTGGATGGACATACTCGCCTCTACTCACCCCACTGCGACACAGCAGCTCCATATCCCTTGTTGGGGCTCACTCGGCATTTGTCACCACGCATGCAATTTAATGCGCCGGACGGGTGGGTGAGAGGCCGGGATGACCAAGCCGCCGGCGCCAATTGAGCCAGTAAGTCCAGCAGGTGACGGCGTGAACAGAGAGGAAACCAGGGGAATACACAGCAAGTAAGGTAGGGGGGTGGATCGGTCGAGCTACGTCCGTCCAGAAGAAAGAGTTACAACACTGTTGTGGGGAAAGGGTTAGTGAGATGGACAGTGCATGGGGGATAAACAGAGGGTTATGACTAAGGAGCTTGAGTTGACGGACCTGAAGTGAACAGCGAGCCCGTCGAACGAAGCAAATGCCGGAATAAGAGGGAGCTGGTGGGAGGGACACACACATCCCCAAACAAGGGGTTTGAGGGTAGAAAGTGAGGCAGCACAGCAGAAGCATTGGTGTTACAATAAAAACAACTGTTAGTAATTTGCACGACGCAATGGCGTGCTAGGTGACAGTAGTCCTTTCTTTTCATCGTCTTCTCTCGGCTAGTTAGCTAGGTTCTGAGTTGGGTGGGGGACAAGCTCCCTCAGATTAATTTGTCTCACAGGCGGACTTTTTACTTCCCTTGTTTTCTTGCTGGCTGGCGTGTTATTAATTAGGTCATCTTGTTATTCGCGTTGGTGGGAAAGAAAAGGTGATGCTAATCGAGTAGCTTATGTCGACTTCATGAATGATGAGTGGCGGGGACCAAGTCGTGTCACGAAAATTTGGAATGTGGATCGAAGGGTGGACCGCGAGGGGCTTGCGTTGGACACCCGAGTATGTTTGATGGAAGAATTGATGCCATGATGTTAGATCGGTCCAATATGTACGAACCATTCGTTATACATGCGAAAGTTGAATGTTTAATGGATAAACTTTGTTTTGGATTTACGAGAGAACTCATCCCATGCTATCCCGGTATGTAAACTCTAAGAGTTTGAGAAGGTGTGGTCTCATCATTCCCTTCCTTTCACTTAATCAACATAAAATGTCATTCGTAGAGTGTCTTTCAGGATTATTCGAACTAGGATCCTTCATTGAAATTTATCAAACTCTTACTAGTCAGACTACTCTGGCAGGACGTCTAATGGATAACTAATGCGCGTATTAACATAAAGTGACATTCTAAACTCGAGTTGTGTGTAAGAGTTTTCAACAATGTCTATATGTAAATAGGTTTGTTTTATACAAATATATGATCTTTGTAATCATCCAAAAAAATCCAGATAATTTATCCTAACTTTTTTCTTCAACCTATGTAATGAATATAGTATAAAGCTTAAGAGTTACACTTTTCTATTTAAACCAAGCATATACCAATTGATAGTAATCATTTGTTAAGATTTCCTTCCCTTAGTGGTGGGTTTTATATAGTAAATTTTGATTTGCCTTTAAAATCCATCCCAGAGTACAAGTGGTTTTGAAAATTTTTCATACCCAGACTCACTAGTGGTCGGGTCCAAATATAACTTAAATTATTTTGAAAAATAAAATAAAATTTAATTAGTTCAATATGAAACCACTACTAGTTGGTTGTTAATCCTAAGACACCTAAATAGAGGTTAAAATTTTAAATGGGTCTAATCAACATTCAACTAGGTTTTAGTGTCAGGTTGAAGATATTCATATGTTGTATTCTTGTTCAATATCATAAAACAATACATCGTTTTTATATACACTAGAATGACACTCTTCTACATATTATAATTCTACAAATAATAGAATTAAAGATAAGATTCATGTGTAATACATTCACAGCACAACTACATAATTTACGTCAAAATTTAATGTATACATGCATTAAATTAGGAGTAAAAACATGCATACGTATATATCTATGTATATAATTATATAATGTTATCATAGGCATGCACAAACAGCGAGGTATAGCACGGTTGAGATTTCATGTTTTTCTCAAATGAAGGGCATCTATTCAAACCATCAAACAAGTATTTCTCAATTTAATACACATGAGCGTAAAGACCTCCTATGCATGTTGTTGGAGAGGGGGATATATCTCTCCGAATACCATATATACATACATACATATGGTCGACAAGGAGTGACTCAAGTGGTCAGGCACGATGTCTCCTAACAAAGGGATCCGAGTTTGAATCTCAATTTCCGCCTTGATTTACCACCCTCCCGGGCATTCGGCCTCCGCCACGGGCGTAGGAAAGGGGGGATAAATCTTTCTCTCTTAATACCATACATACATATGCGTGGGAGAGGGGGGATAAATCTTTCTCTCTTAATCCCATACATACATACATACATATGTATGGCAATGAGAAATAACGTGGTTGGCATATATAGGTGTTCCCCAATGAGGGAATTTGAGTTTGAACCACCAGACAAGCATTTCCCAATTTAATACCCCCTTATGTGTTTGGTCTCCTCTATAGATTGTGCGAGAAGAGGGTGTTCTTTCTCTCTTAATCCCATACACACATATGTATACCTAGTTAGTCAGTGATATCAGGGTCGGTAAATTTTGATGTTCCCTAATGAAGGGATGGTTTGAACAACATACATATATATGACAATGAGAAACAACATGGTTGGCATATATAGGTGTTCCCAATGAGGGAATTCAAGTTTGAACCACCAGACAAGCATTCCCTAAGTTAATACCCCCTGATGTGTTTGGTCTCCTCTATAGATTTTTTGAGAAGAGGGTGGTCTTTCTCTCTTAATCCCATACATACATATGTATACCTAGTTAGTTAGTGATATCAAGGTCAGTAAATTTTAATGTTCCCTAATGAAGGGATGGTTTGAACAACATCTATAAACATTCTTGGAATTAGCATCCTCTTAGGTGTCTGACCTCAGCTACAAGTTGTGATAGAGATGGAGTAATTTTCTCTCATAGTGCATGCATATATTTACCTACATACATACAAAAACAACTTCTATGTGAAACATAAAATTTTAACATTGTCATGTTTATCAAAATAACAATCATCGCATCATGGTTCACATCTAAAAGATGTATACTTTCTTTCATATTGTGGAATGTCCTAGTTCTCAATGTATTCCTTTTCACTTAATAGTCACCATTTTCCAATAATATATATTCAAATAAAAATATTCATTATTAGTGAAATGTGCTGCTACATCTATATACCCCTACAATAAACAGAACTACAACAAAGATGCGTTCATGTGTGTATCAAAATGGTCTCAAGTTCAATGTCAATGTTAAGTGGTCATACCAACAATTCCAAGCATTTCTGAATACATATAGAGACTCTTTAGAGCAAACTTGCCATCAATTTGCACTGAAACTAAACTAGACTAGCTAGCCAGGTCTGTTTCAATCTGACAGTTTTATATTTGGTTTTCTCTCCCTTTATTTTCTTTCTTTGTCCTATTTGCATTACCCTGGGATGAAGATTTGAACATCATTAAAATATTCATATCTTTTGTTATTATGGCACCTTCAAGGATTTCTTTCGGTACTCATATGTACCACATTCCACCTCAGCAATGCACAATGGAAACAATTAGTATGTCTCTGACACTGCCACCATTGGCACCTACAACACCGACACCACTCTTTTTGTAGGGTATCTCATTCAATCTCATATAACATACTTCTCTTTTTCATTTTTAAAGGGTTAGGATAGATATTTTGTTCATGATAAATTTGGATAAATATTGCACCACAGATATATACAAGTAATCATCTAAAACAACTACTTCATAATTCTAACCATATAATCCCTATTTTGAAGACATATACTTTTGAGGTTAGTTAAAAAAATATGATATTACTAGTTTAAATGAAGGCTTTTTACTATGAAATTCATGTAGATATAATTTCAAATATTAATTTAGAAGAATGCTACATTACCTAAACCACACAATTGAGGTGAGAAGACATCTGCTTCTAGGGTTAACTAAAATATACAATTCTACTTTTGTATTATATACATATGATATCATTAGGAGAGTATTTTTACTGAAATCATGTATATATGATACAATATCGTACACTTATTTGTAACCATCCATGTAACAAACACATATGTCTAAGACCAAAATTTCTTAAACCCCCTTATCACATAAGCCTCCCTCACTATAGATCTTATGGGACCTACATTCATGTGGTCATACCTTTCACATCTAATTTTGTGCATATTAGCATGCTCAAGAATATCATGACCTTCTATACTAGGTCATTGTATATGCCATAACATATGCTCATATACCTAGCAAACGTTCCTAAGGATTAATCTGGTACATGTATGTTTCAACATGTTTCTATTTTTGAGAGGCAAAAGGGAGGAGATTTACACCTCAGAAAACCATGGTGTTAATTTGAGCATTCAAATAAACATATTGTCACTAATTTTCTCCATCATAGGGTTATGAGTAGTGGCAAGATAGTGTGGTTCTTAAAAAAGATTGTTATCAAGGAGGGACCAAGTATACATGTAGTTTGCATATAATAGGATAAAATAAAATAATATATCCAATGGTCTCATCAATATGTTACATAGTTGATCATTTATTTCCTTGCATTCATTATATATTAAAGATTTGGTTTCTCTCATATATGATTCATAAGATTGGTTCCTCTATATTGATGAAAAACATTACAATAATGATTTTGTGGTAAGGATGAATAAGTGAACATGTCATCAGTAAGTAAAGTGAAAACCACGTTAAGTTTGAGTCCAAGTTTGATAGAAAATTCATCAAACATAATTGTGGAGTCAAACTTACCAAAATGAGTATAAATATCAACAAAATCCTCTTGAAATACAATAAATAACAAAAATAGCAATGCCAATACTAATCATCCCATTTTTCATGATAAATGGGGTAAATGATAAACAAGTTAGTATTACCCCTCCAACACGCAGTACTCTCATTTACATAATTCACGTAATATTCTAATAAAAATGGGTTAGTGGTTAAATTTCCAACCATGAGGCATTGTATAGCATATTGTAAATCATTTGTTTCACTAGCATAACTACAACTTTTCACACAATTAGCACATGTCAACATCTAATACAGACCACACCAATACTTCTTGTCATGAGAATTTAAGTGTACAACCAAGATAAATAGAAATCAAAATTTCTTAAATGGATAATGGTCAACTTTGTGAGTATATACATATACATGACACACACTAATGATATGTATATTTAAATTTCATATTTGAATGTGTCTAGTTGTACCTGGTTGTAAATGGCGTAGAAAATAGGAATTTACAAGTATGATATTTTCCCTATATAAATAATATTCTCAAAACTAGCTAGAAATTCAAAGGCAGTTACTTAAAATTTTGATCTTTTATCCTTTTTCCAGTCATTATTATTTTAGTTCATGTTCTCTTTGAGTTCTTATTGTCTAAAACTTATCAATGTCTATATGCCACTTCTGTCTCATAGTATTAGGGTTTATTGTATGTAGGATGGATATCCTTCATTGGTTGTTCACTAAAGATCTGTTATATGAGAGATAGATAAAGGTGATCAAGTAAATTCATCTTTCACTAGAATAATAAGTTTCAAGACACACTACCAAACATCACCCATTCTTATGAATGATCCATAATCATTGGCATGTATTTTATGCTTAATAATCATAACTTTTGACACTAGAAACTCCAAGAAGCATCCTAAAGTTAAACCAAAGATAAGGGAGTGACATTAATGGGTATACTCCTACACTTCTAGTTGCAAGAGGCATAGAGAGATACATAAATATAAGATCCTTCTACCTAATTAACACGTTCTTGAAACAAGTGAGAAAGTTGACCATGTTGTTGACCATTCATGTAGATTAAGGCTAGTACATACTCATACTTGTTGTAGAGGAATGCGAGAACAAAATAATAACCAACAAGGTGGAGTTTCTTTTTCACCGTCCAAGAATATCTCCAATATGGTGATCCAATGGGTGGCATTCCCCCATTTAACATGGATGAGGTGATTTTTTGGTGCTTGGAAAAATCAAAGGGGAAGGGTAATACCAGGGCCCTTTTTGGCTAAGCTTTGACTGACCTTTTCTTTGCCATTATAAGGAGAGCTGGGAGAGGAGATGTATAAGCAATGGAAAGGGTTTTACTTTCATCCTTTACATAGAGTTTACATTGTTACCCATAGGGAACATATGGTCCTCCCTTATATGCCAACTACTATCATACTCCCCTCTAGTTGTGTTTGAAATTTCTTGAACACAACATTCCACTTATGTATTGAAAAATAGATTGATATAGAGTTTGTAAAGATATAAACTACTTGTTATTGAGAAATTACATAAAGGAGTTGGAGATGTAGATCAAGATTCTCTCAAATAATGTTTCTACAAATTTAATATGCTTGGTTGTGTCATGAAGAACGTAATTATTTGTAGGATTTAGGGTTGCTTGATTACCACAATCTTCATGTACTTCCCTAGAGATAAACTAATGGCTTTCTAAAATTTTTAGATCCATAGTAGCTTAATCACCCATGTGAGATATCACACTATTTATCTTTAGCATTGAATTTAGAAACAACCTCTTGCTTTTCAGGGTTGTACATATATCACTCTAGAGCGGTGGACCGGACCGACTTGACTTTTGGTCGGTCCTCAGACTGCTATCTTTGCTAATTCCAACCCTCATTATCCTATCTGGTCTAAAACTAGTAGAAACCGGTCTAGACCAGTTGGACCAGATAATATTAGAAACTTCTTATATATATTAATAAAACCTAATATTTATGTAGGATAATGGGGATGTGCAGTACATTATTTATGACTCTAGAATCGAACAATAGGTATATTAGTATTGTGGTCTACATACTGACATTATTATATCAATAAATGTCAATATAATTAGTTGGTGCACTTCTACAAGCACTGAGTAGAGATAAATTTGAATACTCTAGTATATTGTGGCGATAAAAACCTAAAAAGACAATAAACATTAAATGAAATTGTTAATATATTAATATATTATGTTTTAACTATCATAAAATTAAATTTTATAATTATTGTAAGTGTTAGTTTTTATATGATAATTTTTTTTGACAGAATGTATTATTATGTCTAAGAATTATACTAGTAATGTTCCCAATAGTCTCATAACAATTTACTCTCTTGCATTCTAAGAATTTAATTGTGTAACTTGATTTGTTTTACCAAACTCAAAGACTTATCATCTCTTTTATATTTTTTTATAACATAGTTCCTTATATTTTATAATTAAGAGTGTATGATATGAATGTAATTTATCCGGTCTGGTCCTGGTCTAGTCTTTGATTTTTCCTATCCAGTTCTTATTGATCTAATCCTTGGTCTATGAAGTTTCTATTAACCGGGTCTCGGTCTGGTCTGGTCCAAACTTGTTTGGTCTGGGTTTGGATCAATGTACATCCCTATTTCTTTTCATCCTCTGTATGATAAGATTACCTCCAATTTGTACAAGAAAACACTGATCAATTTTTGATCATATAAGGATAGTAACCAATCAACATCTAATTAATGCGACTAACTTCAGATGACTACACTTTCTAAAGATGACTCCCCATCCAAAAGATTCTTATATGCACCATAGAATTCTCTCAATATAAATTATGCAAGTTGTATTAGGAGAAGGTATATATTGACTAAAAATACTAATAATATGTGTAATGGAAAGATGAGTTAAGGTAATATAAATAATCATTCCCAAAATCTATTGATATTACATGATTTTGTAATAAATAACGAGGTCCTTCAATATTTATGCATCTTGTGATTTTTTTTCTATGAGTAGGTTGAATTCCCAATTACTAGTCTCTTGGAGTTTATCAAGGGCATACTTACATTGGGAGATATGTAAGTGTTCCCCTTTTTTTGCAATTTCAATTCTAAGGATTCATGTGGACAAGATCTTGAATATCAAATTATTGAGATATTTTATCTTTGAGGTTTGAAATATACGCTCAGTATGGGTAATATTATCAACATAAAATAAAAAAACAATAACATTTGGGTTCACTCCTTTAAGAGAGTGGGTATGATCATATTGCCTTGTTGATGAATCAAACTTTTCCTTGTGACATGCAATCTATCAAACAAAGCCCTAGTAGATTATTTCCATTTGTATAGTGCTTTGTTAAGTCTAAAAAACTTGTAAACCAATGACCTAGGTGGGAAATATATATGTACTTCTTCCTTGAGATCCCAATTTAAGAAGGCATTTTTGACATATAATTGGTGCATAATACTAGATAAAACAACAACTACAAAAGACAAAATTGGATACACTTCATCTTGGAAATTGAGGAAATAGTTTCTACGTAATCAATTTTTTGGTTTGATTGAATCCTATTGAAACTAATGAGGTTTTCTACCTTCCACCATATGCATCATCCTTATGTTTGATACAGTACATATTACACTTAGATCCAACAATTTTTTTTCCAAGAGGTGTTGTAACGAGGTTACATGTCATGTTCTTCTCAAGAGCCACCATTTCTTCCACCAAGGCATGTATATTGGGCTTGCAGATGGTCTCAAATAAATTTGTTGGAGTATTTATGGTTGCAAGCTGAGTAATAAAGGTTGGTGGTAAGAAGCAATATTAGAATAGAAGACATATCTTTTGATGGAATGAGATGTTCAATCCTTTTTTCCCTTCCATAGATAAATTGGGATATTTAACATGCTATCATTCCTTTGTGAAGCCATATTGGTAGAAAATTGTATTTGTAGTTCATTTTCATGTTTAGGGATTTCTTGATATTGTCATATTCACTGTGAGATCAGATATTTAATCATCCCCTTTTTCATGTCTTATAATTAGAAGAGGAAAGGGGAAAAAGAGTATTCTCAGTCTTATCACTTTTTGGGCACAATAATTTCTCCAATAAGGTAATATTTTGGAGATGTATCTTTTCTGAGTTAGAAGATCAATTCATTTGTACCCTTTAGTGTAGAGAGGAATATCCTAAAAATATTACTATGATTTTTATATGATCAAATGTGGTCCTACCAGGGCTAAGTTGTTGAATAAAATAATAGCACCCAAAGGTTTTTGGTTTTAGATGAAACAATATCTTGTCGTGGTGAATAAGGGAATAAGGAATAAGTCCATGAGGGTCCTTTATAGAATTATATTCATAACATAATTCGTAGTAAGAATTGCATTTGCCCTTAACCACTTAAAAAATTATGTTTTAAGAGAAGACACCAAGAAGTTCCTACCATTTGGCTTCTCATCCTTTCAACAATTCAAATCTGTTGAGGTATGCAGGCACAAGAAGACTCATAAAAATTACATAATAATAAGGAAAAATTTTGTGGTACAATAAAAAATATTATCCCATGTTGTCTCTCAGAAACATAATTATTTTTACAAATTGTGTTTCAATCATTTTGAGAAATTTGGAAAATGGAAGGAACTTCCTCACACATATTGAACAAATATGAACAAGTACATAAGGAGGAATCACCAATAAATGTGATACAATATTTAATTCCATCATTATATATTACACTTGCAGGTATCCAAATATTTGAACAGGTTAAATCAAGCATAGAACTACCCTAGTATTAGATATAGGGAAATTTGCACGACAATCAATTGCTAAATGATAGACATCACAAGTCATAGTTCAAAAGAAACAAATAAGTCAGGAAACAAACTTTACATATCTTATTATGGGTATTTAATTCTAAACCAATGAGTAGTGAGTGAAAGCTCCACACATATTATAAACCCAATGATCACCTTCAAAATAAATGGTGTTCGACTATTTGCACATTCGCTTTCAAGTGCTTCCACTTTTCTTGTGTTCTTTCACTTGTTATTTTAGGTAGGGTGTGGTCCTCTCTGACACCATATGTAGTATTTTCTAAGTAAGAAACAATAAAAAGGTAGAGTTTTAAACATGGTTTAACAATATCTTCAATATTGAGATCCTATTTTGGTGAAGAAAGTAGAGTTTATTATTCTTGTTCTTTTATTTACAAGGAGAGTAGTGAGAGGGAATATATAGGAGAAAGTGCTAGGGTTTTCCCTCATTTCTCTTACATGGAATTTTACATTATTTTTCCACATAGTAACATATGGGACTCCATCATCGGCCCATCACCTTCTACACTTTCTAACTAACAATCCCAAATAGTCGGGACTTGGTCCTAGTTCACTATTAATGGTATTACAACTCAATCCTATCTTTAAGCGAGGTGAACAAGAATACCTGACACCTATGCAATAATTTGGGTGGTCTAGGAATGAAGAAAGAGATATTCACCATAAGAGGAAAGAAAATGTTACCCTTTTACTTTAGATCATGGATGAGAATTTAGGCCCACTATGGACCTACATCAAAGTTGAGAAAAGGTAATGGTCATAGATTGCAATGCTTGATGAGAATATCGACTACTTAAGTGATAAATATTGTAATACCTTTTAGTTATGCAAAAAGTATAATAGATTTATCCCTTAATTTATATTGGAAAGATCTAGAGAGACTTATAGAATCTTGGACTCCTACTATCCAAGTAACACTTCCTAAAAATTATAGAGGAAACGAGACAAGTTATTAATTATTTTGTAGATTGTAGCTAGTTAGTACTCATTCTTAGTATCTAATCATGCCAAATCACTAGTTCGTGGGTAAATCTCATTCCATGTAAACTCCAAACTCTCATAGAGATATAGTTCTTAATGTGTAATACTTAAACTTAAAATAACTCGTACAAACCTTATATATCATTGTAGTAGAACTAATAGGACTAGATTGCTATTCTGGTTTAATAAGTTGCTCAATGAGTTTTTGTTGATGCAAAAAATGATTTTATTTCGTGTTTCCTAAAAATCTTTCCTAAATAAATGTAGACAATGTATTTTGAACTCAAACAATTCATAAGATATTAAAGTATGGATCTATAAAGGAAACCAGGTACATCTTTATATTCAAATATTATATTACAAGTTGGGAGAACCTAGAAATATTGTTGTAAAATCTACTACAATATTAATAGATTAGGCCCAAAAAGAGAGTAAAATACTGATGATTCGAGTGACTTGGTAAGTGATTCAGGAAACTCAAAGTCCAAACTGGTCCCATTTAGGCGTATTGAATTACTATATGGATTTTTCTTATTTAGATCTATTTTTGAGTTGCGATTATGAAAATGAAAGTATTTAAGAGTTTCAAGACCATGACTCTTATGTAGAAAGAGGTGTATCTTGATGTGGTTAGACACAGTTAAAAAAATTTGTGAGATAATTTGTGTAATGTTCTTCCTCTTAGAGAGAGGGAAACTAACCCCTAAGAGCAACAACCCACAATAGGAGGAGAGGGAGAGACGCTGACACTAGTATGGTGACAACTCTAAGTTTTACTTCCTCTTGGAGACCAAGGTGGTGCACCTAGAGTTCTCACATCCACATGGATGATCTAGAGGTTGACTCCTTTGGCAAGAGTCTTGTGAACAAACAACGTCTTCAAGAATAAGCCAAGGTGTTGTTCTGAGGACAAAGCAGTGACAATGACAACCACATTGGATCTGGATCTGGAAGTGCAAGTTCTACACCTCCATAAGACCTGTCTAATTGTTAGACAAGTGGTGTGCACCAAGATAAATTCAAGATCTCTTCTATGTCTTTATTATACCTATGTTTTATGACTACCAAGGCTTTATTGTAATGAGATATTTTTTGGTTTATGCTATGCTTCCTCTCCTAAAAACCCTAAAGTAGTGTCAAAGCTGCCATCATATGCATTTACTAATAGTTTAGGTTTTGAACACAAATAGTTTTTTGGACAAATATTGTGCAATATGTGTCCACATTAGTCACCAACTATCATAGTTGATATTATATATCTATATTGAATAAAATGTGTGACCTCTGAATTCATTTTTTGTGTATATTTGTGTACAGAAACTAGGTCTTTATGGTGAATCCTTGAGATTAGAAACATGTAATTTGTAGTAGTGATTGTGATCAAAGTATGTAATATGTAAATGACTTGAATGACATGCCTCTCTCACTACATTTTCCATGTATAATTAATTAATTAGAATAGGATGATGTGTTGAAATCAGCAGTGGACGATGGTGGTGAGTAAGAGACGGTCAGAAGTCACACTAATAAGGAAAATCATTGGATAGTTTGTGATAAAGATAAAGTGACGACTCCATCAACAATTGAAGAACTGCTTAAATAGGGAATCCAATAAGGAGACTATATTTTCATCTGGTATTATAGAAATCCCTATGAAGGAGAAACTAGAGTTACATGGGATAGTGTATCTTTTGGTCATTTGTTTACAACTATTATTGGCTCAAGATATTGTACTAGTTGGCATATCCTATTTTATCACTTATGGTGATTGTTGTAGTATATGATATGTACAATTGTATACATGTGATGGTTTATGAATACATATGATTATTATATCAAATTCCTCAATATAATATCAATATTTAATACCTTGATGAGTTAAGTGTGGGCATGCCAAATTGTGATTCATCATCTATCTTGGGTAAGTGTGATAATAAGTATGTAGGTTTGGCAGATTAGGGTACATAACTTATTTTTTTGGCCTTTGGGTTGGACCTGAGTAGGTGATCTTAATAGGATAAATTACCTAGAGGCATAAAAATGGCATGTAGATGATTTATTACAAGGAGTGGTACAACTATCTATCCAAGAGTTGTATTGGATGCAATTTGTAATTGTTACCTACCTAAATAGTTAGATTGTGAGAGGTCATCCAAAGCATACTCACATCTAAATGTATTATAGGTTCTTGTCTTACTTGAAGATTGATCATTATAACCTTGAAATCAATAGTGAGGGTTTTTAACATAATCATAATAGTGGGAGTGTAGTTTACTAAAGGTCAAACTACTTCCATTAAGTTAAATTAAATTTGGAATCAAATTGTTGACTCGTGTAAATATTTTCCTTATATATCTAATGGAAAACACACACAACAACTTCTCATTTGGACCGGTCCTTGAAAATAAAAAGTTGATGGGAAGAACTTTCATGACTAATATAGGATATTCAAACATTTTCTAACTCATAAGAATAAGATCTATGCACTAGAAACACTAGAACTAGGAGTAGGATTGTAAATGTGTAGAGTATTACCTATTTACCCACCACCCATACTTTGTAGAGTAGGGTGAGGGTAAGAGTATTTTCTACCCACCAGATGTTTACCCTTTACCCGCTCTACCCTCATCTAAAGAGGTTAGGATGAAGGGATATGCTTTACCCTACCCGCTTTTCCCATTTAGCTATTAGTATAAGGATAAACTAATACCTCATGTTGTAATAAACATATTAATGCATATGTAAATGACAATAAGAATCAACATCAATTTTAAAATTTTCTAATTATTTGTCCTAAATTAACAAATATTTGTAGCATGTCAAACATTTTATAATAATAAATTAAACATAAAAAGAATTCATCAATAAGAAATAACATACTAAGGTCATAAGTTGTTTTTGAAATAAATTTATGGTTGAAAATTAGTATTTTAGGTGCATCACACCAACATATATTTCACTAGCGTTACTTTATGTGTATCTTGTATTGGATGTTTGGAATATCATATGAAACTATCGTTGAAAATGTCATATATCTATCTTGGCATTGCTTTAGACATTTCCCTTGTTACCCTACACATTTACCTTGTCAGTAAACGAGTGTTGGGAAGGGTAGTGTAAATGTTTCTGAGGAAGGGGTAATTACCCTACTAGTTACCCCCAAATTTGACATGATTAAGGATAAGGCTTTACTCGACCCTACCCATTTACAACCCTAACCAAAGGAACCAATCCAAAATGATCCTAGCGATGAAAGGAAGCTTATTGTAAGCATTTTGATGATGTTATTGATGTCAAGTGACTCATAATATTATCCAAAAATAATGATCTTCATAAGCAACATGGGAACATGGGAGTCCCTATAGATGTCCAAAAATCTCAAGAATATGCTCCAAAAATAAGATAGAAAAGACAGGTGGACCCTATTTAAGTGCAAATAAATGACAGAGATCCGTAGGGACACTTGTACTTATGTTTATGTCATTTGTCGGAATCTTTGAAAGAGTGACACCTCGCTTAGGTAAAGGTTTTGCGACTTATGTAATCTTGCAAGCAACGTCAAGATCATACAGTTAGTTTGTGATGAACTACAAAATGAACAATATTGGTCGAACACTGTTAGAGTCACTTGGCATTGTTGTATACATGTGGAACTCAGATCAAGGAAGACTAGCCAAAGTATGTGTAGATGGTCAATAAAGGAAAGGGAAAAGACAAATATAAGAAGAGTTCTTAAGCTAGGCAAAAGTACAAGTATTATGCACTTAAAGATGAAAGAGAAACTGACAAGGAAAGGAATTGACACCATTTCTATCCAACTAGACATATGGAAAATTACCATATTTACATTGAGGAACTAAAGAAGAATAAGGAGGGGATAAAAATCCTCACTTTAGGTATATATTTTACTGAGACAAATTTTTCATATTGGGTATTGGAAATTGGATTTGGATCACACATATGCCCTAAGATGCAGGATCTGAAGGAAAGTAAACCCTTACTAAAGGGAAAGGTGGATATATGAGTAGCCAATCGAGAAATGTTGTAGGCACCTATAGTTTATCTTTACCTAGTGATATTGCAATAGAGTTAGGAAATACTATTTAGATTGTTCCTTACATGAATAGAAACATTATTTCTGTATCTTGTTTTTACAAGAGAGATTTTAAATTTTTAATAACGAATGATTAATTTCCATTTTGGAAATGAGATATTATATGGTAGTGTCCAAATGCATGATGGTATCTATTTATTGAAAGATGAGACAAGTTTATATTACAAAAATAATAATAGGGTAAAACTCGATGACTCAAACAAAATTTACCCATGAAACTATCATCTAGAGTACATGAATGGAAACACATTTGTAGACTCCATAAAGATTTTTATTTAAACTCCATTGATTTTGAACCAATAGAGACATGTGAATCTTGTTTATTGGGAAATATGAAAAAAACACCCTTCATTGGTAATGGTGAGAGGGAAGTGACTTAATAGGACTCATACATATTGATGTGAGTGGATCTTTTATCACTAGTGCTAGAGGTAGATATCTGTACTTCATCTGATTCATTGAGAATTTCAGTGGATATGGATATGTTTATCTTATGAATCACAAATCATAATATCTTAAAAATTTCATGGATTTACTAATGAATTATGTAACGACCAGGTAAGAATATTAATTCACTATGATATGACCAAGGTGGATAGCATCTAACACAATATTTTTAGGCCCTTCTAAAAGAGTGTGTATTGTATCCCAGTTGACTTCACCTGGAACAAAAAAGGAGTCATAGCCTATTAGATATAGTATGATCAATGATGATTTTATCCACTATTCTAACTTACTTATGGGGACATGATATTGATACTGTGGTGTTTACACTTAATTGTGTACCTTCCAAATCCATTTAAAAGACACCACATGAGTTGTGGATTGCAAAGTATCCCAATATGTCTTTTATGAAAGTTTGGGGATTTTCATCTTATGTGAACAAATAGATCTGTGAAAATGTTAGACTCTAATGAGATAAATTTTTCTTGTTGGATATCCTAAGAAAAGAAGGGTTATTACCTCTATATTCCATTCAAAAATAAAGTCTTTATTGCTAAAATTATTGTATTTCTTCAAAAGGAATTCATTTCCATGGGAACCATAGGGAGGAAAATAGATATAAAAGAAGTTTGAGGACTACAAGATAAAATTGAGCCTATGGAGGTAGATGGGGCACAAAGAGAATAGTAGTTTTTATGGAATCTCAAATTCCTCATGAAGCACAAGAACCTTGACGGTTAAGTATAACACTTCTAGAGCCAAAGAGATTTGGCTTTCTTGTGAATCGATAAAAAGATTGAAAGGTCATAGATGATGAGGAAAAAACATACAATGAGTCAATAGAGGAACCAGAATCTGGTAAATTAGTTGAGGAAATGATCTCTGAGATGGAATCCATATACCCTAAGAACATGTAGACTTTGGTGGATGCATCCAAAGGGGTAAAACCCATATGGTAAAAATGGGTCTTCAAAAAGAAGAAAGGGATCATAATTCACAAACCTATAAACTATGATTGGTCAAAAAAGGTTTTAGACAAGTTCAAGGTGTTGACTATGATGAAACATTTTCACCACTTTCTAATTTCCATGGTTAAATCTTTCAATATTATGCTTACCATTACATCTTATCATGACTCAAAGATTTGGAAAATGGATGTTAAAGAAGCTTTAATTCACATGAAATCTTAAAAAGGATGTGTACATGATACCACCTAAAAGTTTTTGCACTCTGGATGAATCCAATAAAGTCTATAGATACAAAGGTCAATCTTTAGATTGAATCCAGCATCTAGAAGATATAATCTTTGTTTTGATGAGAAAGTGAAAGAATTTTGCTTTATCAGAAATGAAGATGAACCTTATGTGTACAAGAAGTATAGTGGTATCGTGAATGTATCTCTCATATTATATGTGTATGATGGGAAATTTCATACCCACTCAACATTTGGTCAAGAGTTGGTTGGGAAATACCTTCTCTATAAGGACTTAGGTGAATGATCTTGTGTTCCAGAAATTAAGATCTACAGAGATAGATTAAGAAATCTTCATCACCTAATCCAGAGTACATACATTTACAAGGTGTTGAAGACGTAAAATATGTAGAATACTAAGAGAGGTAACTTACCCTATATGTGTCATGGAATAAGTCTTTATAAATCACAATGTCCTAGCTCATTGGAAGAATAGACACACAAGAGTAAGATTTTATAGACATCTATAGTTGGACCTATCATGTATGAAATGTTATGCACATGTCAATATGTCTTGTATGTGTTAAGAATGATGAGAAAATACTAGTCAGATCCATGTGTTGATCACCTGATACTCATGAAGAATATCCTAAAGTACTTGAGAAAAATTGCTAATTAATTATAGACATACGGAGATGAGGAATAGCTAGTTGTAAAGGGTTACACTAATGTAAGATTCCAAACTGACAAGGACAATTACCAATAGAAATCAAGACTAGTGTTTTTCCTAAACAATAGAGATGTAAGCTGGAGAAGTTTCAACCAAGAGATAATGGCTGATTCTACAATAGAAGTTGAATATATTTTTGCATCCAACATAGAAAAGGAAGCAATATGGATGAAGAAGTTCATTATTGAATTTGAAGTTGTTCCAACCATTATGGATTCATCAAAGCTTTAATCTAACAACAATGGAACCATGGCACATGCGAAGGAACTCAGATCACATCAACATTCCAAGCACATACTTTGACAATATCATCTCACACAAGAGATATATAGATAGGAGATGTGAGGATTTCTACAGTACCAACTGAAAGAAACATTTCTAATTCCTTACAATGGCACTTTCATAGGAGAAGCATGATGTTCATGTTATAGCAATTATAATTTGATTCATGAATGATTGGCTCTAGTTCAAGTGGGATACGGTAGGATTTATGTCCTGAAAACCATCATGTAATGGTTGTAATAGGGATACATTGCATATGATTTGTTTTTTAATAAAGACAATTCCACTTATTAAATTTGTTTTTGTGAAGAAGAATTCTTATTACAAGAGAATTAGTGTTACAAAGGGTCATATATATTTCCTTGTCTCATAGTATGATGTACAGGAGACCCAATATAACATATACTAAACTAATGCTAATGGGCCTAAGTATAAAAGGCTCAATTACCTAATAAAAGGAAAATATATAACATAAAATACCACCGACACTCTCTCTCAAGATGGAGAGCACACATCCTATTTTCCAAACTTGTCACAAATATAGGAGAAGGATGAAGGTGGAAGATGCTTGGTCAAAATATCAACAAACTATCCTCCAATCTTTACATATGGTGTAATGGTCTTCTTATCACAAATCAAGTCTCTCACAAACTCCATTAACCTCAATGTTCTTGGTATGTTCATGAAAAATTGATTTATAAGCTCTATCAATATCCTCAATGTGCAATGGCATGATATTTTTCCTTAGTACCAGAACGAGTGTAACGCTCGGGCCCACTTCCCAAGGCTCTAGCAATTAACTTCCTGACTGGTCACCCATCCTAGTACTACTCCAAGCTGAGCACGCTTAACTATGGAGTTCTTTAGAGATGGGCTCCCGGAAAAGGAGATTCACCTTGGTGATATGGGTAGTCCAATCATTCCTTATAAGATCTTTTTATCCGAGGTCTCAAATCCTGGGATGTTACAATCTCCCCCACTTAGACTCTTGACGTCCTCGTCAAGGCTCAACTATAAGGCCTCATAATCTGACCAAATTTCAGTGTAGACCCACAATGGCCCATGGACACCCAGCTCCCGATCATGGAATACCAGCGCAAGGGTGGCTACGTCAACCATGGACAGCCCTTTCCTACATGCCTGGACCGCACGGCTCAAGACTAGCATGCCATGCCCATGTGGGCCCCACCTACTGGAGGGTTTTTGGCTCTGATACCATTTGTAACGCTCGGGCCCACTGCCCAAGGCTCTAGCAGGGTTTCAGGAATGACGACTGGCCCCACAGACCACCACTAGCCTTAACTGCACGCTTTTGTCCACTCACGCGCAAGCCAGGATTAACTTCCCGACTGGTCACCCATCCTAGTACTACTCCAAGCTGAGCACGCTTAACTATGGAGTTCTTTAGAGATGGGCTCCCGGAAAAGGAGATGCACCTTGGTGATATGGGTAGTCCAATCATTCCTTATAAGATCTTTTTATCCGAGGTCTCAAATCCTGGGATGTTACAATGAGCCACAACAAAATGCCTCTTACTCCACCAACTGAGGATATAATAAAACTCAAAATATAGAAATAGATATCCTATCATTCCCATCTTCAGCCCCATCATCATCTACATAGTAAGAGATATCTAAAGATTATGGTTTTCGGTAGAGGAGACCTCTTCTAGGTCCACTTTTCATATAGAATAGGATACATTATACCTAACTCCAATAGCATAGAAGAGGTTTATCCATGTGTCGACTAACATCACTAATAAAAAATGCAATATTTGATCAAGTAAGTGTAAGATAGATGAGTCTCCAAACTATGTGTCAATATTATTTTGGATCAAAAGATGATTCTCACTCAATGAAAACTTTCTTGTGATAGTCCATAGGCCAAGAAAGATGCTTAGAATTCAGCATACCATGGTCCTTCAAGAGATCAATGGCATACTGTTTTCTGAGATAATTAGGTGCCTTGACGCGAACATATGATATCTATGCCAAACAACTAGCAAAGTTGTCCTAGATCATTGGTATGAAAATGTTGTTAGAGTGCATGTGTGATGCTGAAATCTTGTGAGCATCAATACCATTGATAATGATACCATCAACATATATAGTGAGGATAATGATTCTAGCCTAAGAAGAATTAAAGAATAGAGTATGATCACTAGATGAATTCAAAAAACCTAGGATAGAAAGAACTCCAATGAGTTTTATAAACCATGGTTGTGGCAATAGTTGGATCCCATACAAAGAGTGTTTGAGACGACAAACTCTTTGGGAAGGCTCCCCCTGAGTACAGGATTGTTTCATGTACTCTTCATCCTCTAAATCACCATGAAGGAAGGAATTTTTGATGTCAAGCTGGAATAGAGGGTAGTCCATGTGAGTGGAAAGGGAGATTACAATCCTAACAGAAGAAATGTGTGTATCTAGTGAGAAGTTTTCAAAGAAATCCATGCCATATGTTCGAGTGAATTCTTTGGCAAGAAGCCAAGCTTTAAGTTATTCGTTTGATCCAAATGAATTAAATTTGATAGAGAAGAATCGTGTAAAATAAACAATATTTTTTTAGAAGGAGGAGGGACAAGATCCCAGGTCCATTCCTACAAACTATGTCATTTCCTCAAGCATCATAGCTTTCCAACCAAGGTAATGAAAGGCCCCATAATTTTTTTTGGGAATCTAGATAGATTTGAGGTATTGAGCAATGGTTTTAGAATTATGGGAAAGCTTGGACAGTCAACATTAATGAGATATAGGTTGGCTAAGATTGAAAGAGAAAATATATTTTTAGAGAGACAAGGGCTGTGATAGATCCTCAGACGTGAAATTTAGTGTTGAGTCATGTGCTGATGGATGAGGAGTGGGAGGAGGGTGTGTGATGGGTTCATGATCCACTTGGTAATAAAGATCAATCTCAAAAAACGTAGTAGGAGGTTGAGGTTGAGGCAGACAAGATGTTGATGTAGAATGAAATAACATATCAGATTAATGATAAATAACGTTGATGAAGACAAAAAAATTATGGTTGCTTGGAGTATAACAATGATAGCCTTTCTAAAAGGTAGAATAGTCAAGGAAAATAGTCTTGATAGAGAGGGGATCAAGTCAATCCTCATTTGGATTTAAGTATTTCACAAAAGCAGTACATCCAAAAACATACAAAGGAAGATGAATAGTTGTTTGTATGGGGCAAAGACAAAAAATAGGTATTGTTTTGAATAACAGAAGATGGTTATCGATTGATAAGGAGAACTATCTATGAGAATAGTATCAAACCAATAAGAGTTAGGTAATATACCTTGAAACATAAGAGCATGAGGGACATCAAGTAAATGATGAAATTTACATTCTGCCAACCCATTTTGTCATGGGGTGTCAACACAGAGACGTTAATGGATGGTTTTAGTTCTAGAGTAAAAAGAATACACCTGAGTTGAAACATATTCTACAACATTATCAATTTGAAGTATTTTATAGGATTTAATAAATTATGTTGAAATCATTTTATGAAAATCTCAAAAAATAACAATCATCTCATCATGGGATTTCAATAGGTTTAATTATGCCATGCAAGAGAAATTATCAACAAAGGTAATGAAATAACATAATCATTTGAGACTAGTGGTTTGAAAGGGACCACAATTGTCACATAACATCAAATACAACTTAGAACAAATACTAGTTTTCTAGGAAAAGAACTCCTATGATGCTTACCGAACTCACACGAGTCACATGGGAGACTTTTTGAACTAGTTGAAGAGGGATCAAGGTGATTCAACTTCTCAAGTGAGGCATGATAAAACTATTGCTGAAGCTGAAGAGTCTCCTCACAAGAAGGATAGAAGAAGGAACAACATACCCAAAGTAGATCATTGGCTCTAGAACTCCAACCAAATTTAGAAAGTCAAGAATCCTACTTCACCAAACCATGTCTATCAGAGGTGATGTTTCAAGTAAAGAAATCAAATAATTTAGAATGAACAATAAATCATACAAAAAAGGAGGAATATAATGAACAGACTAATGTTTGAGACTAGGTGAGATATTAACATTTCCATATTGTTGGACAATTTTAATGCACCCACCTGTCTAAGTGACCATTGAAGTATGAATATGATTGTAGTGGAGGAACATAGGTGTCACATACTAGTCATATGTTGGGTGGTTCTAGAGTCAACAATCTAAGGAGAGATTCTAGCAGCCGATAGTGGCAGATAACCATACGCTCTGTTGTTGTTGGAAGGTGATGGGAGGGCATGTGGCACAGGGGAAGATGGTGGGTGGTTTTGGCATGGGAGGGGGAGGAGAGAAGATAGAAGAAGCAGAAGAAGAAGAAGAAGAAAAGAAAGAATAACACTAGGAGGAAAAGGAGGATCCTTTATAGAAACTAGATGGTTGCTATTGATACTATGAGAAATTCTTATTATGAGATAATCAAGATTATAGAGATTTATATATATATGGCCTTGTCTCAATGTTTTATGAACCAGAGACCACCAACATAACATAAACTAAAATAATGTTGACATTCTTGACTACAGGAAGCCCAATTAGCTTATACATGGGGAAATAAATAACATAAAATACCAGAAATAATTTCAATATTGAGATAATGAATAAATGTAATACTGTACTAAGAATGTTTTGACTCGATGACATATGATTGTTGGGTCTAGGTCTAAATTGACTAATCACTTGTTTAATTATGACTAAATCATTCCACTGATTTGTGTCTAATGCTTCTACTTGAGTGATTTTATATTTGAAAGACACACTCCGAATGCCCAAACTTGCAAATCCTAATTTGAAGAAATCGATTCATACAAGAACAAATATAAGGATCAAAGAATAGATAGTTTTCTCCTTGTATATTTGATGTAAATCACTTGTTATGATTGAATAATCTTTATTTAAGATTATATGTTTAATAGAATTAATTTAATATGAATTATGTTGAACATAGGAGGTTTTGGAAAACCCAAAGCATCAAGTGCAGTCCATAAAATTTTCTCTTGGGGTAACACAACTGAAAACACTATTCATGGGAATTTGTAGGACCTTTTGTCAACTAAGTTTCTTTCCAGAATGAAACTCGACTGACCAGAAAATGGCCTAGATAGTAAGGTCTACAAACCAAGTTATCCTCATAGGTAACTCGGCCAAAAATAATGCAACAACCATTTTCTATTGTGAAAAGTCACTAATGGATGACCAATAAAAGGTGAAGAAAGAACCATTAAACACCCCAAAAATATCTAGAATTCATCATAAATGGTTCTAAGGGCTAGGAGGCATACTCAACTATAAATATAATCCCTTGGGCTTCATCCCATAGTTATCCAAGAACTATGGAGGTCCCTATACTATAGTTGAGAGAGATTTTCATCCTAAGAGCCTCCATCCACTCTCATAAGCTTAATCACTAGCAACATCTTTTTGAGTGAGTAGGATATTTGTAGGAGAGCTAGTCCTACATGTATATCTTGTGAGGCTCTAATTTTCCCTACCTTCCAATGTCTCTTTCTACCATGAAGATGAAGATTCTCTCTCTTAGATAAGAGAGGTGAAGAAGAAGGGAATGATTCCCTTGGTAAAAATCTTCTCATCGGTGAAGGTGAATTCAAAGGTGGAAGATCCAAGTCAAGAGTGGGTAAGACCTTGAAGTATGAAGAATCCTTGCAAGAGTGGGTAAGTCCTTGGAGAAGGCCAACAACTCATTGAAAGAGTAGGCAAATCCTTGGTAAGGTAAAAGACTCTTAGTCATGGATAGGTAAGTCCTTATGGTTATTGGATCCTTTATCTAAAAAGCAATGCTAGTTTGAATGCCATAGAAAAGGTGATCTTATGTTGTTACTCTTATCATGGAATATAAGGAGTGAGACATGGTTGAAAATCCTAGAAATTGACCCCTCTAGGTAGTGGATGCACATCTCCAAGTTTAGAGGTTGGAATCACCATAAATACATGTGTTGTTTGCTGCTTTTCGATCTATCTATACCTTGATATGCTTGTTTAGTTGCACTCAAATTTCATACTTGTAATGTTGTATTGAGAAATATCTTGAAGGCCTAATGAATTTTGTTGAAGTAGTTTTATGTTTATTCACCTGCCCCCTCTATAGCCCATTATATATCCAAGAATTGGTATCAGTTCAAGGTCTTCTCCATACAAATAATTCCACAAGTAGGAGAAGATGGGTGATAATCAAGGAGGGAAATACTAATTCAACATTTCAGTCTTTGATGGGAGAAACTTACTCTATTGAAAGAGAAGAATGCAATATCACATTCAACGATCAAGCCTTGAGCTATTGAGAATGGTAGATTTTCCATACAAATAACCAGGTCTAAAGTTAGAAAATGGGATGAGGATAACTTGAAGGGAGTTACATTTAATTCTAGAGTCATCGACATCCTATATGCCTCTCTTCCACCATTAAGTTGAACCACATTTCTTCTGGTTGCACAACCTATGAGATATGGAGAAAGCTATGTGCCACTTATGAGGAGGAGAAATTGAAGAAGCTAGATTCTATATGCTCAATGAAATCTTTGAAGGCTTCAAGATGGGAAAAGAGGAGAGTGTGGATGAAATGTTCTCAAGTCTGAACACCATTGTAAATGGTTTTGCTGGCCCAATTCATGTCATGGATAAAGAAAAGTGAATTACAAAATTTTCTATACTCCTACTTTTTAATGGGATAAGAAGGTGGTTTCCATAGAAGAATAAAAATCTCTTTCTTCTATTCCCAGTGGAAAACTTATAGAAAAGCTTCAATCCCATGAAGTTAAACTCAACCAACAAGAAGAAGAGTATGTTGAAGAAACAAATCAAAAGAAGAAGGAAAAAGTGATTAATTTCCATGCTTCATCAAGTCACAAATCCTCTCAAGTTGAATAAGATGCCATGTACTCCAAAGGTAAATACTTTAAAGGCAAATCTTCTTCCTCCACCTATTGCTTCAAAAGTATATAGAAGGGTCACTCCAAGGATTATTTCTGATAAGGAAAAAGGACCCATCATCAAAAGAGAAGGGAAGAGAAGCACAATATGAAGGATAAATGGCACAAAATATCTAGTGAATCCTACAACTCAATCTCAATTGAAGATCTTAGTGGAGGATCTAGCTCAAGCTCTAGTGGAAGTGGATAATGCCACTTTTCTTTTATGGCAAGTTCAAATGAATATTCAAATGAGGTAAATATAAAGTATTTAGATAAAGAAATCTTAATTGAAATCATCCACGCCACTAATGCCTTCTCAAGCATACTAAGAATAAAAAGGAAATTCCCTCTAAGATTGTTGATAAATGACATGAAGAAAAATATGAGCATCAACATGTTAAGAGTTTCTTTCAAGATGATGTTAATAATATATAATTTTTTTATTTAGAACTTGAACTGAAATTCAACATTGTTGAGATAGAAAAGAATGCTTATCTTAGAAAGTACATGATCTCAAACTTGTAAATGCAATCTTGATTGATAAGATTAGGTTTATAGAATATCAACCTTTAATGCCTAGTTCTAATAAAGAGCATGGTAAATTTTTTGATTCACTCATGTATGATATTGACGTTCTTAGGACTAAAACGAGGACAAATAATTCGTCTTGAAAGGAATAGAATCTAAAAAAAGTGTTTATATTTCTATGATTACTATTATTGAAGAATAAAATGCTTCCTTTGCTTGCTAAAATCAATATCCTTTAATCTTGTTCTGGTCATAATAGTAGATAGAATGATATTACTTCTCTTAATATTTAAAAATATTCTTACGTGACTAAATCTCTTTGATTAAAGACCAATCTTTTGCATGCTAGAGGTTCTATCTACATGTACTTCTAATTTTGTTCATCAATTGGCATCCAACTATATGTTATGCTTGTATCTTATTTTATACATACTCAAACTTTCTCCTTGATATTCATATCTACTCATTTGAGTAACTTGCATGCATACCTTACTCTATATTATTGATAGAATTATATTTAGGATTGTTCCAATCAATGTCTTAATTTGCTTACAATGAATTCTTGGACATTTCCTTAGTTTTTGCTCTTCTACTCCCTTTCTCTATCAAATTGTGTTTTATCTCTTTAGAACCCCACCTTTTAAAATGACAAAGGAGGAGAAGACATGTCTTATGTAAGTGAGAGAAGACATATATGTACACCATATGTGTGGAGAAGACATAGTTTCTATCAATGTTATGAAAGCTAACCATGAAAGAGAAATATCATTAATTGAGGGGTAGTATGTGAACTCGATTTGCATCAATTGAGGGGGAGCACAAGAACTCAATTATATGAAACTCCAAGGTTTCTTCAAATGTACGATTTTACTTCAATGCTTTCAATACATTTATGGAATGGTTTGTCATCTTGAAAAAGGAGGAGAATGTTGTCTCAAACTCAAAATTAACTAATCTATTTCTTTATGATGACTAAACCATTCCACTTATGTGTAATGAGTGATTTCAGATTAGATAGAGACACTCTAAATACTAAATTTGCAAATCCTAGTTTGAATAAATCAAGTCATATAAGCATAAAGATCAAGATTGAAGAATAGATAGTTTTCTCCTAAGATCTTTGATGTAAATCACTTGTAATGGTTGTATGACTATTAATTAAGCTCATATATGTAATAGAATGAATTAGGATGAATTATATTGAACTTAGAAGGTTTTGAAACACCCAAAACAACAAGTGCAGTTGGTCGAGTTTTCCCTGGGGTGACACGACCAACAACATTATTCATGGGGTTTCCCAAGATCTTCTGTCAGTTGAGTTTCTTTCTAGTATGCAACTACTAACCACAAAATGGCCTAGATAGGTAAGGTCTGACGGTTGAGTTTTCCCCATAGGTGACCATACTATAGAAACCATATTCTATAGTGAAAATTTGTCATTGGAGGGGAGAAAAGGGGTGAAAAAGTATCTGATAGACACCCCCCATAATGGATAGATATCATCCTAGATGGTATTGATGGCTAGGTGACATCTCAACTCGAAATAGTAACCCTTAGGTTTCATCTCATGGTTAACCAAGAACTATGAAGATCCCTATACTACAGTTGAGAGAAATTTGCCTCCCAATAGCCTCCATTCACTCTCATGAGCTTAATCACTTGTTACATTCATTATAGTGAGTAGGATATTTGTAAGACATAGCCCTACATGTAGATGTTTTGAGTCTCTCATTCCTCAAACTCATAATATCTCTTTATACCATGAAGATGAATATTCTCTCTCTTGGCTAGGAGAGGTGAAGAAGAAGAAGCGAAGGAGTCCCTATATGAAAAGCTTCTTCTTGATGAGGGTGAAGTTAAAGACTGAAGATCCAACTGAAGAGTGGGTAAGACCTTGAAGGCCAAATACTCATTGCAAGAGTGAGTTAAGTCATTGGAGAAGGTGGAAGACTCATTGTAAGAGTAGGTAAGTCCTTGGTAAGATAAAAGATTCTTGGTCTTGGATAGGTAAGTTTTTTTTATGGTTATTGTTCCTTGATCGAAAAAGGAATGATAGTTTAAGCCTTAACCTAGAAAAGGGTGGTGTTATGATGTAACTCTTATAATGTAATATAAGGAGTGAGACATGACTGAAATCCTAGATATTGACTGCTTTAGATAGTGGATGTATATCTCCTAGATTGAATGTTGGAACCACCATACATACATGTATTATTTGGTGCTTTTTCAATCTCTCTCTCCCTTACAATGATTATATGGTTGCACTCAAATTTCACGCTTGCAATATTTTCTTGGGAAATATCTTGAAGGTATAATGAAATTTTGTAATTAGTTATATCTCTATTCACCCCTCATCTAGAGCCCATTATAGATCCAACAATGCTTTGCATTATGGACCTAAACCTGAGATCATATGTATACTTAAGTTTATTTATTCTTGTTGTGTATATTGTTAGTTACTTTTTTTGGATATAATAGGACAAAAGTACCACTTAAGACTTGTATGTGTGTTGAGTTAAGACTATGTATCTCTAGTCATTATATTGTATATCAACGCAAATACATAGGTACATGTTAAAGAACAAATTGTAGTGGATATACCCACTTTGAGAATGGTACATGGAATTCATGTCATGAAAAGTCAGAGTCATATCTCAGTGTGATAGTGGTGATAATGATGATTATACCTAAAGTCACTATAATAATCACATGTTATTATATGTAATTTGATATTGGCCCAACATGAGTCTGAATAAGGGACTCCATAAAGGTATAATTGAGTAAATTGTTACACTTGTGGATTATTGTGAGTTATGTAGATCAAATTTTTGCCTTCGCTATAGTGATATAATAGCCACTTGATAAGTGAGACTATGAAATTCATGATAGTAATCACATGAGTCGATATGTGATATGAGCCCACATAGTCTCAATATTCTTCTCTAGTTAAAAGAACATAGATTGAACGTTTATAGGGTGAAAACTGCATGACTCAATTTCAATTTGGATATCAAAGACAAAGGGATTATACAGTTATGGTAACATTCATCGCTTTATAGGTTGAAGTGTTCTCAACTTATTCCAAGTACTTGGACAAGAATGATGTGTTTCTAGATACTAATCTTTTCTTGTGAGTTTTTGAATATAACTACCATCATAATGTGGAACTAATGGGGTCACATGCATAAGGATGCATAAGGTAATTGAATTTTGCAATCAAACTTATGATTATAAGGATTTTGTATCATATAAAGATCAATTTCCAGCTGAGTTGGAGGACTAGAAGGTCTAGTCGACTGACTGGATGGTTAGTTTATGTGAAACGATTGGTATTCAATTGATCATCTGAGTATCACATTGGTAATGTGATGACCTGAGTGACTGGGAATCCATTCGAGCTATTGGACCAAGTTAGGAAAGGAAATAAATTTGTCTTATTAGATTTGGAATTAAACTAGCCAACTAAATTAGACCAAGACTGATGATATCGAGTGACTGTAAGTCGAGTGACTTGGAGTCCAAATTGGTCCCAATCAGGCGACTAGACAGTTGAGTCAGGCGACTAGGATTATTGTACAATTTTTCCTTTTGAGTCCATTTTTGAATTGGGATTAGGAACAAGATAGGATTTTGTAAATTCCAAGCCCATGATTCTTTTATATAAAGGGTGTAAGTCAATGGGATGAGACACACTTAACACACATTGTCAAACACATTGTCTAAGAGTTCTTCCAATTGGAGAGAGAAAAACTTACCTCAAGGATAACAACCCACAATAGGAGGAGGAGTGTGAGCTACACCAGTGAGTTGAAAGATATGTTTTCCTCTTCCTCCTGGTAACCAAGGATGTTCACCAATAGTTCATGGATCCATGTGGATGACATCTAGTCCAATACTTGAGAAGAAGAATCTTCTTCAAGAAGAAGCCAATGTGTGTTGTGTAAGGCCCCTAAACTTTCTTAGTGAGTTGAATAAGATTAATTATCATAATTAAATTATTATAACCCTAATATAACCTTTTTATATTATTTGAAATCATAATATAAGCTTAAGTTTCAAATTTGGTCAAATTTGGACACTATTTGAGCAAGTTATGCAATTTTATGCACATTTTGGACTTTTCTACAATTTACCCAATTGAGAGGTTTATTTGCAATTTATCACTTTCAATATGTTCCTTGGATATTCTATCATCATTCTTGAGCTTTTTGAGGCATGGGGCACCTATTTAATCCTTGTTTTAAAGGTTTTTTCTCTAAGGGTATTTTAGGGTTTACCCCTTCATGGATGAGCTACCTTTAGTAGCTATCAACTAATGAATTATTTGTTTTTCTTGGAAATTCAAGAAACGAGGGATAATCATGTATATATGGATGGTGGGGGAGATTCTTTTTTGTGTTCTTGTATATTCTTAATAGTTTAAGTCCATGGACACTTGGAAAGATACTAGAACTTCAACTTTTTCTTTTTCTTTATCTTAAAGTTTCATATACTTATCTCTAAGCACCAAAATGAGACATTTTCTCTCCACCACTTCCCTTCTTCTATGAACCTTGTTCTCCCCCTGTGCTGCTGCGAGTTTCCTATCCAAGGAAGAAGAAAGAGGGGATCTTCTTATAAAAAGAATATAGGGTTGCAATTGACTTCCTTTTAGGGTTTGAAAAGCTTCCTTCTAGTGATCTTGACCTAAAAGAGTAAGAATCCCCTTCTTCACTCCATTTATTTCTTTTTTATCCTTCCTCCTACCCTTATCCAGGTCGGAACCTTGCTGTTCCATGGTAGAAATCGCTCTAAATCTCTAAAACCCTACCTCTCTTGCTCCTTATGCTTAGGGTTTGCTCATTTGATGAAGAAAGGTGCTAGATGGACGAGTTCACAACTTATGCTTGGATTTCCTACCCTACATACTCATGTTTGCTTATGTTTAGGAGTTTATATTCTAGTTATAGGTAAGTTTTATAACTTTCTCCACGTTTATCTCTTACCATAAGCTTAATAGCTCATATTTTTGCTTGAAAATGATGATCCATGTACTAAAAAGCTATGCTTGACTTGGATTTCAAATTTTCTAATGTTAACTATTCTGATTTAAGTTCTAGATGAACCTATAATCATGTGTAAATTATTCTTAAGGTATAATATGACTTGTGTCAGGTTGGTTTGACAACCTATGGTGCTAAGCACCTATCAACCAACAGACAATTTTAGGGTTTTAAGCTGATTTCTTCTATAAACCCATGACCCAATGATGGTACCATTGCAACAACCCTATGGTGTTGTCTTCATGACAATTGATGGTGGTAACCAAGGGTGTCAACTGACGTTCACCCCTTAGGTCATGTTTTGGCCAAATTAGAAGCCTAGTGATTAACAACTAAGTACCCTAATGATGCTATCAATCAATGGTGATATTAGATTGATATTTAATGTTGATTAATGAATACAATGTTGATCTAACAACCTATGGTGACTTAGTGGTCACTAATGATGGTGGATCAGGTATCCAAAACCTATGATGAGTTAATCATATAGTTGTGTCATCAATTAAGCCTTAGACCAATGGTTTCTTGGGTTATTTGATGCAATGGTCAGACCTATACTGTAATTGATGGTTTTAACATATGAACTTGACCCAATGGTCGGGATCTAATGTTTATTCCTCCAATAAAGTGGAATGATGGCAAATGTAATATGTTGGTCCTAATAATGTGATTTAGATGGTTTCCTTTATATGATCAACTTAAGGAGCTTACTTGTTGACAATGAATAGCTTGTTTTAAATGAACAATCGATTGTGGGTTTTACCCTACTCTCAACAAAACCCTTATTGTTGTTAACCAAAGGATGTCTAGGGTTAAATGGTGACTTTTATAGATAACAACCCAATAACATCATTGATGATTCATTCAAGGTGTTTACTTATGTAAACAACCAATGGTCTTACCTTTTAAACATCCAATGGTTCTGGGTGACATTGTGGTATGGTGATATGGGTTGAATGATGAGGAAACAAATGGAGGGTTACCATTAATAAGGTAGTCTTACCTATTCACTCATATGAATAGAAGGGATGATAACCATATTGTGTTGATATGTAACCCAAATGAGGTATATCTTGTTATACCTAGCTTTAATATAACTAAATGATAGTAATTGAGTATGAATAGTCCTTGAATGATTAATACAATCATGGAGTACTCTCTTATTGTTGTTGAAACCCTAGTATGCTATAACCCGATGGTTATACCTTAATTTATGTGTGGGTGCATACTTGAGAAAAGTATGGAATGTGATGGTGATGCTTCACCTTATGCATCTAAGATCCAATGGGGATGCCGTGAGTTAGGGTTTGGGTATGAGTGTTAATTAGTAACATTAATATAATTTATCATGTTGAGCCTAACTGTAATGCAAGTAGATAAGGATGATATTCATGTTTAACCTTCTTATATGATGGCATGATGGTGAAATAACTTCCTTAATATGATCATAACCTCAATGTGTTAATTGTTGGTTATCATAGCCACATGGTTGATACTTTCTTATGCTAAATGTGTGCATTATGAATATGATGAAGGTTAATCATATCTAGATTCCTTGCATGTTTATGTAATAAAGGAATGCTCTTAATGTTAATATAACCCTGATATGATTGTTTATGAATATCTCCTAGCTCATTAATGCAATATTGTGTTGATCTGGTGTATTATATGTAAGGGATGTTGTTGAGCCTTGTTATAAGTAATGGAAAGATAATGATGATCTTGCAAGGAATAGTATGATGGTATTAATGACCTTTGGGCATGGTTAAGCCTTGAATGAGGTGTAATCCTCTTGTGTTGATAAGGGTTGATACCCTGTGATATTGTGAAAAGGATTTATATCCTTTGATAGTATGATGGTCTTAATGACCTTTGGGCATAGTTGAGACCTGAATGAGTTGTAATCCTCTTGTGTTGATAAGGGTTGATACCCTGTGATATTATGAAAAGGATTTATATCTTGTGATATTATAATGACTAGTGTAGTCTCATGAATGAAAAGTGAATAGTACCATGTGACGATGAGATGAGAAATTGTGTCTTACACATTTAATAACTTTTGAAGTTGTGATACTTATATGCTTGATAGATGTGAATTAGGGTTTGTATGTACATTTATTTGATGCATCCTTAATTCACCCGATTGGAGATAACTAATCAAGTGAAACTCTAATCATGTAGTGCCTTGTGCCATAGAACCATCTTCAGTGTCAGAACTCAGAGCACATACTATTGAGTATGCGGGGTGCTTGTCTTCCTGACACCAAGTGTTTTGGGAGGGTAGTTACGGTCATACCTAGCCCACTTTTTTAGAATGACTTTGGTCGGGTCTCAGTGATTATAACATGATGTGATTAGAGGATAACTGTGGTTGTACTTCAGTGATTGGGTTTGAATATCCTAGATGCTAGCGATGTGACCTATACCAAGGTGGGCTAGTTACAAGACTATATGTCGCTATTTTGCAGTTTGACTATATGTGACTATGGTGCAGACTCGTACTGACTGAGTATGGAGAAGATCTTGGAATCTGGCTCTTCCTTGATCCTATATGAAATTGATTGTGACCAAGCGATGGCTAGTTGGACTTTGAGTGGTACGACTGAAACTCCCCAGGGCGTAATAAAAGATTTAATACATTTGTGTAGCATATTTGTTTAGGGTTATACACGACGTTTCAGATTGGATGATAACCCTTGTTTGTTATCTTTACATAAATATGATGCTTAGCGCAATTAAGAGATAGCAGATATACTTAGGTTGTCGACATGCTTAAGATTGTAGATGCGTACATACAGTAGCTATGCTTGTGTTGATAACTATACTACTACTGCTGATTATAATTATGATGCTAGATATCTCATGTTGTTAGTTATGTTTATCATGCTAGCCATGCCTTTGTAACTAGAGATGCATATACTACTAATCATGCTTATCTAGGTAGTTGTGCTTATGTTGTTAGCACTTCTTATGATGTTGATATGTTCAACCTGTTGGACATGCTGATGTTGTTAGCCCTAGATTTATTCATGATGTTGGAGATGCTCATGCTGCTAGACTCCTAATATTATTAATAGGGATTTGATAATAGTATGGCTAATGAATATAGTTATTAACTACTCCTTTATGTATTTTGTTAATCATCAGTGTTGTTGAACTTATTTGTTATATATGATTAAACTACTTAAACTATCTCATTACCTAAAAATGTTGGAATCAATAAGCGTTGTTGAAGGTTATATCTCTTGCTGGGACATGGGTCTCACCCTTGTTGTTCACCACATTTTTTTAAGGTAATTGGAAGTGATGAAAACAAACATGTGGCAGCAAAGAGGATCTATAGTAATGAATCTTTGAGAAAGTTGATTAGATGTCTAGTATGTCCTGGAGTCATCCATATACTCTCAAGTTTGGGCAAGAAAAGTTTGTATATGGTGTTTGAAACGAGTCAGAATTTTGTTAGCATGTTAATATTTATTGTGTGGAATATACATATTGTTTTCCTATGTATATATGTTGTGGCTAAGGTGATAGAACAATTTGTATCAAATTTTTGGCATAGTATGGATATAAGAAATATGTTGGGCTCTTATGCAAATGTTTCTAAGTGGGTGATGACATTGAAATCAGTTTTAATTTACCCATACTTATGGGCATGTGGTTAATTGGTGATTGATTGTGTTTTATGTTTTGAGTATCTCATTTAGAGTAATGGGTTCTCACAAGTTGGTATCAGAGCTTTAGGTTAAATGAGTCTATAGGGACACTAGGACTTTGGACTAGGATGATGTCAAAATTAGGAATATGACATAAAAATATGGTGCATACTGCCTAATCTTAGTATTTGGGTACCTTGTCCAGGTATTCAATTATTGAAGAAAGGTAAGTATGGAACTCTTAGATTGTTATCTTTCTGATTACTCTGATCAAGTAGTCATTTTGAGACAATCTAAAGTGAATAATGAATAAGAAATCATGGTATGAATATCTCAATCCTACCTTAAAGAAGATGAGAATTGCATCATAATATATCAAAACTTGAATGATTGTTAACTATAAGAGAAAGATATAACACCATGAAATCTAAATCTGAATACAAATTAGAAAAAGAGGAGTTCTTGAAGTTGTGATTCAAGAAGATAATAAAGTAAAAGATAGATAAGTCTATGCTTATAAAGTGAATCAAGGTATGAAATCCACATAAGATGGAAAGAACTCCTATAACAAGTACAAAATGAGAAGATAAATGGGAACAATGACAAAGGAATAAGGTGGAGCCTGAGTTAATCTCAGAACAACCTATGTGTGTAAGAAAGTGTTAACGTAAAATTAGCATAGCATGTGAAAGAAATTATGGCAGATGATCCATGTTTAATGAAGAAAATGTGGAATATGATGATTTACTTGTTAATAAGTGCTTGAAAAACATAATAAAATAATAGAACATACCCAAGTGTGATAAATAGTCATCAAGGAAGGAGTAACGAGATATGTTAATCATGATGATTCCTATGCTAATGGCAAGGAACCCAAAATGAAAAGGGTAAAATGATACAGAAGAAGTTGTAACTCGCATAATGAAAATAGAATTGGTTACCTTTTTGTTAGTGACCCTTGAACAATGTTGCTATGGTATGGGAAGTGTGTTTCCCTTTGTGTCTTTCCTTTCTAAGGCACAACTTTCAAGTGGATCATTCCACTTGGTACGTGTGGATTCACTACAAACATGAGGGTGGATAGCTTATTATAGAATAAGGTTGCTTGGACTATGGTTCCAAGATCATAAAGTTTGTGATGAGTTTGCTTTTGGTCCTTCCAATAATTAGGAAGACTCCTCTTATATTTCTTGATATTTGTTATTTTGGTAAAAGTGGATGAGATAATGATGTGAGTTCCTTATAGAAAATGAGGTGGATACCAAGGTAATGAATCCTAGTATCCAAGATGTATCAACAGTATGACAAATATGTGAAGGTAGGAGATGTTTATTAAATGAACATTCCAAGTATTCCTCTTCCGAATAGAGAGAGAGAGAGTTGATGATGATCCTATAAATGTTGTTTGGAAGGAAAAACAAAAGTGACTCTATAATGTTGTGTATGGTCTAGTGATAGTTGGGCAAGACCACTATTAAGGATAGATGGTTTGTTGATACAATAATTATATAATTTTAGGATTATAGCTAGAATTTAAAGTTGAAAGTTACTATTAGATTCGTACAGGTGGCACAACAAGTTTCTATGTTCCATATTTGCAAATTTTTTCTTATGTGGGGGGTTTTTGTGCTATCCCAAGATGAGATATGTATGAATGATGTGAAATCACCATAATATGCAAGTAACCATGTCAAGGTAATAGGATGAGGTGCAAAGGGATTACCCATCTTTGTTTACCTTGGATTTTGGGGGCAAAATCCCTGTTAGGGGTTTATAGTTGTAAGGTCCCTAAGCTTGCTTAATGACTTGAATAAGATTAATTATCATAGTTGAATTCTTATAACCCTAATATAACCTTTTTATATTCTTTTAAATCATAAGATAAGCTTAAGTTTCAAATTTGGTCCAATTTGGACAGTGTTTGAGCAAGCCATGCAATTTTATGCACATTTTGGACTTTTATGCAATTTACCCAATTGAGAGATTTTCTTTGCAATTTATCACTTTCATTATGTTTCTTGGATATTCTCTCATCATTCTTGAGCGTTTTGAGCCATGGGGATCCTATTTAATACTTGGTTTGAAGGTGTTTTATCCAAGGGTATTTTAGGGTTTACCCCTTCATGGATGAGCTACCTTTAGTAGCTATCAACTAATGAATTATTTGTTTTGCTTGGAAATTCAAGAAACAAGGTATAAGCATGTCTATATGGATTTTGAGGGAGCTTCTTGTGTGTGTTCTTGTATATTCTTAGTAGTTTAAGGTCATGGACACTTGGAAAGATACTAGAACTTCAACTTTTTCTTTTTCTTTATCTTAAAGTTTCATATACTTATCCCTAAGCACCAAAACAAGACATTTTCTCTCCACCAATTTCTTCCTTCTATGAACCTCATTATCCCTCTGTGCTTATGAGAATTTCTTATCCAAGGAAGAAGAAAGAGGGGATCCTCTTGGGAAAAAAATCTAGGGTTGCAATTGACTTCCTTTTAGGGTTTGAAAAGCCTTCTTCTAGTGATCTTGACCTAAAAGAGTAAGAATCCCCTTCTTTTCTCAATTCATTTCTTTTTTATCCTTCCTCCTACCTTTATCCGGGTCAGAACCTTGCTGTTTGACACGTGTAAACTGTGCGTTAAATGCAAGTGTACGTATCAATGTAATATAGGCCTTGTGAGGCCCGAGTCAAACTCAAGGAAATGTGAATTTCAGAGGACTACTACTGTAACATCCCTAACCTGGGTTATGAAGTAATCCTAGGTGTTTTTCATAATGAGAGTAATTATATGCATGCTCTTATCTTTTGAAGGGTATTTTGGGCTCAAGAGGAATTTATATTACAATTTTAGTCCTTTTTGAATATTGGTGAAATCAATATTTTGCCTGTTTTGGACTAAAGTGCAAATTACCCAAGTTGAGGGGTCTATTTTCAAATTGTGCATGATAATATGTTCCTCATGTGTTAAATCATCATGATAATGAAGATGATGCAAAGGTATGGCTTGTGATGGCCTGAATTCTAAGAAAGAGCTGATAAAGCAATGTTTGTGCATAAAAACCTTGTTTTGGTGTAATGTGCAATTTACCCAAAACCTAAGGTGCAATATGTAATTTACCACTTAAAAAGGTCCCTACTGTTTCTTGGCATCATATGGAGCAAATAAAATGAGATGGGCGCCTCATTTGATTTAAGTTGAAGGAGAGAGAATCTTGATATTAAAATAATCAAGATTTAAGCATAATGGATATATTAATGCAAAAGTAAATAAAATAATTCTAGGACTTTCAAACAAAATTAATTTGGTGGAATTCAGATGCATGAGTGACCGTCCTTGAGCTTGAAAGGATCGAAAATATCTTAAGGAGGTGAAATTCCACTCACCTTATTATAAGGAAAAGAATTCCCACTCAAAAAGATATATTAGTATTATAATGGATTAAGATGCTTATTTTCTTTTCCCTTAATCTATGGATAATGGAAGGGAGTTCGGTGGCTTTGCGTTGCCTTTGCATGCAATAAAACCAAGGAGAAAGAGGTGGTACCATTTTTGGAATTAATTGAATTTTAATTAAACATTTTCTCTTTCATCAATTTCTTATAAAAGAGCCTTTTTCAACCCACCTAAGGGTCTTTTTCGTTTCCTTTTCTTTCCCTTGCCTAAAAAACTGACCACGAAGTCTACGGACAGCAGGGAGCACGTCCCCAACCTGTTGGTAAGCCTTTGACCTTTGTTCTTCATGATTTCATGGTGAAAATCATAAAACAATACATGATTTCTTCATTTCTTCACTCCATCTTCAACCCTAGCCGATCCTTTTACTCCAAAAGCCTTAGAAACGACCTTGGAAGGTTGCTAGAGCTTCAAACACCATTGGAGCCGTGAATCTTGTAGCTTGGGATCAGATTTGAAGGCGGGTTTTATAACTTGAACCCTGCTACATTGTTATTCAACTATCAATCTTGCAATTTCATTGATTCCTTCTTCTTTTTGGATTAATTACTTGTTGTAATTGGTAAATCCATGAAATCAGATGCATTAGGAGTTGCAGGGACGAAGGTAGATGATGATGACATCATCCTAGACACCTCTCTCAAGAAATCCCTATTGCAATCGGTTTCATCAAGTTGCTCATGCGGTTTCATGAAACCGTTTGTGTGGGCTCTGATCTTCAAAACCACGATATAAACACGATTTAAACTTAGCGGAAGCATTCGATTAGTTGCGGAATATGAAAAATTACTGGAAATTAAATTTTTTGAGACAAGATCTGGAAATTATAAAACTCCTTTTATAAGAAACCAAGTAAACAGTTTACATCTCTATTAAACCACTTCTTGAGTAGTTATATACAACATGATTCAAAATCTCAGGAGCCAACACCAAAAATTCAAACCACTGATTCCTAGGACCTGAGAGTATAGAGACGACATAGGACTATCTAACTACATAACTCAGCAGCCAGTATCTCCACCTGAGATTCACTGCTTCCCTTGGTACTGTTGTTGTCGTTGTTGCTCATCCTTAAACGGTCTCCTTCATCTTCGACGACCACCTAAAAAGAATTAAAATCTACGGAGTGAGACAATATACAAATTGTCCCAGCGAGAGTTATAACTCTCAACTAGAAGCTTTATTATAACATAAAACATACAACAGTAGGTTTAATAACAAGTGAAGCAACTTCTACTTAAGCAGCCATGTCTTTAAAGCATATAAAGGACATGTATACAAAATATCTGAACAGATCATTATTGTAAACAATGTAACACCAAACATTGTTTCTCGTAGTTAAACCTAAGCAGATATACTACGCGGTTGATTATGTTTTACAAACATTATTATGCCCTGTGGAGATGAGGCATACCACTCATACTCCAACTGATCGCTAAGAAGTCACATCAGTATCATACATAGGTCATTAAAAGAGCCGGATTCTTAAGACCTCATCTTCCTCAGTCAGTTAGAGGATTGTTTGTTAGACATCTGGCAGGACGTCTTTTGTTATAGCTTACCAAGGTAAACTGGTCGTTCGCTATTTTAGAGTTACAGTGGCGTTCTGTACTCTCTTCGTCATCGGAAGATTTCTTGTTTATCTCTCACCGATGCGGTGTTTGTGTTTTCTTTGGGAGACTTGTGATACATCTCACCGTTTGGTTTTGTAGTGAAGGATTGACGATATCAATTCCTACACTAGGATGTAAGGATTTACGCATCCATTTCCCCCACATACTCAAGAGTATGTGATCCAGGAGTTCCCTTGGGAAAACCTGTTTCACCATCATTTGGTCTTTGACAATGATGGATCTATGATCAGGGCTCTACATTTCACTTGATTAGTTAGGTACATTCAGTATTCTTTCAACATCATACATTGTTCTTCAAACAATAACATTGGCATAACAGCTATAAAATGAGAATACTAAATGTAACAAGCCTAACTCTTATCAATCATCATTTCTGAATACATTCATCACAAGTCATCTCTAAAGCACGACCTTGATGGTATTTATGGCTCTCACAACCCATTTAATTCATAGGTTGCCATTGGCATGGCAACAGGATATATCACTATTCATAAAGCTAAAGCATGCTTTCAATGAATATAGTTTCATAATCCATACCTGGATATGATCATCATCTCATGACATCCTGCATGGTTAACTCAACTTATAACAATAAACAATTCATTCTAGAAGTTACACTTTCAAACTCTTAGAAGAGTCAAGTTCCCCAATATTCATCAATTAGGGTTATATATTTCCTTTACTTATGATTAGGAATATTGATTCCTCATTTCATACTTCAATCATGAGGATTTATGCTTAAAAGCATAACTGGAAATAGGGTTTCACCCTATACAAATTAAGGTTATTGAAATCTCCTTATCTTATAAGACATCATTTTTGGTAACTTGTTCTCAAGGTTTCATACCTAAAAGCATGACACAGGACTAAGGTTAACATACCCTATCCTTCATTGTTAATATTTCCTTTTTGGATTATTAGTCCAATTCTAGTATGCCACTCTACCATCCTTGGAAGCATACCAGGGTATGGTGAGTATTTGCCTTAAATACAACATTTATTGAACATCATAATGATTATCAATTCAAGGTATGAATTCACTTCTCAATCTTATCATGGTGTGAACACATCATACTCATTGATTTGACTATACTTTATTTAAAGGTATTACCTTATAAACGTCTCCATAAATTAGGGTTTACTAATCACCTCACATGTCATTACCCTAAAATTAGGGTTTACTATTCACCTCATGGTGAATTGAACTCATAACATCATCATGTATGAGAAACATCATTATTAAAGTTCTTAGATAAGATTAAGATTCACTAAACATCATAATTAGGGTTTCCATGATCTCACATAGGTGGATCATACCCTAATCATGCACATTCATGTGTATTGAAGGTATCTTACTTGAGTTTCCACCATAAAAGGGTACTTTCTCTCTCTTAGGATACTTTCTCTCTTAGGATACTTTCTCTCTCTTACTAGTAGATGGTGATAACACCACTCTAGATTAAGTTGGGTTAAGTCCTCATTGACTAGCATAAGCCAAAACATCATTATCATGTGATTAGGGTTTGACTAGAACAAGGTATTACCCAATTAAACCCCTCAAGGGTATTTTGGTAATTTACCTCATGCTCACCATCTTGGGTCAATTCATTAGTCACTTAGTCCTTTAATGACTTAGGTTACCATTAGGGTTTAGATTGGATCACCATTGAACCAATTACACCACCAATTGATTAAGTACAAACCACCTTGAAAACCTTCAAACGGTTTCAACCTTCAACCACCAAACGGTCTTGAGACCGTTTGGGTGTGTTGACCGTTTTGACTTTCAAACCGTTAGAAGCTCATGCGGTTTGAAACCGTTTGATCAAAGTGCCTTGAGATCGATTGGTCCAAACGACCTTGAGATCGTTTGAGCCCAAACGGTCTTGAGACCGTTTGGCCCCAAACGGTCTTGAGACCGTTTGGCCTCAAATGATCTTCAGACCGTTTGGTCCAAATGGGCTCAAACCGTTTGGACCTCCAAAGTGGTTCAAAAGTTACAATTGGTCATGGATATGTATGTTGAACCCCTCAATTAACCAAATCCATGATAACCACTTATAAATTGAGTTAACCAAGATTAGCCTTAATCAATTGGACATCAAATTGACCCTCAATTGAAAGCCAATTAGGGTTTATTCTAATTCAATTAGGGTTTCAAATCGGATGGTCATCAATATTCAACAATGTGAATCAACTCAAGGTTGAACCTATCAACTGACCTCCAATTTGGCCCAAACTTGGCCCAAACGGCCTTGAGATCGTTTGGATGACCTCCAAACGGTCTTGAGACCGTTTGCCCAAAGTTTGACCAAGAACCAAGTCGGTTAGACTAGGATTGAACTCTAATTAGGTCAAAAATCAGTATTTTTATCAATTCATCAACTTAATGCAATTGGACCTTCAAACCATTAGATTATCTCAACCCTAGACCTCCAAACGGTCTTGGGTTGTGCCCAAACGGTCTTGAGACCGTTTGGAGGAACCCCCAAATGGTCTTGAGACCGTTTGGGTCCTTCAACCCAAAACTCAACAAGATCTATACTTAAAAAATAGCAATTTGATTATTTCAATAACCCACTGTAATTGGGCCCTCGATTGATCAAATTACCTTAACCCTAGACCTCCAAACGGTCTTGGGTTGACACCAAACGGTCTTGAGACCGTTTGGATGAGTTCCAAACGGTCTTGAGACCGTTTGCCCATCCATCCTTTGGACTCTAGTGAAAATTCATCAAGGTTTGATCTATTGAGTTGATCATCACATCAATACTTAATTGCAATATGATTTGGTACCTTTGGACCTTAAATTGATCAACTATACTTGACCCCAGACCTCCAAACGGGCTTGGGGTGACCCCCAAATGGTCTTGAGACCGTTTGGGTGATTCCCAAACGGTCTTGAAACCGTTTGGGCTAATCAACCCAAATTCTCAACTTAACTCATTGGAGATTCAGCACTAATTTCAATTAGGGTTTGCCCTATTAATCATCCTTCAACTCATGACTCGTTTGGAATTAATCCCTCAAATTTGGTGATTCGTTAATTAACATCATTATGAACATTAATCCCAAACGGTCAACGTTTGGTCAACCATATTAAACGGTCTTGAGACCGTTTGCCCAAAAAGGGCAACTTAAACAGATTGAAAATCAGAACTTAATTCAATTGGTTTTGCTAATTGATTTGCTCGTATCTCACGATTCCTTTGGAGTTAACCTCTCAAATTTTGTGGGTGATTAACCTAAATAATTATGAACAAGATTCCCATACGGTCTTCGCTTGGTCAACGGGACCAAACGGTCTTGAAGACCGTTTTCCCTCACACGACCCTGAAACCGTTTGCCCACCAAACGGTTTGAAACTGTTTGAGCAATTGGTGGAGGTCGTTTGATAAAGTGGAAATCCATGGATAAGCATAGGAATTAACGCCCTTATCTTCTACCTTAAGAACAGTAGCAGTTCTTCACGATTTTGCTTGCAAGGATGCAAGGAAAGATAGGGAAGAAGAAGAACTAGCAACTATATGCATAGAAAAGATGTATAATCAAAGCATAAAGTTTAGAGTTATAAAACCCGCCTAAAGCTTGCTCCTTGAGCTCCAAGCTTTCGAGCTCCAAGCCTTTAATGGCGTCCTAGAAGCTCCACAAGTCGGCCAAGGTGAATCCTCCAAGGAAAGTTGAGAAGAGATGGCTAGAAAGATAGAGCTAAGTGAGCTAGCCATGAATTTGACCTTGAATTCGAGTTTCATCCAAGAATTTAAGCAAAAAGGAAGGATCCAAACCTACCTTGCACTCCCTTGGTTGTCCTCCTGAGCTCCAGAGCTCTCCTTAGTCGGTTTGAGCAAGGGGAAAAGAAATGAAAGGGAGAGGGTCGTTCCCTTGCTAAGTGGAAAAGTTGTATATATACTTAGGTGAAATTTCAACATAAGGACATATGTTTTTCTCATTTCTCATCTAAGTCCTTCCTTTCTTCCTTGCACGTCCCCACATCTTATTTCTAAGGACAAAATCCTTCTAAGGTCAAGAATTGAAGGCAAAGAGGATCAACCCTTCACTAAAGCATACACATAAAAGGGCTATTATACATACACCTTGATTATTCAATCACAAAGGTGTTCTTTATTATATGATTATTCAAATGGAGTGACCTTTTCATAATTCCTCTTCTAAATGATGATAAAAGTCATACAAGATATTTTAGATGATATATTTTATAAGTTGCACCCTCCAAATTGGGTAAATTACATTTTACACCAATTTAGGGTTTTCAAGTACAGGGGTTGCTTCCACAGCTGCACCTTGGTGCTCAAGCTTGGGAAATCCCTCAAACCTCATCATATTCATTCTTATGTTGTATCATTATCATAAGAACATCTTAACCTATGCATATTGCAAGTTAACCCCTCTGATTGGGCAATTTGCACATAGGTCCCTGTTTTGCAAACAATACTTCAACATTGGTTTATAAGGGACAGAAATGGAAACATATGCTCCATAAAAGCTTTAATTACATGCCAAAGGATAATTACAAACTTTTAATTTCATATTTAGGCAAAACAACTAGGGTTGGCTTATAACCCAGGTCAGGGGTGTTACAGTTTGAAAGCAAACAGTTTCATCAAACCATTTGAAACTAAATGGTTTCAAACCGTTTGGGAGGGTTGACCAAGGTTGACCGTTTGGGAAAGTTGATTCTAATGATGTTGGTTAATGACTCATAAAATTTGGTTAATTAATTCCAAAGGAATCATGAGTTGAAGGCCAATCAATTAGGCAAACCCTAATTGATTTAAGTGTTGATTTTCAACTTGATCGTTTTGACTTTTTGGGTTAATTGACCCAAATGGTTTCAAAACCGTTTGGGGATCACCCAAACGGTCTCAAGACCATTTGGGGGTTACCCAAGACCGTTTGGAGGTCTAGGGTTGGATATGGTTAAGTGATTGAAGGACAAAAGATATGGTGTTAACCCTAATCGACTAAGTGCTGATTTTGCATTGGAATGAGTTGATGTTTTGGGTTGATTGACCCAAATGGTTTCAAAACCGTTTAAGACCATTTGGAGGTCTAGGGGTAAGCATGGTTGACCAATTGAAGGTCTAAAGGTACCAAATCACTTTGCAATTAAGTGCTGATTTGATGATCAACTCAATAGCTCAAACCCTAATGATTTTTCACTAGAATCCAAGGGTTGGATGAGCCAAACGGTCTCAAGACCGTTTGGAGGTCACCCAAGACCGTTTGGGGGTCTAGGGTTGAGTATGGTTAAGAAATTGAAGATCCAAATATACTAAGTTGGAGTGTAATCAATTGTTGATTTGGTGATCAATCTAATGATCCAAACCTTAATTGGTTGACTTGGATTTTGATGATATGATGTGCAACCGGTCTCAAGACTGTTTGGAGGTCATCCAAACGACCTCAAGACCGTTTGAGGTCTGGTCATTTCATATTTGGATGATAACCCATGGTTTTCAATTGAATCAATTCCACAATGTTGAACATTGATGGTTACTCGATTTCAAAACCCTAATTGAAGGTTCTTGAGTAGAAATCCTAGATCAATTGGGTTCAAAACCCTATTTGATGGTCTAATTGAAGGTTGATTCAATTGTTCAAGTAATAGAGAAATCAGGGATTCAATTGATATTGGTTCATCCATTGGAATCATGAATCGTTTAAGTGTTGAAAGGAATTTTTGGTCCATTCGGTTTTGAGATGGTTTGAGACCCAAAGTGCAAACGGTTTCAACACATGTTTTGTCTAATCGGTTTCAAGAACAATTTGCTCAAATGGTTTTCTATCAATTGGATTATGAGAACAAAGATTGTTTAGGGCTTATGAAATCAGATCTTTTGAAGATCAACATGGTTGATCCATTTGGATATCTCATTTAATTGAAGGTCCAATAGGGTCAATCCAATTGGATACCTAATGCAATTAAAAATTCAATGGGTTAATCCAATTGATCACTTAATGTGATTGAAGGTTCAGTTGGTCAATCTATTTGAATACCTCATATAATTGAAGGTTCAATTGATTAAACCATACAGAGACATGATGTACTTAGATGAATGATACCATTAGTGGTATTGATCATTAATGTATAATGATGTAATAGTTCAATACATCATGTTAATCCTAAATGCATGTGTTTGAATGAAGAATAGGCTCAGTGTAATCAAGAATTGAGTAGTAAACATCCTAAGTAGGATGAGAGAGAAAGTTGTATACATGAATGATAATCATGTAGCATTAAGCCTAAACATTCAAAGTGATGTGATATACAATTAGGATATGATCCTTGATAAAGAGATCATAAAACCCTAATTGAGTTGATTAATGAACTCAAACCCTAATTTAGGGCAAGTTTGAGTAAAACCCTAAACTAGGAGAATGATGTGACTTGAACTTAGGGTAATGACATGAATAACCCTAATTTAGGGTATTTTAATGATAAACCCTAATTGGGATGAATAGTAAACCCTAATCCTGGGTTATTGATTATGAATCCTTTCATAGGGTAAATTTGTTGTGAAACCCTAATTAAAGATGGCTTCATGAGAAACCCTGATGTTTGATGTTATGAGAAGCTCAAATTTAGGGTGACACTATGTAATGCTTAATGAACCCTAATCTTGGGCAATATGGTGATAAACCATATCTATAATGTGGAAATGAGATGATTATCCTCATATGACATGAAATGGGAAACCCTAGCCCTGGTAAAGGAGTAGTGGTGTTACTCATGAATAATGAATTCATATTTGTTGAGCATGGTTCTGTTATGCAATTGATATCACTATTATTATCTGTGCTAACCATGCATGCATGTTGAAATGACGATCATAGCCAGGTATGAGCTATGATGTTTAATTCACTATTGTGATTTTATCTTGAGTGCTATAATATACCTTGTTGCCTGGTAAGAGGTAACAAGAGAATTAATGAGCCTCAAGTACCATGTATGATGCTTGTAATAGCAAGTATCATGTTTGCCTTGGTCAATGGACCTGAAGGTGATGGTTTCCTGGAAACGTGGTAACAATGTCTAATGATGAATCACGAGTTTAATTACCCAGGACCATGTGATTATGGTGATGAAATTGAGAAGGGATGAGAATCCCCAGTTCTGAAATAAGGAATTGAGTTCCCAATATCTGTTAAAGTCAGTTAAGTATTTGATGAAATTATTACATGTTTCTCTATAGCATTGTCATAATAAGTTTTGTTTAAGAACTTTCCTGATGCTAAAAGAATATGAAAATGTACATAATCAATCAAGTGAAATCTATTCATGTAGTGCTCTGACCATAGATCCATCATCGTCAGCAGTTGGTGATGGTGAAACAGGTTTTCTATGGAATTCCTGGAATTCACATATTTTGAATATGTGGGGGTGAATGGGCGAAAATATCCTTACGTCCGTGTGAAGAGATTGAGAAAGAGTAAACATTAAACCCCTCAATCCTTCATGTGTCAGGATAGATGTATCATAAATCTCCTGATGGTTGGGATGGATGTATCATTAATCTCCCAATGTTATTTTATGTCAGATCGATGGAGATAAACATTAATGTTCTCGACTACCGATGAGAGTGCAGTTGACGTTGTAACTCTATACCAAAGTTCCAGTATACCCTGGAAAGCTATTTGAGCAGTCGACACAGTCCTTCTTATAGTCCTGTGCTGACCAGGATGTGGGAGGTCATGAGAATCTGACTCTTCCATTGACCTATTTATGGTACCGATTTCGATTCTAGAAATGGTTGGTTGGAGTATGAGCGGTATACCTCATCTCCTCAGATCTTAAATATGTTTGTAAATATAATAAACCGTGTAGCGTATTTGCATAAGATTGTGATACGAGAAACACTGATTGATGATATGCTGTTTAACATGCTCTTGATACATGAATATACTTGCGTTCCTTTAATTCGTATTGCATATGAGACATGCTACTTTATCAGTTTATACTGAGATTCTTGCATAAGAATGTTGCTCTAATTTGCGTAGGTGTTGATCCACCTGCTATTGTTTTATGTTATCTCACTGCTCAGTTTATTTACATTTAACTACAATGACAATGTTTTGGTGGAGAGTTATATCTCTCTCTGGGGCAATTTTTATAATTGTCCCACCCCCGTGGGATTCAACATTTTTAGGTAGACGCAGACGACAAGGCAGAAACTCTTATGCAGGTGAAGTGCAGCAGCAACAGTCACAGGGACAGCAGTGATCCAACAGGTGGAGACATTGACTGTCTAGTTTTATGTGTAGATAGTCCTATGGTTGTCTCTGTACTCTCAGGTCCTAGGAGTTAGTGTTTTGATACTTCGATATGAGATTTTGTGCTATGAGGCATGATATGTATATATATGAACCAGGATGTAATGTTTTACTTTGGTTCTAAATGAAAGAGTTTTCCTGTGAATGGATCTCTTGATAAATGGTTTTAATTTTTAGTGGTTTTCAGTAATTCCACTGTTAACGATCGCTTCCGCATTGATTTAATTTAGTTAATGTTGATTTTATGAGTTGTATGCCACAACTACTAACTAGTTGCAATCAGCTAGACCGAATGAAAGAGTTGATTGGTTTTAGAAAAGAAAATAAAATAAAGAGAAAACAAAAGAGCGATGATTAAATGTTGGTTTAATCAAATGAGAAAGGGAATCCTTAGGATTACAATTTTATCACAAGGTCTCACTGCATATAGATTCACATAATTAGCATAAATCGTCCCTTATCCCGGATAGAGGCCTATAGTCAGAATTGTTCGCTTTCGTGATGCAATCCACTACCTAGTTCTAGGTCAGTTCCACGCCAGTAGTAACTTATACCCTAGACCTAAGTGCATTAATGAATCCTCTGGGTATCCACCATTAACCGTACATTACCTCGTCTAAGGAATTTATAGGTTAATGTGTTAATCGTGCCTTTTCAACCACTAATCCACCGTCAAGAGCAATTAAAGTTATTAGAAATTAACTATGGTGATCAAGCATAGCAATTACCATAGATCACACGATAACATATCCAGGAGAAATGAGAAGAATTATACTGATCCATGCAAAAATGTCAGACAGCGATTCCTCGGGCTACTCTCGGGTCCTAAGGATCAAAGGGAATTAGCCCTGCATGTTCATCTTAATAGAATACATGGGGAAGGAAGAAGAAAACATGGGAAATAGATAGAAATATCGTGTAACCCCTGGAACAGTAAAGAGTCAGATGATCCTCAGTGTGAGACACCCATTCTGCAACCTTCCAGCGGTAGAATCATCTGTCTTTATTTCTTGAATCCTCTAGGATGTTGCTTTCAACTCCTTTCTTTCCTCTCCTCTCCTTTGGGACTCGTACGACAGAATAGAATGTGTCCCTAGGGTCTGGGCCATCCTCCCTTAGGTCTAGGTGTGACTTATGACCGCTAATAGATCCCAGTCGTTAGATCGTGACGATCTAAACAAAACTCTGATCTGACAGCATCGATACCATCAACGGGGCTGTTGATAGTATTGATAGCTGCTTGCTTTACAACAGGATCCATCTGCTGACATCTCGATATCATCGACCAAGGTGTCGATAGTATCGGCGGAGGGGATTTTTCCATCTGGGTTGATTTCACTACCATTGATGGGGTGCTTTTCTCCAACTTGACCACTTGATGCAATGTCAATAGTATTGATGATCTGTCAATGGTATCGATAGGTTCTGGAATAAAAGTGCCTGAAAAAGAGAGAAAAACACAAGTCAGTTTGGGGAATTTCATAAATCATACAAAATATAATAGAATAAGATCAATTTGATGCATAAAGTGTTTATAGGCTAAAGAAAGTGAATCATGCTATTATAATCACAATAATGACAAATAACCACACAAAATATGTGTGAAATCAAGCTATAAATATGACTCAAAATCCCTGCATCAGTGTTCCATGGTAGAAATTGCTCTAAAGCTCTAAAACCCTACCTCTCTTGCTCCTTTTACTTAGGGTTTGCCCATTTGATTAAGAAAGGTGCTAGATGGACTAGTTCACAACTTATGTTTGGATTTCCTACCCTACCTACTCATGTTTTCTTATGTTTTGGAGTATATATTCTAATTGGAGGCAAGTTTTATAACTTTATCTACGTTTATTGCTTACCATAAGCTTGCTAGCTCATGTTCTTGCTTGAAAATGATGATCCATGCACTAGAAAGCTATGCTTGACTTGGATTTTAATTTTATAATGTTCCCTATTCTGATTTCAGTTCTAGATGAACATGTGATCATGTGTACATTATTCCTAAGGTATAATATTACTTGGATCAGGTTGGTTTGACAACCTATGGTGCTAAAAACATATCAACCAATGGTTAATTTTAGGGTTTTAAGTTGATTTCTTCTATAAACCCATGACCCGATGATGGTACCATTGCAACAACCCTATGGTGTTGTCTTCATAACAATTGATGGTGGTAACCAAGGGTGTCAAATGACTTTCACCCCTTGGGTCATGTTTTGGCCTAATTAGAAGCCTAGTGATTAACAACTAAGTACCCTAATGATGCTATGAATCAATGGTGATATTAGTTTGATATTTGATGTTGATTAATGAATATAGTGTTGATCTAACAACCTATGGTGACTTGATGGTCAATAATGATGGTGGATCAGGTGTCCAAAACCTATGGTGAGTTAATCATAAAGTTGTAGCATCAATTAAGCCTTAGAATAATGGTTTCTTGGGTCACTTGATGTAATGGTCGGACCTATACTGTAATTGATGGTTTTAACATATGAACTTGACCCAATGGTCAAGATGTAATGTTGATTCCTCCAATAAAATGAAATGATGGTTAATGTAATATGTTGTTCCTAATAATGAGATTTAGATGGTTTCCTTTATATGATCAACTTAAGGATCTTACTTGTTGACAATGGATGGCTTGTTTTAAATGAATAGTCAATTGTGGGTTTTACCCTACTCACTACAGAATCCTTATTGTTGTTAACCAAAGGATGTCTAGGGTTAAATGGTGAATTTTATAGATCACAACTCAATAACATCATAGATGATTCATTCAAGGTGTTTACTTATGTAAACAACCAATGGTCTTACCTTTTAAACATCCAATGGTTCTGGGTGACATTGTGGTATGGTGATATGGGTTGAATGATGACATAACAAATGGAGGGTTACCATTAATAAGGTAGTCTTACCTATTCACTCATATGAATAGAAGGGATGATAACCATATAGTGTTCATATGCAACCCTAATGAGGTATAGCTTTTTATACCTAGCTTTAATATAACTAAATAATGGTAATTGGGTATGAATAGTCCTTGAATAATTAATACAATCATGGAGTACTCTCCTATTGTTGTTGAAATCCTAGTATGCTATAACCCGATGGTTAAACCTTGATTTATGTATGGGTTCATACGTGAGAATAGTAGGGAATGTGATGGTGATGCTTCACCTTATGCATCCATGATCCAATGGGTATGACGTGAGTTAGGGTTTGGGTATGAGTGTTGATTAATAATATTAATATAATTTATCTTGTTGAGCCTAACTCTATTGCAAATAGATAAAGATGATATTCATATTTAACCTTCTTATATGATGGCATGATGGTGAAATAACCTCCTTAATATGATCATAACCTCAATGTGTTAATTGGTGGTTATCATATCCACATGGTTGATACTTTCTTATGCTAAACATGTGCATTATGAATATGATATGGGTTAATCATATTTAGATTCCTTGCATGTTGATGTAATAAATGAATGTTCTTAATATTAATATAACCCTACTATGATTGTTTATGAATATCTACTAGCTCTTTAATGCAATATTGTGCTGATATGGTGTATTATATGTAAGTGATGTTGTCAAGCCTTGTTATAAGGCATGAAAAGATAATTATGATCTTATAGGGAATAGTATGATGGAGTTAATGACCTTTGAGCATGGTTGAGCCCTGAATGAGGTGTAATCCTCTTATGTTGATAAGAGTTGATACCATGTGATATTGTGAAAAGGATTTTCCTGTGATAGTATGATGGTATTAATGACCTTTGGGTATGGTTGAGCCCTGAATGAGGTGCGATCCTCTTGTGTTGATAAGTGTTGATACCTTGTGATATTGTGAAAAATATTTATATCTTTTGATAGCATGATGACTAGTGTAGTCTCATGAATGAAAAGTGAATAGTACCATGTGATGATGAGATGAGAAATTGTGTCTTATACATTTTATAATTTTCAAAGTTGTGATACTTATGTGCTTGCTAGATGTGAATTAGGGTTTGTATGTCCATTTGTTTGATGCAACCTTAATTCACCCAATTGGAGATAACTAATCAAGTGAAACTCTAATCATTTAGTGCCTTGTGCCATAGAACCATCTTTAGTGTCAAAACTTGCTGGATGGTGAAATGAGTATTCCTAAGGGAAACTCAAAGTGCATACTATTGAGTCTTCGGGGTGCTTGTCTTCTTGACACCAAATGTTTCAGGAGAGTGGTTGCAGTCATACCTAGCCCATTTTTTGAGAATGACTTTGGTCGGGTCTCAGTGATTATAACATGATGTGATTAGAGAACAACTGTGGTTGTACATTAGTGTTCAGGTTTAAATACCCTAGATGCTAGTGTCGTGACCTGTACCAAGGTGGGCTAGTTACAAGACTATATGTCACTATTTTGTAGTTTGACTATATGTCACTGTGGTGCAGACTCGTACTAACTGAGTATGGAGAAGATCTTGGAGTCTGACTCTTCCTCGATCCTATATGGAACTAATTAAGACCAAGCGGTGGTCAGTTGGACTTTGAATGGTATGACTCAAACTCCCCAGGGCGTAATAAAAGATTTAATACAACAGTGTAGCATATTTGTTTAGGTATACACGACGTTTTACGTTAGATGATGACCCTTGTTTGTTATCTTTACATAAAGATGATGCTTAGTGCAATTAACAGATAGTAGGTATACTTAGGTTGTGGATATGCTTAAGATTGTAGATGCATACATACAGTAGCTATGTTTGTCTTTATAACTATACTGCTACTGCTGATTATATTCATGATTCTAGCTATCTCATGTTGTTAGTTATGTTTATCATGCTAGACATGCCTTTGTAACTAGAGATGCATATACTGCTAATCATGCTTATCTAGGTGGTTGTGCTTATGTTGTTAGGTCTTCTTATGATGTTGATATGTTCAACCTGTTAGACATGCTGATGTTGTTATCTATGCATATGATACTAGATTTATTCAAGATGTTAGAGATGCTCATGCTGCTAGACTCCTTATATTGTTAATAGGGATATGAGAATAGTCTGGCTAATGAAGATAATTATTAATTGCTCCTTTATGTATTTTGTTAATCATCAATGTTGTTGAGATTATTTGTTATATATGATTAAACTTCTTAAACTATCTCATTACCAAAAAAGTTGAAATCAATAAACGTTGTTGGAGGTTATATCTCTTGCTGGGACATGGGTCTCACCCTTGTGGTTCACCACATTTTTTTAAGGTAATCGGTAGTGATGAAAACAAACATGTGGCAGCAAAGAGGAGCTATAGTAATGAATCTTTAAGAAAGTTGATTAGATGTCTAGTGTGTCCTAGAGTCATCCCTATACTATCAGGTCTGTGCAGGAAAAGTTTGTATATGGTGTTTCAAACAAATCAGAATTTTGTTAGCATGTTAATATTTGTTGAGTGGCATATACATATTGTTCTCCTGTGTATATATGTTGTGGCTAAGGTGATAGAACAATTTGTATCAAATTCTTGGCATAGTATGGATATAAGAAAGATGTTGGGTTCTTATGCAAATGTTTCTAAGACGGTGCTTATGTTGAAATCGGTTTTAATTTACCAATAGTTTTGGGTATGTGGTTAATTGGTGGTTGATTGTGTTTTATGTTTTGATTAATATCATTAGAGTAATGGATTCTCACATGTTGTGATGACAAGGTAGAAAAAATAAAAAAACACTTAAATCTAGATCTAAAAATGCAAGTTCTACGCTGACATAAGATGTGTCTAGTTATTTTACATCTATTGTGCATAATGGTATATTCCATATCCCTTGTATGTCTTGAATATACTTATGTTTTATGCTATGATGGATCCCTTTGCTTAGGTTTCATTGGGAGAAATTTTTGTATATCCTTTTCAACCCTGCTCCTCAGAATCCTACAGTTGTAGTGGTATTGAAGTGATACACATTATAACAATCTTGATCATTAATAACTCCTTAACATTAGAACCTAAAACAATTTGAGTGGAACATGGGTTCGATGGAACTCACATGACATCATCTTTCAAAACATCAAATTCCATAATTAATTAGTTCATGGTCTTTTGGATGGTGTTGGTTTCTTCACTTCTATTTGTAGCAACCCTAACTCTAGAACACATATATGGATATGGAATCAATTATAGACCACTTATACCAAATTATATGAGCCTTGAATCCTTTTTGAGTATTTCGTTTTGTTTTGAATATGATAGAGAACAAAGGGATAAAATATAAGAACATGACAACCACTACACATACCAAAGATTTATAAGAAACCATGTCATGATGTGGCATATATGATCTATAAATCATTGGAAACAAACTTACATTCAAGATAGGTTAATTCCTTGAGATAATGGATGGATCCCTAGTCAACCAAGAGTTGTTTGAAGCTCATCTCATATGTGTCATTGAATATCCGAATTAATAAATCATATTATTCCCCACTCTTTCTAGTCGATACAAGTTATAGTAGGAATTTGAATACCGATCTTCCCCTAGGTCCCACAATGAACAATCTCATTCAAATAGTCAAACAATGGGAACATAAATATATCCTTATTTACATATTTGTGAAAAGGAAACTTCTAGAACAAATTGAGAAATTATAAAAAAGAATGGAAAATTCAGATGATACTCAACTTCCCATCATTCATGAAAGCCTAATCAAGGAGTATAAGGTGTTAATCCAACTAGAAGAGGGATATATGAAACCAAATTATAGAAGTGTATAGTTGAATGTCGTGACAAATTCCAAGTTTTTCCACCGGATATGAAAAGTCCTCACAAAGATCTATTGAATTTTGAAACCAAAAAATGATCATAGTGATAGGGTAGAGGATAACGAGGATCTGAGTTCCCTTGCTTTTCATTACTTCTAAAACTTCTTCACCCATGAAACAAATCAAGCTATCTTGATTCATGAACCAAAATATAACAATAAATTGCTTACCATCAATGACATTACCATGGCTAATATTAGTTGCCTCCTTATGAAGAAGATATTCTATCCTACGTATTTTCTTCACAAATCTGGTATATGCTATTCTAATGAAGTGAAATTATGAAGGTGAGTTATAAGTAGGACATTGGGTATTGCAATGACTGATGAGCTAGGAAAATATTTTGATGTACCTATCATTCATAAGAAAATCAATAATCTAACATATGCTAAATGTTGTGACCCAAACCATCTAACTAGGCTTTAGGCCCATCAAGAAGGGAATAACTAACCATCGAATTTTGTTGACTAATCAAAGACAACCTTAAAAAATGTTTCTTTCTTTAATTACATAGAACTAATGAAACTTCATGTCAACTTAACAATTAACCATAAGCATCACACATTCTAGACTGGGTTTTACTCTTACATCATAATCAATGGAAAGAAACCAATTCTTGGTTTAATATACATAAATTACATACTATTACATAACTTTTCTCAATCCTCTCTCTCACATTTCCAATACAATAGGAAGAACACGAGACCATATAACTGAGCTAGCTATTCCTCTCAAGACCACAGTTGATCTATTCTGAATGAAATATAGCTTCCGAATCCTCCTGTAGAGTTGAGAACTTGCCTAAAAAATATATCATTAGATTAAATAAGCTACTAGTTTAGTGTGTAGAAAATCAATTAGAAACTATGGCAATTCAGATGTATGTTGTTAATAGTATGAAATACATAAGAATAAAAGCATAGAAGTTAAGAATTGTAAACCATCCAACATGACAATAGTTTTGATTGTAAGTACAATAAACAAGTAAACTAATGAAGTCATTAAATATTTTATTCCTTTTTATTTTCCCTTGACCCAAGTGAAGTTTACCACATCATGTGAAAGTATCACACCAAACTACGATCTTAGTGTATAAGACATAGAGTAGACTTGAGACTCTAAGTTTACTAAACTAGCTCTCTGGTCTGTAACGAGGCTCACCGCATCTGGCCTCGATGGATAAATAGTTGGTCAGATAAATTGGAATACTCCTATGAACCTGTGTACTCGAGAGCTGAGTCATAGAACTTGGCTTAACTACCTACATCAGTGGTTTCACAAGGGTTGACTCACTGAGTAGTATCTGAACTGTACTGGATACAACTAAAATCTACAGTTAATGTTGGGTGCCTCACTAATTTAAGGATGCCATCCTCTATGGTTTTAGTCTTACCCTTCTGATATGCTCTACCTACTTCATCTTGGACTCTACCAATTGGTTAGCATGTTTCCTCCTTCACGATGCAAACATCCATAATGGATTCTATGGTGTTTGGGGTTTCTAGTGTTTAGATGATTCTTTAGTTTCACATATAGAATTTATACTATATTTTGTTAGATAAACTGCACTTAAGGCTTCTAATTTTTCTTTATGAACACTAAACTTAAATTAAATCACTAAAATAAATAAAGTGATCTACTTGAACTGATAAGATGAGTATATTGATAATTACTACAATGAAACATTCTTTTAACATCATAAGTATCTAACCCGAAGCAATCATCGACTACATCTTAGGTTCATAATATGATTCAATATTGTAGAACTATGGTAAACACGAGGTTTCAGTGCCTCTAATTCTACCATAAACATTCAACCCAAATTCATAGGAAATTAATCTAGGGCTGAAAGAATCTATAATACATCAAAAAAAACTAAAACAATCATTGTTCAACTGAAATCTCATATTCCGACTCAATAAATTGAGAATAATATTCACTGTGAAAAATAGTATATTTATTATTTTTGGGTTTAATTTCTAAATAATCAAAGTTTAAAGGTGATATTCCACTCACCAAAATCAATCTAGCTTAGTGGTCTCGAGTTTGAACTATGTAAACTCAGATTCCGGCCATAAAGCTTTGATTTGAGCTCAAAGCTCTAAGAAATGGCTCTGATCAACCTAACTGTCACACCCCGATCTCACATTAACCACAAACCGCAAGATTAGGCGCGACAGGGTGGGATTTACACATAAGCCAACCACTCTTCACTTTTTAAAACTTTTTAAAGAGATTAATAGGATAATCTGATTTATGCTGTAAAAATAAAACTAAACAAACTGCGGAAGCATCTTTATTAACTGACTAGCAATATAAGCAGAGTCTACAGCATATTACATTTATCCGACATAAAATAAAGCATAACAGACAATTTACATTTCTGTACACATTCACTCTCTCACTCACACCTTGTCCCAAGAACCGAGGGGAAAGGACTAAGAGACCTCTAACTTCTAACTACGAACCTTCTATTGACTAGGCGTTAGGATGAAACGATTCTTCAGATTTCCTGCTGCTGATGATAACCTGAAAATGTTTTGAGTAGAGGTATGAGCCTACTCGCTCAGTGAATAGCATTTCACTTAGCTATCACTAAACAACTCATCAGGTTTATAAATTGAAATTAACATAAATGCAGAACTAAGCAAGGCAGTTCTAATAACATAACAAACATACAGATAATAATCACATTCTAAATCATCAACAGGTAATTCAGGTATATAAACAGTTATATAAATTTACTGTGAACCTATATGATTATTTATTCATTTTATTATTTTGCCCTAAATATATGCAGTGTACTCTGCATATAAGGATCTGCAACAAGTCCATGCTACGGCCCCACCGTACAAGACTTAGCGACACACCCGGGGAGTGCTAAGTCTGACTACTCGTCCTGGTCTGCACAGGACACAGGCTCCTCGGCCTCCTCGCACAACCACGTGTGCTGCACAACCACGTGTGCTCTCGACTCCTCCTTAAACCTGAGTACACCGACGGAGAGTCACAGGGTTACCTTCGCAACACAAGCACGAATGGTGTTAGATAACCAAGTTTTCTGGTGATATCGCAATGCCATTGTGACACAAGCACAATTGTTGTTAGACACTGCCCTTTTTCTCTTTCCTCGTTTGTCCGCGACACAAGCACGGATGATGTTGCAACACGAGTTTCACCCCAAAGTTGCAGACCCGTCTAAGGGGTTCTACGGTGTTAGGGCATCTAGGTCTATACTTGATTAACAATTAAACATTTAAACAGTAATAACACATTTCATGCATTTTGCACAATCTAAACATCACAAAAGCACATATATATATTTATCATACATAAACAGGATTCAGAATCATTCATCCAGTTTCAATGCTAAACATCAATATTTGAAATTAGTTAATACATTGCAACAATAATACAGGAAATTTCATCATTTTCATTAAGCATATCACGTAGTTCAATTCTAATGAGTCTAACATACTCTATTGTATGAACTATACTGTTTAGAAGTTATATCAATTGATACAGAAGCAATTAAACATTTAAATTGAGTTAAATATTGATTTCTAAATGAACTACTACTCACAATTCTGGAACTCGGCCGATCGGCTGACAACTCGGCCGATCCAAACCCTGGTCGATTTCCTATAAAGGGAAACTCGGCCGAATCATGCCCAATTCGGCCGATCAAAACACTGATCGTCAATTCTAATAAAGGAACTCGGCCGAATCATACGCAATTCGACCGAACAGTGTACAGACTAAAAACTAAAACGAACCTGTTGCAATGGAACAGTGCACGCACACACGTCTAGGTTGGGATCAAGCTCAGCTGGTGCTAATATTTGGCTATTGGTTGCGGATTTGTGGTCTGGACCTCAAGGTGAATTCGTTGGCGTCAATATCACCTTTTCCTGGAGATTTGCGCGCCCAAGAGCTCCTGGTTCGAGCCTGCTGCAAGTAGCAGTTGCTTCCTACGTATAGGTTGAAGAAAGGACCCGGCCAGGCGCCGAATCGAGGGCTAGGGCTTCGGATTTTTGCTTAGGCCTCTTGGCCGAACTCCATGGCGTCGTTTTTGTGTGCTGGCTGCACCCGAAGGGGCGCCTAGCTACTTCTGTAGCTACTGGCCGCCGGCCGCCGAAGCTGCTAGGGCCGCAGGTGGCTGGAAGTGCCGCTAGGGCGGGCTAGAGGAAGAAGAAAGGAAGGGGAAGGTGGCGCCCTGGCTGGTCGGAGGTGAAGGGTTCGAGAAAATCGCCCCTTAATCGTCCCTGCTCTCCCTTTCTCTGCAGGTCGCGCGCTACAGTGCGCCGACCCTCCCTGTTGTATCGGGTGAACGAAGAAGAAGAGATAAGGGTCAGATTCGCGGAGGGGGGCCGAAGTGCAATTTTCCCAGCAAAAACCAAAAATTACAACTAGGTCCCTAGACACTCAAATGCCCATATCTTTTAACTCGGAAGTCGGTTTCGAGTGATTTTTCTTGCAACGGTTTAAGCAAGGAATTCTCTATAATCCTCGAAGTGCAAAACATTCTAAAAGGACTATTTTACTGGATCAAATCTCTAATTACAACTGTGATTGCTTGATTCAACTTAATGTACTAAATAACCAACATTGACATTATTAATTGCCTCAGGTGATTCAATCTTAGCTATTAATTTGCCTCTTAGCTTATCTTGATTATCCATGATATTTAATATGATACTCAACACTAATTGAGATGTTTTCGCGTAATTCGAGGTATTTATTAGTTAATCATGGAGTGGGTCGTAACAACCTTTTCCCCTTAAAAGAATTTCGTCCCGAAATTCATAAAAGGGAAAGGAAACATGTTACTCCTTTCTGACTCGTATTCCTTCGTAGCTCCCTCTTGGTTAAGATTTCTCCACAAAATTATTACTAATGGTATCTCACAATTCGTGAGTTTCTTGATCCTCTGATCAACCATCTGTATAGGTCCCTTAACCTATGATACATCTGATCTGATTCCAGATCGACCCACCAAACATCGTCTTTCCAAAATTGTTATAGCAGTATCTCACTTTATGGTAATTACCAAGAAATTATTATACTATTCATGCAAACAAACTAAAGTTCTTAAATAAACAGAATGCATGTCAATTTGGTACTAAAATAAAATCATGCAATTTAACTGTTAAACATCATCACATGTCATAATGAAAATTGATATCAAAATACTTGATTCATCGTACACCCTATCCTTAGGGTTTCATTTGCCTTGTTCATTCATCACATGCCAACACCCTACTCTTAGGGTTATCTCATTCACTAATCACATGGCAATACCCTACTCTTAGGGTTTCCACTATCTCATCTGTTTGATTGCAATTCAAATCACAATACAGTATTATTCTGGAACTGGCAGAGCAGTATACTTCAAATCATTGTAATTACTGAGTAATGTTTATATCATGCATGCAGGCAGATTAAAAATTTCATAAATACCCCAAACTCAAATCAATTTTGGCACATACATACTAAATTCATGCAATTGAACATCTTATTACACCAATAAGAGTAATTTACTTCACCTATAAGAAACCATCTATAATATTTATCAATTGTCTGCAATTTCTCGAAGTACGTGCATATTAACCAAATTTCCTGGTTTATGCACCACATAACTCAATTAAGAGTTATTTACGTATCATATCACAAATATTTAATAGTACTTGAGAATTTCTGATAATATCTTCAGAGAAATGTGCCAATTCATGTAAATTTTAAGTCATACACATTAACATAACAGGAAGCATGTAATTAGGTTTATTTACATATTTTAATGCTATCTTGCTATCTTGAGATCATGCATCTAATGATTTACCAAATCTGTGTTTTCTGGATTTATACTCAAACTGTACCATTATCAGTTGTGTATTTTTAAACTCAATATGATATGATTGAAACTGGATTACCAAGCAACCTAATAATTTTATCCATGTATATCTTAATCAAGTCTCGAGACATCACAGGTTGACTTAATATGAAGAAAGCGAGTAGACTAAATTAATCTATCCACGATCATTCATATCAAATCACAACCTCTAGGTGTCTTGGGGAATCTTACCACAAAATCCATTGTGATAAATTCCCATTCCCATTCAGGCATAGAAAAAGATTACAAGGTAGCTATAGATCTCTAGGGTTCAGCTTTAACCTACCGGTATACACTACTTCTAACCACGTACTCAGTTACATCCTTCTGCATATCTAACCATCCATTTCAACTTCTTGGAATTCATATACATCTTAGTGTTTTCCTGAAAACATAGCATACATCAATACATACACTTCTATAAAAATTCTTTTCTTCCAGGCTTTTCCCCTTAAAAGAATTTTACTCTATCTCAAGGTACACACAACATGTCATGCTAATACAACACCTTATCACCTAAAAACTTAAACTCTAGTCTCTTTTTCCTCCTATCAAGTTATGCATGGTCTGGTTTAACTCACTATCATCCTATAGTAGTTCTTTGATCTGATTATAAGAAGTAAGCTTTACTTACATCTATACAATCAAATCACTCTGTGCTGTCACCCCTAAGTCTAAGTTCAACTTCCACATTACTACTAGCAGGTCTCTATTGAAACCTATCATAGAGAATGCATTGGCTGTTGAACTTGACTTTCTACTGAAAACATTGTCCACCACATTCTCTTTACCAGGGTGATAATCTATTGTCACATCATAAGGATAGTGACACCATGTCTTTAAAACATGAACTACATCAACTATCTTTAAATCATAATCGGGTAATACTCCGCTTTCTATGTTACTTACTTATTGTTACATTTTAGGTTTATGTCTTACTCATTCCTCTAAATCATTTCATGTTGTTCATGTACCGATCAGATTATCTACTTCAAAACCCTAGATCACTATCAAAGCCAGTTTACTTTTCATAGAACAAATCTCAAGATCTTATTTTACAAAAATACTAGTATTCAAGGTTACATCACTAATGATATCCTTTAAACTACTTCAACCCTAATCATTTTAGGGTTTTGGTCTATATCAATATCATAGCATTATTGTGTGTGTGTGGTCGATCATATAGATCAAATTGAGTTGCTTGGGTCAATAACATCTTAACCCAACACTCAACTTAATCGTATGGCTGAAAATTCAGTTTTCATAATAGTTTCTGTAATGCGTTTATTAAACTGCTAAAAGAAGCTCCAAAAATTCTGGCAATTTTATATGTTGTGCCTAATAAAGTTTTAGACCTCCAGTAAAAATTTAAGGTCATTTAAAGTTACCAATAATTAATTAAAAATCGAACAGTGCTCTGCTATATTGCAGTCTGCAGCAGGTTCGGCTGAGTTACAAACTCGGCCGACACCCTTGCTGTAGAGGTCAAAAGTCATCCAAAAATTACGAAAATTATACAGAGTGTCTAAAATTGTATTGTTCAAGCAAAGTTAAAATTTGAGATCAATTGGATATACCAATAAAAAGATAAAATCCAATTACCACACTGCTATATCATTCAGAAAATGTGATCGGTCGAGTTTGAAACTCGGCCGATAAACAAGTCAGAACTTTATTCAAAAATTCTGATATTTTCCAATGTTGTCTATATTTCATACATCCAAATCATATCCAAAATTGGGCTAAATCAGAATTACACATAAAATACTAAAAATCATTTAGTGAGACATTCTATTTATCAAATTATGTATTCATATGTCATTAAAATCCTAATTTGGGCCAATTAGGGTCTATGCTTCTCAAACCCTAATTCTCAAGACAAAAGAACATTTATACTTCTATTCTTATTTTACTTGTTAATAGGAGTCATTAGATCCCAGTAACGCATCCTGCCAGCCGGACCAGGCTGAACCTGTAGTCCTGAAGCCAAGAGCTACTCGAGATTATTCAACCCCTATTAATCTTAAACATGTGGAAAGAATATCCACTCAGGGCAACCTCATTTAAACACAGTTTCGGGTCTACATTAATACAAAGGAAACAAACATTAAACAATTCACTTCATGACACAACAATATAAAATAATCATGTTTACCTTACAAACTGGAAATTTCATTTCATGCATATAAAAGCATTTCTAGTGATCTTTAAATCAGATAAACAATAATAGACAAGAGTTGAATCGCATCTTATATGTAATCTCTTTATTCCTTTATTAATTTCTGATCTCTTAACCCTAAGATTTCTAGGGTTTTCTCTCTAGCCTATCCTTCCTCTGCATACCTGGCCAGGGCATCCAGAGAAGAACAGACAGAGTAGCTTGATACTGGTCAATCTAAGTATTCGGACACCTGGCCAGGGTATCTAAACACTCAGACCTTCCAGAGCTAAAACTCATCATTTATTATTCGCCTTACTTATAACTTTATTCTTTGACCTTAATGATTCTTATCGACTCAACTTAAGCTCATTACTTGATTCTCGTGACCACATCCTCTTCCTGCTATCTGCAATAATATAACAGAACACTTCCTGTTAGAAAATTACAGATAGAAGAAAGACACCTAAACCTTAATCCTATTGGTCTCTTATCGTCCCCTGACCTTGAGTAACTACGTACTCAAACCAAGGCTCTGATACCAAAATTGTCACACCCCGATCTCACATTAACCACAAACCGCAAGATTAGGCGCGACAGGGTGGGATTTACACATAAGCCAACCACTCTTCACTTTTTAAAACATTTTAAAGAGATTAATAGGATAATCTGATTTATGCTGTAAAAATAAAACTAAACAAACTGCGGAAGCATCTTTATTAACTGACTAGCAATATAAGCAGAGTCTACAACATATTACATTTATCCGACATAAAATAAAGCATAACAGACAATTTACATTTCTGTACACATTCACTCTCTCACTCACACCTTGTCCCAAGAACCGAGGGGAAAGGACTAAGAGACCTCTAACTTCTAACTACGAACCTTCTATTGACTAGGCGTTAGGATGAAACGATTCTTCAGATTTCCTGCTGCTGATGATAACCTAAAAATATTTTGAGTAGAGGTATGAGCCTACTCGCTCAGTGAATAACATTTCACTTAGCTATCACTAAACAACTCATCAGGTTTATAAATTGAAATTAACATAAATGCAGAACTAAGCAAGGCAGTTCTAATAACATAACAAACATACAGATAATAATCACATTCTAAATCATCAACAGGTAATTCAGGTATATAAACAGTTATATAAATTTACTGTGAACCTACATGATTATTTATTCATTTTATTATTTTGCCCTAAATATATGCAGTGTACTCTGCATATAAGGATCCGCAACAAGTCCATGCTACGGCCCCACCGTACAAGACTTAGCGACACACCCGGGGAGTGCTAAGTCTGACTACTCGTCCTGGTCTGCACAGGACACAGGCTCCTCGGCCTCCTCGCACAACCATGTGTGCTGCACAACCACGTGTGCTCTCGACTCCTCCTTAAACCTGAGTACACCGACGGAGAGTCACAGGGTTACCTTCGTGACACAAGCACGAATGGTGTTAGATAACCAAGTTTTCTGGTGATATCACAATGCCATTGTGACACAAGCACAATTGTTGTTAGACACTTCCCTTTTTCTCTTTCCTCGTTTGTCCGCGACACAAGCACGGATGATGTTGCAACACGAGTTTCACCCCAAAGTTGCAGACCCGTCTAAGGGGTTCTACGGTGTTAGGGCATCTAGGTCTATACTTGATTAACAATTAAACATTTAAACAGTAATAACACATTTCATGCATTTTGCACAATCTAAACATCACAAAAGCACATATATATATATATTTATCATAAATAAACAGGATTCAGAATCATTCATCCAGTTTCAATGCTAAACATCAATATTTGAAATCAGTTAATACATTACAACAATAATACATGAAATTTCATCATTTTCATTAAGCATATCACGTAGTTCAATTCTAATGAGTCTAACATACTCTATTGTATGAACTATACTGTTTAGAAGTTATATCAATTGATACAGAAGCAATTAAACATTTACATTGAGTTAAATATTGATTTCTAAATGAACTACTACTCACAATTTTGGAACTCGGCCGACCAAACTGGAAACTCGGCCGATCGGCTGACAACTCGGCCGATCCAAACCCTGGTCGATTTCCTATAAAGGGAAACTCGGCCGAATCATGCCCAATTCGGCCGATCAAAACACTGATCGTCAATTCTAATAAAGGAACTCGGCCGAATCATACGCAATTCGGCCGAACAGTGTACAGACTAAAAACTAAAACGAACCTGTTGCAATGGAACAGTGCACGCACACACGTCTAGGTTGGGATCAAGCTCAGCTGGTGCTAATATTTGGCTATTGGTTGCGGATTTGTGGTCTGGACCTCAAGGTGGATTCGTTGGCGTCAATATCACCTTTTCCTGGAGATTTGTGCGCCCAAGAGCTCCTGGTTCGAGCCTGCTGCAAGTAGCAGTTGCTTCCTACGTATAGGTTGAAGAAAGGACTCGGCCAGTCACCGAATCGAGGGCTAGGGCTTTGGATTTTTGCTTAGGCCTCTTGGCCGAACTCCATGGCGTCGTTTTTGTGTGCTGGCTGCGCCCGAAGGGGCGCCTAGCTACTTCTGTAGCTACTGGCCGCCGGCCGCCGAAGCTGCTAGGGCCGCAGGTGGCTGGAAGTGCCGCTAGGGTGGGCTAGAGGAAGAAGAAAGGAAGGGGAAGGTGGCGCCCTGGCTGGTCGGAGGTGAAGGGTTCGAGAAAATCGCCCCTTAATCGTCCCTGCTCTCCCTTTCTCTGCAGGTCGCGCGCTACAGTGCGCCGACCCTCCCTGTTGTATCGGGTGAACGAAGAAGAAGAGATAAGGGTCAGATTCGCAGAGGGGGCCGAAGTGCAATTTTCCCAGAAAAAACCAAAAATTACAACTAGGTCCCTAGACACTCAAATGCCCATATCTTTTAACTCGGAAGTCGGTTTTGAGTGATTTTTCTTGCAACGGTTTAAGCACGGAATTCTCTATAATCCTCAAAGTGCAAAACATGCTAAAAGGACTATTTTACTGGATCAAAGCTCTAATTACAACTGTGATTGCTTGATTCAACTTAATGTACTAAATAACCAACATTGACATTATTAATTGCCTCAGGTGATTCAATCTTAGCTATTAATTTGCCTCTTAGCTTATCTTGATTATCCATGATATTTAATATGATACTCAACACTAATTGAGATGTTTTCGCGTAATTCGAGGTATTTATTAGTTAATCATGGAGTGGGTCGTAACACTAACACTGGTTCAATTGACCTAAACGAAGCCTTCTGGAGGTAGAGTAGGAAGGTTAATGAAAACCTTTGGTTCATGAAGCAAAAGATTCTAGGCCAGGGACAAGAAAGAGAGGAAGGAATCTAAGTCTAAAACCAACTTACCAAGTTGGATCTAAAGTGAAACTACCAATTTCTACTTTTCTCTTTATTCTTCCCAAAATTCACCCTTGAAATCACCCTTCTGTTCATCTTTTTAGATTTTAGGGCTTTGTCTGTGTAGAGGATCAAAAAACAAATCCAACAACATAAATTACATCGGATTCTGATATGTATAAGAAAATTTATGGTTGTATTTGTGATTGGTTGAGTTGGGTGGCGGTGCAGCTCAAAATTACTAGTTTATGAATCTGCCAAACTTGTTGATTCTACGAAACAATTAATTGTTGATCTATCAAACCATTGGTTATTGAATCTACCTAACCATCACTTGTTGAACCATGAGTTGTGAGTCTGTCAAACCATTGGTTGTAGAGTCTACTAAACCAGTAGTTGATCAATTCGCCAAATAATTAGTTGTCAAAGCATCACTTGTGAGTTTGTCAAAATACTAGTTGTTGAGTCTACCAAACTATGAGTTGAACCATCACTTTGTTGACAGAAGGTATGTCTCTATGAAAACTAAAAGTGTCATAACTTTGTCATTTTAACTCCTATTTACTTCATTCCTTTTTATTTAGATTCATAATTGAATTATTTACACTTATATAATAAAAGTTTTATAAAACTATCAAGTAATAATTTCTCAATTAGTTCATTAAATTATTAATTTGTGATCTCTTTCTACCTACATGTATGTGTTATTATAAAATTGACTAATATCCAAACCTTGATGTTTGCTCAAATCATGATTTATACTTACCAAAGAAAAAGTTTGAGCTAAGACAAAATTGAAATCAACCAATAATAATACAAAGTGATAATAAAGGTGTGCCTACCATCAAGATTATCTCAAACCCTCATATTACTAGTAAAGCACAGTTTGTACTGTAACACTTCAGTTATTGAAAGTGTGACATGCCTACAAAATTTTTGGTCATTGATAGGTATGAATATTGTGGGTGCATAATATTAACCAAAAAAATTATCAGTCATACCTTCCAGTACCATGCAAATGACTAAGATCCATAACACTATTTGTGATAAAATTGAAAAAGATTTAAGGGTATTCATATAGGAAAATGTGTAAAGGCATGAGACATGGTAGCAAAGTCTCCTATAAGTAAATTACAAGCCTGATCAATATATGTGGGTATTTATTTTAGATGTATAAGAAATTAAAAAAAGCCATGTATATGAAAAACTATTGGGATATTTGGATAAGTAGGGTGCTAACTCGCTTCATCTACTTCTTTATAAGTACACGAGACAAACTGCCATCACTTGTTTTATTACTTGGACATATTTTAAACACCATTAATTTATTACAAGTGATAATAGTTTGCGAGCTATTTGTTTCAGTAGTGATATTGACATCTGCTTTGATCAGTAGGTTCCTCAAGAAGAAACTATCTCTCAAAAAATATTTACAAGCCAATCATATAATCCTACTCAATCTCATAGTTGATCTCCTTGTAAACAATGGAATACTAGACACAAAATGTCTTTCAAAATACCTCAAAAACAACGTTATCTCAAAGATCTCCTCAGTTGAACCTCCAAACACTTCCTTGGGTCATGATGAGTGGAGACAAAGTCATGAGGGTGATGGTAATATCTCATTCTAATATGCCTGCACCCTACTCTTGGGGTCCCTGGATAGTTGAAAGTGATTAGGAATTTTGGTCAGACCACCAAAATTCTTACTCACATCTTGCTCATTTAGCACACAACCATCTTCATCGATGTAGAATAAGAAAAAAGGAACATGTTGATGATAAGCTCTACCCACAATGCCACAATGATGACGAAATGCTACTACATGCTCTTTGCAACTACACTGATAGCATAACCATCCATGATCATGTCAACAATATAATGCCTACTCTACTACATGCTCTTTGCGACTGCACTTATAAAATAACCATCCATGATCATGTCAGCAATATAATGCCTACTCTACTACATGTTCTTTGCGACTACACTTATAGCATAACCATCCATGATCATGTCAGCAATATAATGAGGCATTCATGCTTTTCACCAATATAAAAATTCATCAATAATATGGAATATATATTTTGATAAGGGCAATCCTTGTTGGTTGCACACTTTTAATATGACTTGTTAGTATACCCAGAAAGCAAGGCCAACAATGGTTTTTATTGTAGATGCAAATCACTCTCTCTTACAGGTGATGACATCATGGATACAATGAACTTAATGAAAGAAACTCATGATGTGAAGTTTATAGCTTTCCATAGAGTAGAAGAATGTAATCTATCTAGGAGGCACCCCAACAAGGACATACAAAAAGTGAGATCAGAACGACAAGATATTTTATTGGTGGTAGTTAGAGACCACTTTGGTGACTGGATCACTACGTCAAGCCAGATTAAGTTCATTGTAAGAATGGTGGAGGTTGAGTTGAGATGCATTCTAGAAGGTCTCTAGGGCTAGTTGTGGAAAAAAAATTACCTACACTGTGATATTGAATTGGATTCACCACCCATCGTCCTACTCTATGATTCAAGGGCTCCCCCTGCTTACTACTACTAGATTTGAAGAGTTAAGAGGATGCAATTGATGACTACTATCCAGTTCAGTTCAATGAATGTAATCTGACCTTGTAGTTGACACCATGGCAAAGGTTCAACTAAAAAATATTTTTGTTTGGAGTTCAGTGCTCCTCCTTAATCTCTTATCAATATGTTTCTTCTAGATAGACAAGACACTACTCCTAGCTTTATTCCCTCTTGAATTTAAGACTTTTTAAATATTGATGTAATAGCATTTTGTTTGGATGACTCCAGAAGAAGCGCGAGATAAACAAACTAGCTTGCAGATTCCCTTAGAAAATGTTTTAAATTTTTTATTATTGGAAATATCACTAGTTTTATGGAAAGTCTAGGTCAACATTCATACAAATACATTCTTCAAGAAAAGTGAACATCAATGTAGGTTAAATGTGACCCCCCTCAATTAACATAAAATTAATCAACTATCTAATTGGTTGCGAGTAACCTCGGTGTAGATCGCTTCACCATTTGATGACCACCAATAGATGAGTGAACAAAGTGCAAAGAAAACATATATGAATCGCATGACACTAATTTCTTAGTTTAGATTGAAGTTCTTTTCTTGTCAAGCACCCTCCCCCCTTACTATCCAAAGGAAAGAAAGGAATAAGTGAACTATCATTAGGATCCCATATTAATCTCTTCGGTGCAATACCAATATTTTCGGAGGAAAATAACCTTTTTATGGCTTTAAAAAGTAAGTACAAGTACAATCAAATACGAAACTGCAGAACAAATGGAGGGATAGCATGAGTGAAGTTATTTCCCTACTGTTTAAGTAAACGAAATTGCGGAATGTAGTGGATTTTGTATCACATGTTTCCAATGGGTGTCCTTTGGAACTCGCGTAGGAAATTCACTTCGCTGTCACCATAGAGGAAAATATTCCCCTCCATGCCTGCTTTGTACCAAACACGATCGCGCAGCTCTTAAATGTCCGGTTAATTTATTATTCATCTATCTATAGCCTTTTCCCTTGCACACCGACTACCTACTTTATCCCTGTCTGCTCTACACCTCTTTCACTATCTCCCTCCCAGATGTCCGTCTTTTATCACTTTTAACCCTCTATTCTCGTAAGTTGAACTCCTGTAGAAGACGCCACCGAGTTATGTTGTTCGTCTAAACATGTAGAATCACTGATTTGATACATCTTAAACTCTTTCTTATCTCTTAATATCTGTTGGGCTATATCTGCTGCTGCCGTCTCTCTCTCTCTCCAGTCTCCAACACTCCACCCCCTGCACACACACACAACCTCGTTTGTCCAGGCTCTTTATAATTACCTCATTCGACTCCTTAAGACTACCCGTTCCTCCCTTTCTCCTTCTTCTTCACAGACAGCTAGCGACCCCCAACCATGGCAGACCCTTACACCAATTTCCTCAAGGGATACTTAGGTTACCAGCGTCAGCAGACCTTCTTCTCCAACCCGCCGCAACATCCACCGTCTCAGCCTCCCTTCACTTCTCCTCCTCCGCCCATCTCCGTCCTCCCTTCCTTGAGCTTCTATAACAGCTACAGTTGCACCAACAGTTACTACTACACGAACTACAGCTCGACAGCACAGCATCAGAGAACAACCCCCTTGCCTGCTGCTTCCGCCGCAACGCAGACCTACTCGCCGCCACAGTCTCCTCCCCTGCGTGAAGCCCTCCCCCTCCTCAGCCTCAGCCCCACGAGGCGAGACCCGGAAGAGCAGCAGGAGGAATCCTCTTCCTGCAATGCGTTTGGAAACTGGAAGCTTCGGAGTAACGCGGCAGTCAACTTGGAAGTTGAAGGTGGGGAGGACGACACGGGTGCCGTTACTGTGGCTCTCCACATCGGCCTGCCGAACCCGCCTTCTGCTGATCTGGTGTCAACAGTGACGTCTGCACAGCAACAGCAACAGCATCAGCAAGGAGAAGCCTGCGGAGGCGGAGGAGGAAGGGAGGCCGGTTCCTCTTCCACCGATTACAGCTGCCCAAGCAGCAGTACTGGAGCCATAGGGAGACTAAACAAAGGGCAGTACTGGATCCCAACTCCTTCCCAGATCTTGATCGGACCGACACAGTTCTCCTGTCCTGTCTGCTGCAAGACCTTCAACAGATACAACAACATGCAGGTAAGCCATATGATTCATCAATCAAAGTCTGATTTGACCAGAACTGATCCCATTTGCAAAACTTATCACATGGAAATAAAGAAACCCTAATTATGTTTTTCTCGTTTGCTCCTGCCTTCGTTTCACCTTCCGATCTTTTCAATTCCACTGTCTTCATGGCCGTCGGCATGCCCAATCGCTTTCCACATATATGAAAGTTAGTTGGCATCATATATATGCTAAGCAGCAGATCCTTGGGGCTTTTGGATTTGCCGGGTATAGAATCTAGCTAAAGTAAGAACCTCACTTTCCCCCATCTCTAGAGCTGATGCGACCCAACAATCTAGTAGCCAAGATCTTCCTTCCTTCTTCATCCTGCTCTGGCACCTTTTGAATGGTCTCATTGCAGTTGGCAATCAATTTGGCAGACCTGCCTCAGCAGCTGAAAGAAGAAAAGAGAGAAGAAAGGAAAAAAGATCTCCATCTGAATCTTGTTGTTTCACAGGGAAGGGGTGCTGCTTGTGCCAGTCCTAAAACCGCGGACTGAAGCTGGACTGGAGTCTGGCATGGGGAGCAGTATAATTGAATTCAAACCCCTCTCTTTTGTAGTCTATGCTGCTGTGTTCTGCTGATCTATCGCTCTGGGCCACAACTATAGCCCCAGAAACCCCTGCCAGTATCAGATATAGTGGTCAGAACACATGGATTGTTCCTCCCAGTTCCATGAAAGCTGATATTCCAGCTTTCGCCCCTTCTCTCTTCCTTTTGCCCATGAATCCCACAAGCCCCACTGGTCATCTGCCTGCACTCCTTTTCCTCCTAAAGGTTAATTGGGTTATCTTTGCTAGTTCCATCAGGCATCAGCAAAGCTTTTCTGGCCTTTTCAAAACATTTATAACAAGCTGCATGTGCGCAGATTTAATTTCTACAAGGCTAGCTATATAATGATTTGGAAACTTTTTATATAATAACACACATTGTTCTCTAATCATGTCCTATATATCACTGACAGTCATGATGATCATCAATTAGTCTCTAATCATGCTCCTTACGTCTAATCTCACAGATGCACATGTGGGGGCATGGCTCTCAGTACCGGAAAGGTCCTGAATCCTTACGCGGAACGCAACCGACGGCGATGCTCCGTCTGCCATGCTACTGCTGCGCGCCGGGGTGCCGGAACAACATCGACCACCCGCGATCCCGGCCGCTCAAGGACTTCCGAACACTACAGACACACTACAAGCGCAAGCACGGCATCAAGCCCTTCATGTGCCGGCGCTGCGGCAAGGCCTTCGCCGTACGTGGAGACTGGAGGACACACGAGAAGAACTGCGGCCGGCTCTGGTACTGCGCCTGTGGGTCCGACTTCAAGCACAAGCGCTCGCTCAAGGACCACGTCCGCGCGTTCGGTCGCGGCCACGCGGCGTACGGGATCGAGGACGATGAGAGCTGCGGCGGTGGTGTCACTGGGAGTGGAGCGAGCAGGAGGGTTATTGCGTTAGATGATGATGACGATGATGAGGAAGAAGAAGAAGAGCCGTCGTCTGAGATAGAGCAGGACTGCTATGCTGGTCCCGCTGGCCGATCAAGGTAGCTGTAGCTGGGTTATAGTTGCTGTAGCATTGGTATATATTTGGCAGGGTAGTTTGGACGGATGGAGATATATGCTTGCTGCTGGAACAGAAATGAACTATATAGCAGACATACAATGATGATGATACCAGTGAAGAGAGATGAAGGAGCTAGATGCACACATTATAGTACTACAATGCATGCATGACGTACTAGATGAACTTGTTATATAATGACTTTGGGATTTAATACAACATTTTGCTAATGAGTTTATTACCTGTTTGATGTCGTTGCTGTCTTTCTGGACTTTTTGCATCTCAATTTAATTACTACGTCTTAAGTACACGTAATATAGTTGTAGTAAGTGTTTATATCGTGCTGGTAAATTTTTATCTACCAACAATGTCTCATTGTTTTAGGGTAACTGTTGCATGTACTCTCATGCATGCACTTCTTTATTTGCCTACTTGCGTTGTTAGTTAGTAGTACACCTTTGCTCAGGATGAATATTGTATTGTTTCTAAAACTTGATATATAAAACACATTTTAAGTAACTTTAAATTCTTTAGCATTATACTGATTTACTTTTCTTTTAAGTGTTGTTGAAAAGAATATCATAAAGTTTATTAAAGCAACAGTTTAATTTAATTCGCTACTGTATCGACCATTTGTCATGAAATAAAAGCAATGATACCACAATTCTTTTCTTGTGGCTCGCGTTGGAGGTGAACATGGTTCAGTTCCCATTTGTTTATAAGCTTTGTGGGTTCAACCAAGCCGTTAACTATTGTTGGAAACTAACAGAACAGTCAATCGCGATTATGCAATTTAATTGTAAGCTATAGAAGTTGAAAGTTTCGGTAGTGAAATGACTTCATCACTTGATGTTGAATACCAAATGGTAAACAAGAAAAACCCTTCACCCCTCAGCCCACGCACACATTCATTTTAATAGTGTAGTCATGTAAGACATTACATTGACACATTCTATTTGACATCACAATCAGAGACAAACAAAAAAAATCAATGATTTACTTCAATAGATTTGACACCTTGTCAAATTGAATTGTTGGTGTCCATTTGCAATTGTTTCTAAACCAAGCTATTCGATTTCTTATGGACAAGACTATTGGTCAATTTAGTTTGCTTTGATTTGATTGGTAGTTTAGCATGCCTTTATTATGATGATGATGATGATGATTATTATTATTATTATTATTATTATTATTATTATTATTATTATTATTATTATTATTATGATCATCGTCGTCATCATTATTGTTATTATTACTATTATTATATTTATTATTTATCTATTATTATTGTAATTATTATTATTATTGTTGTTGTTGTTATGATATTAGTATTAATACTATTGTTGTTGTTATGCATAGAGTGTTTGGCATACTCTTGTAATGAGTATTGGACGATGGAAAAGTATCATGCAGTTGTTGTGGTTTCCTATATCAGAGAACCTATCAACCAAAAAGATGATGTTATTCATAAAATTTTGAGGACTCAAGATTATATAGATTTCTTAGAATATAACTTCAGCCCCTTCTCTCCATTTTCCATTAATCGTATGAAGCTTCCAATATCATTAAGAACAACCCGACCGCTGTGGCTCAGTTGGTTAAGGCACAGTTGCCCCCCCGGGGTCCCGGGTTCAAAACCCGCCGTGGCACAACGTATTTACAACCTCTTGGGTCATCCGGGCTCTGACACCTATTTTGGGAGGGGGGGCTAATGGCCCTTTCATATCCAAAAAAAAAATATCATTAAGAACTTGTGATATTTTTGCACGTTATTCGTCATGATGTCTATCTTTTTTACCATCTTTCTTTTTTGATGATCTTCACTACATTGGTAAAATAAAATTGATATTTAAGAAATAAATGTGAACAAAACTTTCTCAATTTAACATATTTTTATACCACTATGTATATAGTCGCCTTGGGTGATCACATTCATTTTGGAAAGAAATACATCAATTGAATTTCTATTTTTTGAATGAGAAAAGAGATAGTTCTAAGATGAGATTCTAATGTTCTTTTTCCATCTTATGCTTTTGAAATCTTCTCTTTATACAACGTGTACAATGAAATTTTCATCTAAATAGATCATTCACATTCACATAGGAATATATAAACTTGATCTTATGATTTTTCACTACAAAATCATTGCTAGTATCATTATTCAGAATCAAAAGTCATTAACTTGCAATCAACTTTGTTAAAGAAAAGTATATTCTTATATAAATAAGCAAACATTTAGAATAAAGCCACTCAATACGTCCTAACTGTCTTTATTCCATTGTTATTTACAATTTGGGTTCTCAAATTCATTTCACTCAGCTCACAATCTATTTCATAATATTTACCACTAGACCGTGATATTGTAGGATAGTAAGATCGAATTCAGCATTGTAATCTAAATCACTTGACACTAGTAACTAACGTGAACGGAAAAGATATTATCTTGACTTTTTACCAAGCAATTCTATTCAAACATAGGTTAGCCGAATCTCTTATCCGCTTTTCCGTATTGTATAAAGTATGAAATTACATTTGAATATAGACTAGAGGATTCGTGTTTAGTCTTATCACTCGTGCTCCTTTGATCTCATCCTCCAATGTGTCCCAACAAATTATCAATGAGCCGTGTTTTCCAGTAGTTTATCTTTGCCACCTTTATATTATAGGCCCTTATTGGGGAAGAGGTCACGCCATTTTAATTCCTGTCACCTTTTGCAGTGGATATTGTTTTTATATCAGGATATAAACATGTGGAATTCCTACATCATATCTTTCTTTCAAGAATATATTTTTCTCCTTGATTTATAGAAAATGATTCACTAAACATACTATAATACAGAAACCAAATTTGTAATCGACCCAATAACAGCAAACGGTTCGACAAAGTTCCATTGACCGTCGCCCAAAAATAGTCATCCATGTTTGACGCAAACACACCTACTGTGTGTATTTGTAGTACTATTATGTTTATTTTCGGATAATTTTTCACCTAAAAAATTTAGAACTGCTAATTGGTGCATAACAGTAATAATTGGTGTCGGGTCTCTTCTAAAATTTGAACGACCATATATTATGATACACATTAATATACATATCAATACGTATTGGCAAAGAACAATACACAAAATTTTAGATGACGGTTACTGTGTTGTCATTTGAACCTTTTTTATGTATAGCAAGGTCCTTGATTCATTTATCCGATCTAATAATCAACGTCCACCACGTTGGAGTGCTGAAGAATAATTCTTGCCATGTCTACATTTATTAGTTCCCTGTAGTTTAAACCTTCTGTTCTTGCATAATTCTCAATAGGAAGGGCACAATTTTGATCACACTAAAAAAAGGACGTACTTTTTGTTTTTACTTGTAGCTGTTTTCTTCATATCTTCGCTAATCAAACTCACTATAAATGCTTTAATTAGTGGCAGAGGAAAATTTGTCGTTTTAAAGGATTGTTGTGGCAATACCCTTATACAGTATACTGTTTTGATCTAAGCCCGGGTTTGGATTCAATAGTTCTTTATAATTAGTTGGTTCGGCTAACTTCAAAAAAAAAAAAATAGTTGGTTCGGCTGCCTCTCATTCTAGCTATGCTCGTGAATGCCTACAAGGGTCTTTTCCAGTGATACTTTTGTATCATTTGCATGCCTGCAAGGAAACGATATCTTAGGTTTCCATTTTCCCTCTGTAGTCATGCTCAGATGGTTGGCACTCGACTCTGAGGTTGAATAAAGCCATACGTGTCTCTTAGGTCGTCAAAAGCAAACAGAAGAAATTAGATAAGATACCTCCCCTAAATTATCGAGCATATAAGATGTGATAAATATTCCTTATCTCATTATTCTAGCTAAATATATTCTCCGGCTTTTGTAATTAAGCGTCACCGCACCGCACTGGAAAGGTTCATCTATAAGCTTATTAAATATGGAACCAAATGGCATTTAGATGACACCTTTCGGAATAATATGGAGAGCATATTATGTCACTTCAAGTCCGGGCGCCATCTCATGTAGTTTTCATGCCCTCCCAATTTTCTCTGCTTGTGTTCTCCGTGTCGGATTATTCCTTGTTTGCGCCGCTTCCTTTCTACTTCATATGCAACAAGCTGCGTTGGCAGAAACCGAGCGGACGGATCCCGGGATTCCGTTCTTGCATTTGTTCCAGGTCCCCGGTTTCGGCTTGCCGGCCATGACGAGATAGTAAGATACGTAGGGGGACGGCTATGGTCCTCTCGAGTATCACATGCGGCCGCCGCTAGCTACCTTCCCGCTTCCTAAATGCACAAATTATTTATTCTTGCCCGATAGTGCCTTGGTGGAAAGAGATTGCATGCTCCTTTTTGCAACATCTTGGTATTTTTGTTGTTGTAAGGTCGGGGGGGTATTAATACTAAAGGAGTTGAACAAAGTAAAATATTCAACCATAAAATTGATCCTAATTAAATAAAAGATTCTATTGTTGCATTAGTGTCATAGATTGAAAAGTCCATACCATGAACACTAGTTTTCGATATATATGTATAGAACCAGAATGGAATATTCACGATATTGGGATTTGACTAGATTGTGATCTAATATCTGAAAATTCTTTGAATCGGGATTCAACTTTGTCATAAACACCGGTTAAGTTAAGGCCGGAATTAGATTTTAGTTTTTTAATTGTTTAGGGATTCTGATTTTAATTTAGATGTTATTAATTCATTAGGAATTAACCATTATCACACAACGTCATATATACAAATATTCATTAGATGACTTAACCAATATTCAGCTATCACATGAGCTAAGTATACAACGATTGTTTGAACCAGCACTCAAGATTTAAATAGCATTGAAGCAATACATAACATATTATATGGATCATGTTGTATATACGTGTTGGCGTTCATCTAAATTCTACTTCAAAGATATACTATACTAACATCGGTTCTTTTTATTGTTACACGTAGAGAAATGGTCAATTATAAATGTTAGAAATGTCGGAGATCGCACATGCATTTTTTCAATGAAGTAGTTTCAAAGAGAATGCAAATTTTAATCACATACATTATGACCAAGTAAGTATAGGTAATGTATTTGTATTTTGTGTATGGAAGCATTAACATCTCTAATGTGAATTTTGGAATTCATGATCCCTATATGAAGGGATTATCATTGCCTTGTAATTTCTATTAACTATCCTTTAAAGAGGTTTTCATGCAAAAAAAAAAAGGTTTTCATGCCTTATATATTTGATTCGTGTATAGGAGATTTGGTGACGACATTATTGAAGGGTTAAAAATGTATTTATCCACCGTTAGGCTGTTCACTAGGAATGGACATGGAATATGTCAGCTGTCCAAGAACAACAAGATTGTTCAATTTGTTGGATATGTAATATTTTGATAAAAGTAACTAGACAAGAAATATCACATAACAATTTCAAATCATTAGACGGATGTGCATTATAGATTTGATCATCATTTTCCGCAGACTATGAAGTTACTCAAAACAGACATACACGTTTCCATCCTAGTGTAATTTATGTTTTTGCAATGGGTCACCCAATTGGTAGGGAAGTGTGATTATATATATATATATATATATATATATATATATATATATATATATATATATATATATATATATATATGTGTGTGTGTGTGTGTGTGTGTGTGTATAAACAATTTACGATGTATTACAAAATGAGTATTTTTATTATAATTTTGGTCATCTGATTACAGTTTTGACTGTCTTATTAAAATATATGCCTTCCTATTACAAAATGGATGCACGGGTAACTAATCTTATTTATATGCATGATTAGTGAATGAATGACACACACATGCACACGTATACACACACACACACACACACAAACACACACACACACACACACACATATATATATATATATATATATATATATATATATATATATATATATATATATATATATATATATATATATATATATATAGTCAGGCTAGAATACACTCGAGTGTATCCGGAGCGGAATACACTCAAGTAGTTTTCCATGATGCAATATTTTTTTTTGAAAATCTAATCCGTTGATCTTCTTAAACATCTAGTGAACAACTCATACACAAAATTTGAGCACATTTGGATATGTATAGCTCATGCTATGATGACCGCAAAAATTATGCATTTCAAATTAGTTTTGCGCGTCGATTTTGTTGCCCTTGGATGAGTAACTTACACTCAGCCAAATGGGCTCAAAATTTGTATGTATCCTAGTTATAGTATGACAGTGAAGATCAACGGTTTACATTTTGCAAATAATAGTCTTGATATGCAAACACACTTGAGTGTATTCGTGTGATCCGTACACTCGAGTGTACGGATATATATATATATATATATATATATATATATATATATATATGTATATATATATGTATATATATATATATATATATATATATATATATATATATATATGCACATATGTGTGTATATATATATGTACTATAAAAAGAGGGAATTTTTCTATTTATTTACAAACCAGTCATTCAAACCCACTTTGACCAATCAGAAGTCAATATTTTGAGTTGACATTCTCTCCTTCATTTAGTCTTTGCTCATGTTTTTTCTCACTTTTTTTCTATTTTAATTTCTTGTAATTCACTCATCCTCAAAACTAAATAAAAAATGAATATCTCATCCATAACAACTCTCCACTCTCTCACAATATTCCTAACATCTCCTCAATTCACTCTCCCACTATTATTATCTCTCTTATACCACTATGTTTGTCTTATAATTTTTTCAAAAAATAACGGACTTTCACCCTCTGCTTACGCACTCATTAACTCAATAGTAATCACTTCCTACTCTCACGGCCCTCATCTCTCACAATAACGTTCCTTCCTATTTCATTCTCCAACAACCCCCAATATTCTCTCCCCACGGTTCCCAACTCCACATTTTCCACTCCCTTATTTAGTTATAAATTTAAATCAAAATCATTATTCTGTCAAAAACTTCTTCCCATTCTCACCACGCTCATCCCCACAATACGTCCCTTACTATCCCATCTTCAACTAAAGCCAACATTTTAAGTTGGCGCTCTCACCTTCATTCAATCTTTGCTCACGTTGTTTCTCACTTTTTTCCTATTTTAATTGCTTGTAATTCACTCATCCTCAAAATTAAACAAAAAATAAATATCCCATACAGAACGACTCCCAACTCTCTCACCACATTCCTTATAACTCCTCAATTTACTCTCCCACTATTATTATCTCTTTTATGCCACTATGTTTGTCTTACAAATATTTCAAAAAATAATGGACTTCCACCCTCTGCTTACGCACCCATAAACTCAATACTAATCACTTCCTATTCTCACATCCCTCATCTCCCATAATACACGCCCCTTCTTATTACATTCTCTAACAACCTCCAATATTCTCTCCCAACGGTTCCCAACTCCACATTTTCCACTCTCTTATTTAGTTACAAATTTAAATGAAAATTATTATTCTGTCAAAAACTACTTCCCATTCTCACCACGCTCATCCCCACAATATGCCCCTTGCTATCCATCCACAATACTCTCTCCCTCTCTCCACGACTCCATCTCATGTTTCTATCCTTACACCAACCAATGCTCTCCTCTATATCATTTTTTTCTTTGAAAACATTGCATGCTCGAGAATTAATTTTTGTAATAAAAATAAATGGTAAATATATATATATATATATATATATATATTTATGCACGTTCTTCTTTCTATATTAATGTTTGTTTTGAGTGTGCTTATATATATATATATATATATATATATATATATATATATATATATATATATATATATATATATATATATATATATATATATATACGATAAAAAGAGGGAGTTTTTTTGTTTATTTACAAACCAACCATTCAAACCCTCTTTGACCAATCAGAAGCCAACATTTTGAGGTGGCGTTCTCTCATTCATTCAATTTTTGCTCACATTTTTCTCACTTTTTTTTCTATTTTAATTGCTTGTAATTCACTCATCCTCAAAACTAAAAAAAATGAATATGCCATCCATAAAGACTCCCCACTCTCTCATTAAGTTTCTAACAACTCCTCAATTCACTCTCCCACTATTATTATCTCACTTATGCCAGTATGTTTGTCTTACAAATTTCTCAAAAAATAACGGACTTCCACCCTCCGCTTATGCACACATTAACTCAATAGTAATCACTTACTACTCTCACAGCCCTCATCTCCCACAATATACGCCTCTTCCTATTCAATTCTCCAACAACCCCAAATATTCTCTCCCCACAGTTCCCAACTCCACGTTTTCTCCTCCCTTATTTAGTTATAAATTTAAATTAAAATCATTATTCTGTCAAAAACTATTTCCCATTCTCACCATGATCATCCCCACAATACACCTCTTGCTATCCCCTCTTCAACCACCCACAATACTCTCTCCCTCTCTCCACAACTCCATCTCACATTTCTATCCTTACCCCAACCTATGCTCTCTTCTATATTATTTTTTTCTTTGAAACCATTGCATGCTTGGGAATTAATTTTCCTAATAAAAATAAATGGTAATAATATATATATATATATTTATGCATGTGCTTCTTTCTATATTAATGTTTGTTTTGAGTGTGCTTATATATATTATATTACTGTAAAAGAGGGAGTTTTTTCAAGTAATTACAAACATGCCATTTTAGTGTCTCTGGCCCATCAGAGATCAACATTTTAAGATGCTGCTCTCTCCTTCACTGACCCTCTTCTCAGAATTTTTATCATCTTTTTTTCTATTTTAATTTCTTATTTTCTCTTATGTCTCTCACTCTCCACTCCAAGTCCATCCCTCTTCCCTATCTCTCTAAATTTTCTATCTCCGCTCTCTGCCCACTATTTGTGGATCTCAATAATTTCCTTCTCTCTCATTATCTCCTAATAATTGTCATAAATTTTATTCAAAGGTAAACAAAAACTATTCGTCTCCCTTAACCAAGCTTTTTTTAAACAAACTCTCTCAACCCAAAAGACCCACGTTACTAGCCCCTCTCTCCCAACGAGACCATGTTTTATCTTCTTTCAAATTTCTTTCTTCTCTGCCCACTATCTCTTTATGTCAATAACTTCCCTATCTGCCATTATCTTCTTTTAACTCTCATAATTGTGCACCATAAAAAAAAAAGTAAAATTTTATTCAAAGAAAAACGAAAACCTTTCATCTCCTTTGACCACATTTTTTTGTGACAAACTTTCTTAACACAAAACAATACATTTTTCATCCCTCTCTCTTCATGAAACAATGTTTTATCTACTTTTAAATTTCTCTCTCTATATTTCTTTCCCTTTAATGGAATTAATTTTCTTAATAAAAATAAACGATAACAATATATATATTTATACGCGTGCTTCTTTCTATAATAATGTTTGTTTTGAGTGTGCTTATATATATTATATTACTATAAAAAGAGGGAGTTTTTTTTCAAATAATTACAAACATGCCATTTTTAGTCTCTCTAGCCCATTAGAGATCAACATTTTAAGATGTTGCTCCCTCCTTCACTGACCCTCTTCTCAGAATTTTTATAATCTTTTTTTTATTTTAATTTCTTATTTTCTCTTATGTCTCTCACTTTCAACTACACGTATGTTCTTCCCTATCTCTCTCCATTTTCTATCTCCCCTCTCCGTCCACTATTTTTGGATCTCAATAACTCCCCTCTCTCCCTTTATCTCTTATTAATTCTTATAAATTTTGTTCAAAGATAAACAAAAACCATTCGTCTCCGTTGACCAAGCTTTTTTAAAACAAATACTATGAACCCAAAAGATCCACGTTACTATATCCTCTCTTCCAACAAGACTATGTTTTATCTTTTTTAAAATTTCTTTCCTCTTCGCCCACTATCTCTGGATGTCAATAACTCCCCTCTCTTCCATTATCTCCTTTTAACTCTCATAATTATACAATGTAAAAATAAAATAAGTATAATTTCATTCAAAGAAAATGAAAACTTTTCATCTCCCTTGACCATGTTTTTTTGTGACAAACTTTTTAACACAAAAAGTACATTATTCACCCTCTCTCTCTTCATGAAACCACATTTTATATACTTTTGAATTTCTCTCTATGGCTTTTTTTCCTTTAATAAACTCATCTCCCTAACCCACTCTCCTCTTCTACCACATAGTGGACCAAACTAAGATAAAGACTATCATACATTGTATCTCCACGTTCATTTGAATTAAATAACTATTAATTAATAATAATGTATGCCATATAAAAAACTATAGTTTTCTTATAAATTTGTATCACACCCTCCCTCTTCATCTCCCCTCTAATGTCTATTCTCCCTACCAATTATCTCCTATCCAAATGATACTACTAATGTTATGGTATCTATTTATACTAAAGAACTACAAGTTGAAGATGGATTCCAATTTATGTAAGTTCTTATTTTTAAGCACTTTTCTCCATTTATAGTTGTAGATCATCCACGATCATGACCATGGCGCAATTGATTTAAAGTGCAGATACTATTATGAACATTGCAGAGGACAGAGATAAGATGATTTGAAGTGAAGGTGATGGTCATCACCATCCCTCATTTTATGTCCTTCATGTTCTTATACTACCTTATCGATCTCATGCTCCTCTCTATGGATCAGTGAAACAACAAGATCTGATATTGCATGAATATATACATAAGGTTCAATGCTCGATGAAGAATAGAAGATACTAACTATAAGAGCTAACAGAAGCAACGTGAAATACAAAGTAATCATATATACCAAATAAGAAGCTTGACAAACGGGGAAGGATGAAAGGAAGTGGTGTCATTCATCAGCGTCTCAAATTTTTGATAGCCTCTAAACAAATAGTTTAGTCTTCTAAGAGTTGTAGTTTAAAGTTTCCTTCTACCTGCATTTATGAAATTATTGTTCGGCCTACATAAAAGATGGTTTGATTTCTCTTGTGCTTGAATATGATGACATCAACTTGGTGGATATTATGACAAGTTATTTTTTCAAGGATTTAAAATTTATTTCATGTTGTCATTTAACATCATCTTGATAGATAATATGACAAGTTATTTTTCCCTCTTACATGACACATGCATCTATTTTTCACCTTTTACATAAAATTGCCTTTTATTTTAATGGATGTATCTCATAAAATGAATTAAACTGATATAATCTTTACATTCGTATCTTGTCTCATATGCAATATTACTTTTATTTATCATTTTTTTATATTTAAATTCTCAATAATGGAAAATATGTCTAAAAGTTTCACATCGTATTATAGTTATCATTTCAATTAGAAAGATTTTCAAACGCTTCTTATGTTTGTAGCATTCTATCATATTTTGGGACTATTACCTTATTCAAATTGTGTGCTTGATATTATCATTAATAAATTTTGAATAAACATATGTACACAATACTTCTTGTTAGAAGTTTATGAACACTATACACAAATATTTTTATACTTAGTCACATAGTAAAAACAAGATAATGATAAAAATACAATAGAACAAATAAACTAAACTCTTTTGAGTATTTATACATGTACTTTTGAGATGAAATGTGCACGACATAGTGATATATTTTTTCCTTTAATGTATTCTTAATTAAGAGAGTTTTATTGTATCTAAGAAAATGACATGTTTGTTCTTGTTTTTTTTTAAAATAATGGTTTATTTTAATTGATTTTATTTTGGAATAATAATAATAATGAGTTACTTAACAATATTAATAAGATGATAAACTCAATTCAAATATCATTCTGTTATAAAACAATTAATTATAAAATACTCAATTTTCATGGTGATGTGAATGTTTATTAATATAATATAACAATTGATTCCCCAATTACCCTCAATGGTTCACTCACCTATCTTTAATTGAATAATAAATTAATTTTGTAAATGGTTCTCATCATATCCTTAACTCACTCACAACTATTTTCGTAGCAATTTATGTTGTATTTATATTCTGATGAAGTTCATAAATGATCTCCACTTACTCACCCCACTATTTTTTTTCTTCACTTGATCTTCTAATTTCAAATCTAAACCCATGTTCACCATGTTCTCTATGAACACTCCCTCCGATTATCTTACTTTCATATTCCCTTTGCAACAAGTTGATACATAATTTGTAAATAAAGCAAATAATTAACTATAATTTTCATCCCTCTACTTCATCTTCCCATTTTCCATTTTCTTTCTCAATCCAAAAATTGTATCAAATAAAAATCACCTGTCATATTTATATAATAAAATAATTTTCTTGACATACATAATGATTAAATATACATAAATGATGACTGGACATAAGTATTTATTTAGAAAATTATCATATTAAAATGTGTCTAATTTTGCAGTCATGTGCATGTGCACGTGTGTGTTTACTAGTATATATATATATATATATATATATATATATATATATATATATATATATATATATATATATATATATATATATATGTGTGTGTGTGTGTGTGTGTGTGTGTGTGTGTGTGTGTGTGTGTGAAGTAATTACAACATATAAATTCACCATGATTTATAAATGTATGAATTTTCTCATTTAGTTTGAATGTACATGCAAACCATGATTTTTATAAATATTGCAATAGAATTTGAAAAATCTATACCAAGATTCAACATGTTGTGAACTAGAATTCTTTTATAAATATGTATCTAGATTCAAATGTAGTTGAACCATGTAATGTGCACCATTGTTGTTACACAAAATGAACCATAATTTTAGTATCACGAACATTACATTGATAATATAGTAAAAAACTAACTAGTGTCGAATGAAGATTATTGAAGTTGGTCAGCATGTATAAGATTTTTTAACTTGAAATAGTTTAAGCATAGTAAATATAGAATATAACTTGATTGACAATGAAAATAAGAAATATTTTGCTTACTACAACTAACCATCTTTTGTAAAAACTACTAAACATCGTTTGTTGTCCCACATAATCAACTTTTGTTAGTACAACACACTAACTTTCAATAAAAAAATGTCATCATTCCTAACAAATCTTTGATTTAACATATATGAATTCTTTTGGACAAGAAAGTATTATAACACATCCACTTTCAAACCATCTTGACCTTTCAAATGGCAAACAACACATGATGAACATGAAAATGTTATGTTTTAAGACACTGCCGTTCCATGCTATGTTTATATTAGATGCATCATAATACATGACTATCTATATACCATTATTATTAGACATTATGTTTGAAACATATGGATACGATCTCTCCTCCATTTTATTTTCTATTATTGACCTATCATGTTTCTTTCCTCATGCTAAGCAATCTCGTTCTTCCTATTCTTCTTTGTTTTCATCTTTACTAGTACACTTTCTTCTTCTTTCTTCTCACCAACCATAGTACATTTCTTCTCTACCAACTTCTTCAAGAAAAATGGCTCCAAAGAGTGTGCATATGGCACAACATAGTTCCTCTAGTGAGTGATCATGGAGTCCTTCGGTGGTAGATGACTTTTCTATGTGGCTGTCTGATTCTATTGTGGATTTGTCATGTACCCTCTACAAGGGATTTTTGTGAGAATAATATGGAATCGCTACACCAGACAATGAGATTTTACATTTAGTTTTTTTTCCAGTAAGAAAGAATAATAGTGATGAACATACAATTGTAGTGAATACTTTTTATACTACAATGGCAACATCTGCCTTTAGAGGAGGAATATAAGGTCATTAGAGGAAAATAACTAGCTAAAGTAAAGGACAGAGCTGCACCACACACATAGTGAAATGAAAAGGATTTTCGTTCTGTTTGACATTTTTTGAGTTAAATTATAGAAATATTTACTTTTATCATCACCTAGGATCATTTTTGTTTGTGAGTGCATGGTTTGTTTTGCATGCTATAGGTTTCATGTTTCCCTTTTACGATTTACCGTATACATGAAGGAGGTTTCCTATCTACAATACCAAGTCTTTTAAATGTTTTAAACCACCTTCTATCAACATAGAAACTAAATTTAGAAATTAATTGCACTAACTTTTTTATTTTCTTATCATTGAGATCCACAATTTGTTAAAAAGGATTTAAGTAGGTGTGTGTAGGTATGATCATTAGTTTGAGTCAGACTGGATTTTTACAACCCCTTACCCAAACCCATATTGTTAGTAGGCTTTAGGATAGAGTTTGACCTGGATAATGTCTGATAATCTTACTTACACCTAGCTCATGTAACAGAGATAGGTTTCAAGTTGGGTTTGGGCCGGTTCGCATAACATATCAGAATAAAGATATTTTAAAATATGCACATATATTATTCATACATTTTTGAAAATAGGTACCAACCAATACATATAAAATATATTAAATATGATATGTGATTCTACTACACTTACAACTTTTAAGAAAAATATAATAGATGAAACAAATACTTTCCACACTAGACAAGTTTAGAAGATCACAATCATATTCCATGTATTCATGACATGTAATTAAAAATCATCCATGGAACTTATACAACTTATGATTGATTATTAATGAATATTTTATTTCAATGAAAGATCTAGAAATGTATGATTGAGATGATTATTTTTTTGAAAAACATCTAATATAAGTAATATGTATCCCATATAAAGTTTATACTGTATATTATTGCAGTCATGATGAATGTGAAATGGGTAATGTCATGACCTCCTTTCTAATATTAATACAACCTTAGCGGAAGCATTTTCATACACTAAAAATGATGACAAATTTTGAAATTATATCTTTAACTAAGTGAAATCTGCATAACATAAGCCAAAAGGTACTTTATTACATGCATAAATAACTAAAAGGAAAAGATAACTATCTAGAATGAAACCCCACTAAGTAGGATCTGGTAACATTCCTTGAGATGATGTTTGTGTCTCTACTTCTTCTCTTTCTCCTCACCTACTAACATCTCACCCATAGATATGCATTACAAAATTAATAATCAGTAAGTGACATGAGTATTCTAACACATATAAAATAACTGGATAAGAAAAGACTATACATTACTCTTAAACATTATGAATGAAAACTAACACTTAAAATCTATAGAAAACATAAACACAAACATAAAATATATCTTTACGCATAGTTCTTATCTTTTTATGTAACTTATACTGGACACTCGTACTCTAGTACTTGAGTCTCATGATTACACTCTGGTGCCTGGGTCATCTTATCTAAGTCAACCTACATTAGGGTCTTGTGCCTCATGAATTACACTAAGGTCCAAGTCTAACTCCATAATCTAATGTCATCTTAATTTTTATCTTAACTTTCATCTTGATGCATGAATCTTAACGGGTTCTTATCTGGAAATAGTAGCTTGGATCTTAGTGAACTATGATACAATACATCTTGGCTTACACTTTTGAATAATAATTTTTATTGTGAAACTTATAAATATATATTTGACCTGAAATGTTAAATAATAAGATCATATGAATCACAAATATCATACTCGAAAATAAGGAACATGTAAAAATGCTAAGAAAATAAATGTTAAATATTCATGGGCATGGACCACTTACCTAATTCACTAGGTGGAAATCCCCCAAGAAGTTTACTAATCTATAATCTCATAATCATCCCATAATACCCAAATACCCTCAATTATGATCTTATTAAGCTTAATTAACTGCAACTCTAAAATCGCATGATAAATTATAAACTTCGGTACTGAAACTCTATCAATCAAGTAGATCTTGAAAAATAGATCAAATTTCACTTATATATGTCACCCTCTTCTGAGCTCTATAGAAAAATGTATGAATGTATTAAGTTTAGACACTGAGTGACCAATCACAAATAAGCTAAACGTATTAAAGCATTTACTATGAATCTCAGTGAAACAAAACTTTAGCATGTCTAATGACTAATTTGCCCTCTCATACCACTTACAACTTCAGGTCTGTGACAGGGTACTAAGGTCCAAGCACATAGATTGCTCTCACATATCAGATGCAAGATTAAATACAAAATCACTTGTTGGCCCTTAAAGAAGCATGACCGAAAATAGAAACATTGGGGGTAGTGTTGCGAAAATGTCTCTTTTATTCTTTCTTCCTCACATAGTATGCACATGCTAGCACAATGGTTGATTGATGGAGGAGGAATTGGCAACTGCCGAGAACACTAGGAATTCACCATTGCTCTGAAACTCACCATTTTTCACCTTGGAAGGGACAACCGAGCCCAACAAGACCTTTCTCGTGGCAAATGGCTGCCAAAGTAGCATGTTGCCACTTGATGTCAACCTAAAGAAGAAGTGAAAACATGAAAATCTGTGTAAGATGGCTTCACAAGGATAACTAATATCACATAAGACATTAAGGCAAGTCAAAGATGTGGAAAGCAAGTTCCTAAAAGTAAGAAAGTTGTTAGGCCAAGAATTTCCATGAAACAATGAAGAACACAAAAATGGGGATCCACGTTTTACCTCCCCTCTCATTGAATTGAGTGAAAAACAAGCTTGGTATTGATCCTAGAAACCTTTATTGTTCCTTTTGCATGGCGGGAGGGACTCTGTATATCACCATCAATTAGGATCCTTGAGCTTTAGGCAATTCAATCTTGGGTGAGATCCCACTGAGACCTCTAGGTGGCGCTTGGGAAAAATTTGCAGGGTCTTGAGGGTACTCCAGGACAATAAACTTTATCTGAGAAGGCTCCTACTCTGGGAAGAACTCCAACGAGCTGAAGGAGGAAGATGATTGTGGCCAAAAGTGGAGCTTGATCTTCCTTGGTGATCGTGTGCTTAGAGCTTGCCTTCCTTGGAGTTGATCTTCTTTTAGCCAGGTTATATAAGTCTTAACCTCCTCTATTAATGCACCTTTTTACATGCATGTTGTTGTTTCCTCTCTCTAATGCTTTTTTTAAGAGCAAGTGGATCAATTTCATTACTTATTAGCCATATGACATCTACAAATTGAGAGAAAAACACAACCAGTACTAGAAAAGATCAAATTTAGTATCTCAACACCATAGCAACTCATATTGGGATGATAATAGAATGCTTCTACATTGATTCCTCCTCTGTGACGCTGTCTTAAGCAACTTTCTAAAAATAATTCCTTCAACTTGAGTGTGGAGTAGTGGTAGAGACACTGAATCTGTGCGGTATACTGACAGTTTATCACCTCAAAAGAAACCTTAAGACCAAATAATAAGATCAAACCAAAGAAACCTTAAGACCAAATAATAAGATCAATCGACGATTAAAGATTTTTTGTGAGATAGAAATTGGGTACATTGTTATAGTCGCTTTGGTTGCAATAACCGACGCTGATGTATTTTCACGCGCTGTCCCCTTAAAAACCAACGCGCGATAGCCGACACTGATTGTTTTTAGTGTCGAATGTTTTGAATAACTGATGCCTTTTGTTAGCTTAATACACCCGCGTGAGCCAGGCTCTTCCCCTTTCTCTGTGTCATTCCTGATTGTGAGAGCTTAAGTCTGCCGATTCCCTGCTCTGCCACTGTTGCTCGGTGCCACTGCCGCCACGCCTACTGCCACCGTTGCTGCTCCGACCGCCATTCGCCTGCTCGCTGGTCACCACTGGACACCTGCTGCTCACCAACACTACTCCGACCACCGCTGGACATGTGCTGCTCGCTGCTGCCGCTCCGGTCACCGCTGGACACCTACTGCTCACCGCCGCTGATTGAGACCTGCTTGCTTCTCGCTTCCACTGCCTGCTGGCCATCCTCCTCCACCTGCTGGCCTCCCTGCCCTCCGCCGGCCGTCCCTGCTCTGCCCCCGCCCAAAATTGGCCTAGGCCTGCTCAGCTTCTGCTGATTCACCGGGAAGCCTCCCGGTTTCTTCTTCGCCCTGCTCGACTCCGATGACTATAGTTATTGCAAAGTAAGGTACATATATCTTTCTCACTATTATTTCCTCCCTCTAATACCTTCAACAACCAATACCTTCAGCAACAACAGTTCCATCCACCAATAGTAGTAAAAACATGATATCTGAATCTCTAACAATAGACTGATATTTCTACCAAAACATTAATGGCAGACTAATTTTTCTACCAACACATTCACTATAAAAACATGATATCTGAATCTCTTGATATGTGTATTTCTTGTGATTGTGGATTGGTTTAAAAATTGAATTTCATTGCCTACACACTCGACTATATTTTTGTCCTTATAATCATAATGCTTTATTTTTTTTCCCTTAGAGCATCAATAAATCAACAATGAAACTAGATGTGTTATATTTTGTTGGCCTAGAAACCCATCCAAGATTTACTCATTAGGAGTAAGTCTTGGATAGTCCCCGGTTTGGGACTGTTCTTGAACACCTAATCTCACTTAGGATGTAAGTGTATAATGTGTATTGGGTTTTCATGAAAATTTTGGTAGCATTTCGCCATTTGTTCTCTAAGTACATATGTACTTGGAGAATAGCGGGGAAATGCTGCTGAAATTTTCTTGAAACCCCAATACACATTATACACTTGCTAGTGAGGTTAGATGTTCAATAATGGGATAGGTGGTACACATTTATTATATATAAGACCTTAAACCCTAAAGTTTTAACCATAAACCCTAATCTTTTAACCCTAGACCCTAATCTTGTTTCGCTTTGATCATAGAATGGATAGATCATGGATGTCCATACCAAATTGCTGCACCCCAAAATTTATTTCTGGTCTTGATCAATTTATTAGATTTGTCGAGGAACATAGGAAACAACCTGGAGATAGGTTATACTATCCATGTAGGCATTGCGATAATAACTTGAAAGTCAGCACTGATGACGAAATCAAAAGTCATGTCATGTGCAACAAAATTATACAAGGATATATAGAATGGCACTATCATGGAGAGATTTCAAACCTAAAATCAGTGGATGTCAATAGCAGTGCTTGTGTGGAAGAAGAAATTGCCTCTGATGACGTAGATGTGAACGAACTAGTTCCAGTAGACATCATTGATGCGATGCTGGATAGTTGTGGGGTAGAGCACACCGATCCACCTCCCATGTTTAGAAACATTGTGCATGATGCTGAGATACCATTATACACAGGTTGTAAGTTTACAAAGCTTAACACTGTGTTGAGATTGTATAAGATGAAAGCTAACAATAGATGGAGCGACAAAAACTTCACATCATTGTTGTCTTTGTTGAAAGAAATTCTTCCTGAAAGAAACGAGCTTCCAATCTTAACATACAGGTTAAAGAAATTGTTGTGCCCAATGGGAATGGAGGCCAAGAAGATACACGCATGCCCGAATGATTTTGTATTATTTCAAAAGGACTATGTGGATTTGAAATATTGTCCCACATGTGGTGTGTCAAGGTATAAATTGATGACTTCAGGGGAGTCCAAAACTGATTCTCCTGCCAAGGTGATGTGGTATCTACCTATAATACCATGGTTTCAACGCTTGTTTGCCAATCCGATAGATGTGAAGAATTTGAGGTGGCATGCATATGTTAAGAAAAATAATGATGGGATCCTACGACATGCGTCTGATTCCCCACAATGGAAGAAGATTGATTTATTGTACCCTGAATTCGGTGAAGAAGTCAGGAATCTAAGACATGGGCTTTGTACAGATGGGATGAATCCGTACAGGACATTGAGCAGCCAACATAACACTTGGCCAGTTATGCTTGTTATATACAATATTCCTCCCTGGTTGTGTATGAAAAATAAGTATGTTATGCTATCATTGTTGATATCGGGCCCTAAACAACCTAGAAATGATATCAATGTTTATCTTGAACCTCTGATTGATGACTTGAAGAAACTTTGAGGTGAAGGTGTGATGACCTATGATGCTTCACGAAGAGAGACATTTTATTTGAATGCTATGTTGTTTTGCACTGTGAATGACTTTCCAGCATATGGGAATTTGTCTGGATACAGTGTCAAAGGATCTATAGCGTGTCATATATGTGAAGAGAACACTGATTCAATACGACTAAAACACGGCGGCAAGACTGTATATCTTGGTCATTGAAGGTTTCTTCCAAAATTCCATCTGTATCATAGGTTGCACAAAGCATTCAATGGACCGAATGAGGAACATATTGAACCTAAACCTATACCAGGGGAGGATGTTTATAAATGAGTAAAAGACTTTGCCAATGAATTTGGTAAGAGATCACAATGTACGATGGCCACACAGAGTGACAAATCTTTATTCAAGAAGTCAATATTTTGGGATCTTCCTTATTGGAGTTCTTTGGTAGTTAGGCATTGTATTGATGTCATGCACATTGAGAAAAATGTTTGTGATAACATCATCGGTACTCTGTTGAATATACTAGGTAAGACTAAAGATGAGATAAAATCTAGAATGGACCTACGTGAAATGGGAATAAGGACAAAATTAACAGAACTAGTTAGTAGTGATCAGAGAACATACTTACCTCCCGCTTGTTACACGTTGTCGAGAAAGGAGAAGAAAGCTTTTTGTGAATGCTTGGTAAATGTTAAGGTGCCACAGGGTTGCTCATCCAACATTCGTACACTGGTATCAATGAAAGATATGATGTTCATAGGTCTTAAATCTCATGATTGTCACACTCTAATGCAGCAAATATTGCCTGTGGCAATTCGATCTATATTGCCAAACCATGTAAGGTTTGTAATCACCAGACTTTGTTTCTTTTTCAACAGTCTGTGCAACAAAGTTATTGATCCTGATACTCTCGATAAATTGCAAAGAGAAGTGGTTGTTACCCTATGTCATCTTGATATGTATTTTCCTCCTTTGTTCTTTGATATCATGGTACATCTTGTTGTCCACTTGACTAGGGAAGTGAAAATGTTGGGGCCAGTTTTCTTGCATTGGATGTATCCCTTTGAATGATACATGAGCGTTTTTAAAGGTGATGTTCGAAACCTTTATCGGTCTGAAGGGAGTATTATTGAGGGTTATGTGGTGAGAGAGGTTATGGATTTTTGCAATGACTTTCTGAGTGCTGATGATGCTCCTGTTAATAACAAGAATATTGAGGAGCATTTTGGCAAATGAATTTTGGGATCACGGATGAAAGTAATTGCCGTGAGCAGTTGGAACAAGGTCACTTGTATATTTTACACAACATCGACTAAGTGAGTGTTTATATCGAGGAACATATCAATTTCATCAAGAGACAATATCCTTGAGCCAATTCAATGTGGCTTGCTAGAGAGAATAACAAGACATTTATTAAGTGGTTTGAAGATAAAGTCTTACATCAACTATCTCAAACACCAGATAATCTTACTGAAACTATCAAATGCCTCACCTTTAAACAAAAATTGAATGTTATGTCTTATGAAGGGTTTGACATAAATGGATTTTGATATTACACAAAGCGTCAAGATGATAAGAGTGTCGTCCAAAACAATGGGGTCACCCTTCAAGCGTCTTCATTGTTTTTTACAAGTGCAAAGGATAAGAGTCCATGTGAAGCTAAAATGTCATATTACGGTGTCATTGAATACATATGGGAGTTTGACATAGATTTCAGAATTCTGCTCTTTAAATGTACTTGGGTTGATAACACCAAAGTAGTTATAGTGAATGAATTGGGTTTCACATTAGTGAACTTTGAAAAGATTAGCGAGAAGGGTGAATCATTCATATTGGCATCACAGGAGAAACAAGTATTTTATATTGATGATCCTGCAAATGATAAATGGTCAGTTGTTCTTCATGGTAAAAGACAGTTCATTGAGGATCCTATAGATGAAGAAGAGTACTATGATAAGTATTATGACTCCAGTCCATTCTCAGTTGGGTTGCCAAATACACCAAATATTGAAGCTAGTGATGACTTGTATGTGCGTGGAGATCACAATGAAGGATTGTTAATTGATAAAAGATCGCAATATTAGAGGCATGCATGTTTATATTTTTTATATGTTTTATTTTTCTGTATGTGAACTTTACAATGTGAACTTTACAATGTGAATATGAACTTTACAATGTGAATTACTTTACAATGTGAATGTGAACTTTACAATGTGAACTTTACAATGTGAATTACTTTACAATGTGAACTTTACAATGTGAATTACTTTACAATGTGAATGTGAACTTTCAGATGGCTGAGCATTCTCCTGATGACCGTGCTGATGATTACTTGTGGGTGAGGACGTTAATGCGTCACCTCACAATGTAAGTTTTAAAAATATATCCCTGAGGTTTCTATCTATATGTTCATTTATAGTTATATCCTGTAAGTGTGTTTTTTTGTCAAATTTTAGGTTGGTGATGTACCCCCTGAAGAAATTGGGGCACTTGATGAGCAGCAAAAAAATTGAGAAAGTGAGGGGCATCACAATGATGAACAAGTTACTACAGTAAAGGGGCAATGGACCCAAACTGGCTGTGGATTTCGATCATGTAGGAAATCCAGTTGGAGTGAACTGCAAGTCATTTATTTCATATCTTGGGGTTCTTACTCATAGCTATTGTAGTCCTATTTTTGAATCCTGGCATAAAGTTCCTAAGGGGAAGAAAGACTTAATATGGAAGGAACTATGCATGAATTATTATTATTTGCAATTCTATTATTGTAGATTACTAATTTTTAGGATACTAGTTAATAGCAATTCTATTTTGCAGAGTATATTTGATCTGGATGAAAAGTTGCATTGTAAATGCATGATGCAACACTGTGGGAGGGTCCTAAGGAACTATAGGACAAATCTCACCCGAGATTACATACGCGATGCTGAGAAGAGGTTCTTGATTGATTTCTGATTCTAGACATTGATCACTTTTTGACTAACTCTACACTAATAATTTTTTTTGTATTCTCTTTAAAAAATAAATTTAGGCAAAAGATAGCCACTGAGCAATGGAACTACCTGGACACCAAAGACTGGGAGGACTTTGTTACCCAAAGAAAAGTAGATGAATTTAAGGTATTAAGCACCACTCCCAATTTAATTAATATATGTTCTTATGTATTCACCTATTCAAGATTAACCTTTAGTGTTACTAACCAAATCAATGTGCTTACTAACAAGGCTATCAATGATGCTCAAAGAGCAAGGCGTATACTGAATGTGCATGACCACACAATGGGTCTAGGAGGCTATGTAGGCATTTGCCAAAGACTACAGGCTGAATCTACTGCTCAGTCTGTTGCTACTCAGGAGTCCTCTACTATTGGTCCCACACCTCTACCTCACCATGCTATGTGGATAGCTGGGAGGCAAAATAAGAAGGGAGATATAATGAAGCCTACAACTTCTGAGACGGATGCAAAAATGGTAAAATTCAACTCTTAGAGAAATCGATCGGTATTTATTATTGTTATGTTTACTTACAAATTTCTGTTGATGGCAATAAGCGGGAGCTGCACGAGTAGAGGAAGGAAGGCAAGTTTATCCTTGAGGGCACAAGGGATGAACTGACAGTTGCTCTTGGTAACCCAGAGCATCCTGGACGTGTTATGGGTGCAGGCGCTAGTGTGGGCATCAAAGCATTATTTGGACCATCCCAGCACAAACCTGTCTCAAAAGCGGGAATTTCACAAGTTGATGTAACCTATTCTTTTTTTAGAATGTTATTGTGAAAGGGAATTCAATAATCGACTATGTTTCTTTTATCCATGTATAGATAGATGAATTAATTGAGAGGAAAGTCCAAGAAACAATGGTGAAGTGGCAGGCATCTCAGACGGCCACTCATACGGTACCTGTGATGTGTCGTGCATCTATTACTCCTACTACAGAGGTTGGGAGTAATCCTGTAGACCCACAACCTAGAACATCCTTTGTAAGTATTTTTATGACACAATAGTTAGTCTTTTGAAGATGATATGTTTATGTATATATGTATATAACATTCTTTACGTAAATTTGTAGGGGTTGAAGCCATGCCATCTAAAAAGTACATAATATATCATTGTAGAGGAACAGGCTTACCCAGACCTTCCAGGGGAGATGTTTCATGGGACTCCAGTACCAGCTGGTGCAGTTCGTGTGAGCCTGATACATATACTTCCTGATTGGAGGGATCTTCAACTGCCATATGCCCACCCAAATTCTGAAACGCTTGGTGAGGCAGAAGGCGGAGTGATAATGTGGCCCAAAGAGGATGTCGTCTATACTAATATTATATGGTAAATTTACATTACATTAATTTGTTAGTGTGTATATATGAGTCAATTGATATGAAATTATATATATAGGTCAAAAATATGACACTCGCTACATCTTAGCCTCCACATCCACCTCCTCAACTACCAAGTTGGCTTCTAAGGGACCTACACACCTCGTTAGGTCCTAATTGTAGGGGTATGGTAGTATGGATCGACGAACATGATCGAAATTGCCCTATAAATGTTACAATTCTGGAGGATGTTATAGGTCAATCATATGATAACAATCTATTTATACAAGTTTTGCATACATATTGATGCATAGGTATTAACGCAGGTCAATCATACGAAAGCAAGCTATTTTTACAAGATATTCTGGAATTGTTTCGTTATGATTGGATGAACACATCTATGATAGAGGTGTGGATATGGTGAGATCTTGTTTATACATCCGTATACCTTGTTTTATATATGGTGATCTGGTTTCTTATATATTAATGCATACGTAATACATGTTTTGCAACCACTTACACAAGATATGTACATATTTTTCATTTTCCCATGTGGGATTTTTGGTTCCATCTTTGATTAGTCTTGTATATACAGACCCTTCTTCAGTTACTTCATACTACTGTGATGCTTTTGAATATTTTGGTAAAAATAAGAAGATAGTGATAATAGCTCCATTGAATGTCGATTAAGTTTACTTTGCTTATAATTTGGAGTTAAGAAAATTACATTTTTATTGTGAATTTAGAGTTATTAATTTTTAACTTTTTTACCTGTAGTAGGCATTAGGAATTACTAGTTATTGTCCCCAAGATGTTCACTATCTATTATCTAGATCCTCCGGAGAATGAATTGAATACATTATATGGACACACAATGAAAAGGCCATTATTCTCGTGAGAAATATTTCATATTTTTATATCCGTTAACATCTATTATTATATTACTATTTAATTATGAAATTTAATGTCTTACATTAACATGTAGGGCTTTACAAGAGTTCAAAAAAACTGGAGGAAAGGTCCCCAGGAAAAAGAATCAACCACTAGTTTGGCAGAATGTGAAAGTAATTTTCCGACTCCAATGTATTTATTATTTATGTGAACTGTGCTTATTTGTATTTTTGAATATTTTGTATGTTTCAATTTATACTATGCTACACAAGACAATGGCTTAATCATAATATATATATATATATGGACCTAATGTGATGCGATTTATGGACCTAATCATCAAATATGTCATAATGGAAATCAATACTATACATCAGGTATTATATATAGTCTCATTAGATAATATGAGATATATCAATCTTATTATATATTATTAATTATATATATACGTCATTCTCTTTGCAGGTGTTTAAAACTGACTTTAGCACAGGTGAAAATGTATTAGATGTACATACTCCCTATATGAGGGAGGAATTAGATGTTGTAAGAGAAGAATGGGAAAAAGCCCTACAAGTAGTGGGAATTTTTAAATATAATTGGGACAATGATGACAATGATGACGATGATGAATAAATAATGATATTTTTAAACTTTGTTCTCATAATTATTTTTGTGTGAATGTGAATGACTTTTTCTTATCAATACATGAATGTCTGAATGTGAAATGAGATGAAATGAATCGAACTAAATGTGAATGTAAATGACTTAGCATGTTTCTACATGTATCTGATCAATACATGTGTCTGAATGTGAATGAATTTGTAGATTTGTGGCCTATTATTGGCTGATATCAATGAATGTTGTAAACCTACAGTTCAGAACTGAACTGCAAGTTCTACATCCTACGATCAGCCATACAGCAGGCCTGCAAACTGATAAGAAAAAAAATCAGAACATAGGCGTCATTTATTTGTATAAAACGGACACCAAAGACATACTACGTCGGTTATTAGCAAAAAACTAACGTCTCTTCCATGGTTGGCGTCGGTTATCAGTAAGAATTGAAGCCTATTGTGGCCAGGCACGACCGTACTGGCAGGGATATGGCGTCGGTTATTGTTTAATAACCGACAGGTTTAACCATGATATAGTGTCAGTTTTCATTAAGAACTAACACTTATAGTTCCCTTGCTAGCATGTTTTTGATGGCAGGAAAGGTTATGGCGTTGGTTAGAAACTGACGCTGAAGGTGTCAACTTTTAGCGGTGTCCACTTGGGTGTCGCTTGGAAATCGACGCTAAAGTCTCTAAATAACTGACGCCAAAGGCCTTTTCTGTAATAGTGATTATTTTTTAGGAATTAAAATGTAACTTAGCAATATTGATAATGTTTATTCTACAATAAAATATAGGGGTCTTACATGTACACATAGATGTTTTCTAGTCTCATATTCTTTTTGTCTCATTAATATGAAAAACTAGCTATATTTTAAACATATGTAAGTTTGAAAATTAGATAGTCAAATGTATCTCATAAAGGATACATATTATATTCAAATATGGTTATTTTTTTAAATGGCAATTTATTCATCCCGTCACCTGGGTTTGAACTCATGACCTCTTGGTCTTACAGGCATGTACATGTAACAAATTTGGGCATTAGAATTTTTTATTTTGAGCCTTGGTTTTTCTTGACCTTGATCCACCTATATAAAAATCTAGGTGATTTTTTTTTGACCTGGTCCACCCATTTAAATCATATGGGCTGAGTCTGGGTTGGGTTATGCATGTGAGGACATGGGTAAGATCAGCCCTGTCTAGTCTAATACTCATCCCTAGGTATAGGTTAGGCATTTTTATGTGTCTTTTTATGTCGTCAAAAAGATTTCATGTTTGAATTTTCCATTTTGGATCTTCTAGGATTTTCTTATACATGCACCTAGTTTCCCTTAGATGTTAACTAGTGTTTAACAACCCTTCATTTTTTATGTGAACATGCAACTGAAACTTGATAGACTTGTGGATCCTATTAAATTATGAAATTTTATTGTTAAAATTGCATCTAATTATCTTAAATGGGAATTGTGAATATCTAGTTGTACAGATAGTAGTGGTGCACATTGAGAGTGTATTATTTAGAAAGACTCACAAAGGCATTTTGAACCTTATACTTCACAAATAGAAGAAGTAGAAACAATATTCAAATTAAACATTGTGATAGCTAGTGTTGTATATTCAGTGTTGTTGGTTGTTATATGCACTCTAGGTTTGTATGCTATTTTGTTATATAAATATATAATTGTGGATGCTTCTATATTTAAAATTAGTTGTAACAAAGATTGAATCTAGTAGTAAAATGGATAAAATATGGAAGAAAAGTAGTGAACATATATTATCATTCAACTGAACTATGAACCAAGGTTCAAACTATGAGGTCTCACTCAAGGGCAATCTCAATACTAGTTTAGAATTGAGTACATCAACCAAGATGCAAATGTAATAAGAAAAATATTGAAAGTTAGTATATATATGATGGTATGATATTTCATACAATGATTCATTAAGTAGAGTTGAACTTGGAATTTATAAGGATTGAATGTGAAAATAACAATGATTCAATATGTTGGTATCAAGGATTTTGTCTTGTAAAAATCACGGACAATCCTACTTCTAGATAAGTATGTGTATGTATCCTATTACATTATGAATATGAATGTTGGTTCAGTTGAAAGTTTCAAGGGTATCTCTATGCACCATGATTCAAATGTGTTACAACCAATATTTGAATATAATGTGAACCACTATGCATACTTGCCAACCCAAATCATTAATCTCAAACAATTAGCTACAATATTCACCAATATTTGAATATTAGTGTACGATGACTTAGATATTGGAGAACAAAGTTTTTCACATCAAATACTAAATCAAAAACCTCTAAATGCATCCAGATTTGTATGTGGGTGTACTGATGTTCAAATGTATAAGAACTAGTATTCTTGTAAACATGAAATAACACTAAACTAGAAATTGAGGAACCTATCTACCATGATTGAAATATATTGGCAACCACTATACATACTAAAGTGGATTACACAAAATGAGGTGTAGAATTTAGTACATAATATAAAAGTGAGGATCCCAAACTATCAAGAAAGTACATGTGAAATAATACAACTAGAAGAAGAGTTAGGACTAATGACTCCTTGGACTTTGACTCCCAATAAAGTGAATGAAGTAGCAATGGGTAGCTTGGAGTCATTCGAGCCCTCTATATCATTAGAGGAGACATGATTTTCATTTAAAGCTTGAATCATCTGAGCCCTACGCTGGAGGCCAAGCCTTCCAGTGAGAAAATGTGACTTCAGAAGGTGAGGTAACCATTTAAATAAGAAGGGGAACCTAGAGAATGGGGTTTTCTAATTGGCAGGGTATGAGAATGGATGTTCAAATTAAAGGCAACAAGATAGGCCACATGAATGACTGGTGCATTGATGGTCAGAACAGTGAGCACTAGAGCAGTGAGTCTAGAACAAAAAGGATAGACATGTAAACGGATCCAATACTACTATATCAGATACCTGAATCCAAAAAAAAAGTTTGATCTGATATTCGATTTGATATCCGTCATATATCACACTTAAAATCTAAATCTGATTGGAATGGATAATATTAAAATTGGAATAAATATACTACTTGAACCTAAAATCATACATTTAATGTAATCAATATATTATATATAAAAATTTGAAATCACATTAAATATATATTTAAGTGACTATATTTTTATATTTCTAAATATAAATAATATACATGTATTTTTCAAATTTTGATTTTTATCGGAGTGGATACAACAATATTCCATACTCAATCTGAAATTTTCGGACCCAAAATTTGATATCCAAAATCCAATCAAAATTCTATGGATATCAGATTTTTTTTCAAAATTTCAAATTTGAATCCAGATCAAATGTGTGGATTTTGACTACCATTTACAGGTCTAACCAAGGGGCACATTACCTTGCGCTCTTACATACTTTTGTAGTGGTGTACATCATTTAGGATATTTCATTTTTTAAAACCTCTCTATTCCTACTACAACACCCTTACTAGCAATCAAAGACTATAATTAGAGGTACAAAGTTGGTTTCAGGAGCCAAGTGGATTTTTCATCTACTTCCAGTAACCTCATTGATGGTTGAGGACTCATATTTTTTTGTGATCCCTATCTCACTCTCAGTTGAAATATCAAATAGGCAGCAAGATTACATCACATCTATAGTGTAGATCTCACTGATGATTTCAATGATACCCCTTGCATAGACAAGTTGGCAATGGAACTCATTCTTTTAGATGCAAACACCATCTAGAGAGAAATAGATGAGAAAAATCTTTCAAGATTTATACCTATGCATCTCATAAGGAGTAGGATATTTTTTCAATGATCAGTGAATGAATATGAAATAAATTTATTATGAATCATATACAAAAGCTATTTTCAAAATATTTCGTACATAACTGATAGCTATGCATTGTACGTATGGAACATGTTGCATTTTTATATGAATTTTATCTAATTATTTCCATGAATTATGTTTCATTGTTTTTATGATCCAAAATCATGTATCACTATCTGCATGAATCATGTTTCATTTAACCTCCCACTAACATTTATATATCAGTAAATTGTAAAAAATGATATTTTACATTTACACTACAAAGATATGTTGGTTTCATTAATAGAAATAATCCTACAAATGTTTTGGATCAACATGAAAATAGCTACCTTTGGATTCTCCATAATTTTTTCAACATAATCTCTAATCATCTTCAAACAATAAGATTTTTCTTCCCACTTTTCCAATTGTATTATGTTTTGTATCCACCATATTTTATATGTTGTCATTACAATCTTCAGAAGCTAGTGTGAACCATCTTTCAACATAAATTATTATAGAGTTTATTGTAATCTAGTGTCTGGGTAATAGATCCATATCATGCTATTCACAGGTATACCTTCTTTATACATCTATGATTTATCTAACTAGGAGGAAATTTTCTAGATAGTTGGTTGTCAAACTAGCATGATACGTCCATCCCATTCAAATTTTGTTGGCATAATAAACCAGTACAATCATACATCTAACATGTGCAATTTCAAAAATTTGCACTTTCACATGCACCTCAAAAAAGTCTTTTTTTTTAAATATCTCGACATCATTAAAAAAGGCCATACAATATCTACAAGATAAAGATCTCTCATCAACTAACCAAGTAGTGACTCCTTTTGCGAAAAGACATAGAACAAGAATCAGATTGGGATGCGATAGGTAAATTTCTGCACCATCCACCTCTTGTGGTGGCTATCTAAAACAACTATCGGGGATGGAATTCATCAATCTACAAGAGCCTATGAGTCTATCAGGAAAGGAGTTTGTGTAGCCGCCAACAGAGATCACTATCTCATCCATGCTAGAGGCCACCGGTCAATTAGAGTGCTCGACCCAGACCACAACAAGTAAAACAAGCATCTTGTTGTTAACAACATAAACCAAAAAAACACCAAGAAAAGAACAAAAGTTGAGGCCAATCAAGAAGCTGGCTAAGCTCACAGAACGCTCACACAGGAAATTACTCAAACAGCTTGGGTGCAACACCCTAGATATCTGGGAAGGGGGCAAAAAGCTCCGCTTGTGCATACTCAGAGGATAAAGGGCATGCGAGGATTGAAGGTGGGAGGTAGAAAGCTCCGGATAACCACACCACCACTCCCAAGCACCCCTGTGAGCAGGGGACGAGAGCATCCTCCCAAAGCATGTAACCTGGTTTCTCTCCCTCTGTCGGTGCATCAAGGAGTCGTACAACCTCGTCGTCCATCCATAGGATCACCCAAAGCCCCAACCTGCAACCAGACCCAGACATAAAGAGAGGGACTCGACCAGCAGCCCCCCGCCCTCTAGCGCTCGCCACCACCAGTCGCCGTCCTCCAATATCCGGGCCGCCATCCAGGGTGAGGCCACCGAGGGCACCTTCTCACGAGCAGGAAACACCAGACGCCACGAGAAAGGAGAAACAAAAAAGCCACGGGAGATGGCTCGCAAACAGAGAGCAAAAGATCTTGGTCGATCGTGCGGGAGGTGAGGACGAGCCCAAGGGGAGAGGGTTCCAGCCAGAGAGAGTGCCCGCCGCCTCCCCCCCAGCAGGAAGCACCTCTGTCGGGGTCTACAGGATCACCAGAGTGATCACAAACCCTAGATACCTCAAAATAGTCTTAATAAACTTCTCCAAGGACTCCACTATTTCCTACCATTAAAACATGTAAAATATTTTTGAAATAAGATATGATTAAATCAAAATTTGATCCATGATTTAAGCATAAAGTATTCCACTATTGATACATACTATAAATTAGAAATGCGTATAGAATCATCTATAATTTAATAGTAGATGGTGCACTAAAAGATCAATCAATCCTCATGTGTTGCATTATTTAATAGTCATTTACTATAAGATATATAAAGATCATGGTTGATAAACACAATATATAATCTCACTCAAGGGTAATCTCAATGGTGGTTTAATATGTTTACATATCTTGAAACAATATTTGAGTATGTATGTACTAAAATTTAAATGTAATAAGAACTAGTAAACAAAGTAGGATGGAGCTAAAATTAACCATCATTATCTCAGAAAACTAGATCTAACAAAAACAATTGCAAAATGAGCCCTAAAGTATTGCAAACAACTCAAAAGGCAGGTTCCATTACTATATGAAAGTCACATCTTTAATAAGTTTAACTAGACGAAGCAATGAGGAGATCCTAACTATCTACCTATGAGATTGTATGAAGAGGAAATGGGCCATGATAATCTAAGGAGTCTTAATCAATGTATGCATCTCTTACATAGAGAATGGAGTTAAGATTAATGACATGATTTGGTATAGAGGGGGCCTAAGTAGGGTTTGTCGAACCAGTATGGGGAAGAATAGGGGGATAGTGTTGTGGGGGACAAGTAGGGATGATAATCTTTCACCCTACACTCGTGTTCCCTAAATGAGAAGTCCTTCACCTACTCCCTTCTCATTTCCTCCCCAGTAACTTCCTTATCCTCAAATAAATGGGGACCATTATCCAACCTTACTATGAATAAAAAAAGTTGTTTAAGCACTCAATATGAGGAATAAGTGAAGTTTTAAGGATGGTGGAGAGGGGATTGCCTAGTTGTCAATTTTTTTTAACTCAGATGTGGAAGACAAAGGACAATAGTAGACATAAAAAATGTCCCCAAGAAGAATTATTTTCATGAAAACAAATCCTTCTGATGCATATGTGAAAAAGGGAGGATGAGGAGGAATCATGTCTCATTGGCATACAAATTATGGTTTAGTGAACATTTGTGTAGTGCATCATCTATATTGAAAAACTTGGTTCCACATTGAGTAAATATTTAATCAGAGGTCATTTCAATCCTAGTTAACTTGATTTTTTGTTATCTATAAACCTCAATCTTGGTTTTTTGAATATACCAATTATGGTACACAATGCACTCAAATCTTGAATATCATAAGAAGTAGTACCTATATGACTGATTTTGATGATGGAAAACACGTAAAAGGCATATAATCTAACCACAAGGTACAACCAAAAGAGAGTGGTTTATATAGAACTAGATTACGAGGAACCCCATGGTAATATATACTTTTTGATTTTTTTCAATTTCTTATTTGTGACCCACCCATGTCTTGTTAAAAACTACATCAAAGTAATATGAGCATGACTTAATAACAATGTCTTGTTGTTATAATGAATGAACTTGAGATGACTCATCATATAAGCTCTCTATTGTACGTAAATCACCTTGTCTGCACTAACATTGATAACTTGTATCTAAATTGTAGATCCTAGATTAATGAAAACATGATACTCATTGTAGTTATAAATGGAAATCTACCAATATATTAGAAAACCTACAATGGTGAATAAAACCACATTGCAGGTCTAAAAATCCATATCAATTATTTTCATTTCACTCATCATCATCCATTTTATCAGAGTCTCATGGTATGCTACAAAAATTTGTGGCAGAAGGAAATGTCAACTATGTCGTCTAACAACAAAAATGATACATAAACTACTAAAAATAGTGTTTTATTGGAAAAATACCTTATATATAGATAGAACGGTTGACGTTTGAGATATAACAATAACTATATGGGAAAAATAGCGAGATGTACACTTTCTTAAAAATCTAGCCAAAGAGAATGACAATAGGTATTTGTCCACTAACATCTTATCTGTATCATAACTCTACTTGTTGGAAATGTGAATATCTTTGAGATGGAAAGAAGGGAGCATATTTTTATAGGAAAACATCTTCTCACTTATCAAAGAAAGCTGTTGAGATAGAAAATTTAGTTTTTGGATGAGAGTAATGGATCTAAAGAAAGAGAGTGGTGAATGAAATATGCTCTTATATATTTGATAGTGGACCATGTTGACAAGTGACATCCCACTTATCACCAATTTGGGTTGGAAATTTGTAGAACGAAATGTCCCAAAAATACCTCATAACTATCAAATCTCTCAACTAAAAAAAAATCAAAATGGTCAAAAGCAAGTTTAGGACTTCCTATATAGACACTCTAATGAGAATTGTAATTTTTCACTAGCTCATGGGGGCTCCTGAAGTATGCAAAGGTGTGATGAAATGGCACAATAATTTTATAATAAAAAATTACATTTTTATTTGTATAATGACATATTGAACTTTATATATTCATTCATTACAACTAAAAGGAGATATACCCAAATGTGGAACAAATCCATGTAGGGAGATAAAAAGACAACCAATTCTCAAGAAGAGGAAAAAAAGTTAGAACTCAAGAGCCGTGATTCTAATTTTATTAATAGATTACTAGAATTATATTCATAACATTAGTTCCTAAGAGTGTAGATAAAGTGAACAATCAACTTTATTTGATGCTTTATTATTGACGATCACAATATCCCGCACTTGTTTTGACTATATCATCATTTTTATGTATGGGTTCAAATTGGAGGCTAGATTGTACATGTGATGGGATCAATACAACATGCATGGCAATGTTATGTTTTATTCTATAATTGTAAGGAACCATTCTCGCTTCATTTTAATAACCTTTTATTTAACCAGCAAATTCACAAAAGAATAACTGCATGGTAGGACAATGATCTTAAGTAAGGAGTGAGACCCCTGAGGGGATCCACTCCTTACTTGATTTTAGGAATAAAACCATCCACTAAGACACATAGTAAAGCATATACAAGAATGCAGTTTTCTATTTCATTTCCAAAAGTTATGGTACACAGACATTATGCATAAATAGTTGAAGAATATTAGATTGTTACATTATCAAAACACTTTAGAATGTTTCTCCCTACAAGCGGTGTTATATATAAAAGGTACAACTAACTAAGGACTAATTGTAGAGGGAAAACATGGCTATCTTAAGTTATACTTGAAAGTCCACAATCACGGTTTATAATAATCTTGAGTTGTCAATACTCTAGATACATATGTCTAGGTAGTTTGGATAAAATACCCAAAAGAGGGGTGCAAAAAAGGTATTCATTAGAATAATATAGTATGTGTGCATAATATAAATATTGGGCATTGGAAGTTTTTATGTGCAATAGTGCGGGTATTCCCAATCAAAATAGGGTTACAATAAACTTGGGTAGATCAAGATAATAAATAGAAATGAATGACTATAAAAAATTGAGGCTCTTATTTTTAGGAAAACATATAATTTAACATAGAGATTCTTGACATTACATATTCCCTTATCACAACAAATCATATAGTGAATGTAGATTATAGTAGATAATATAATTGTCTAAAATACATCTAGGTCACAATATACCCAACACATGTCATGAGAAATAGAACCTCAGTTCTCATCACATAAAAGATGGAAGGGGGAATGAAACCCTAATCCATGATAGGAGGAATAAAGCTTGATGCTTAAATATATAGCATGGGGAAGGGCATAAAATCTTAATGATTGGAAGGAGGAATATGACCTGAATATCTAAAGTAGGTTAAAATATTTGTTTTTATTACTAGTGCAAACCTCATATGCATAATAGAGTTGGAAAGATCATGCTACTCCATAATATATTCAATTATAGAAAGGGAAAATAGATCCAACTTATGGTTATTGGAGTCATATGACAAATATACAAGAGAATCATGATTTGTACAATCATTAATGAAGAAGTAATGTATATAAAGTGATTAGCTACTAGGATTTCAATAGATTTAAAAAGAATGGTGTAATTCAAAACATTCTTCTTTGATGAAAAACATTAGCACTTGATCATTATTTTTCCAAATAAAATTAGGAAAATACATGCACCTTATGTCATGGTAAACACATCTATCACACCCTAAGTCTAAGGTAGGGTCTCAAATCAACAAATATCATTTTATATATAAAATCATAATTAACACATATGTATAGTAAAATATGAAAATTGACTTTCCCACTTAGTCTAGCTTGGTCTCAATAACTATATCGATCGCCATACATCATTTTTTTGGTTTCAAAATATATTTGGATCTTGTTTTTCTAATTTTCCTTTTATTTATTATGAATCTTTGCAAATAACTCTAATTAATTAATTCTAGATAACAAAACCTGCAAAAAGAATGAGGATGCCCTGAAATATTTTATGACTTCGGCATGACACATGCAATCTTCAATTTTTTTCATTAAAACATGTGCAATCAGATAGACAAAGCATACTGAAAGGACTATTTTACCCTTACCAGTGTGGCATCATCAAAATCACCTTAGATTCAAATTGGAAATTAACAAGTTTTTTCCTTATCATCCCATTAGAACTGGAAGTTCCAAAACATTAGAAGCTTGAATTTAGCAATCAAAGTTTGAAATCGTTACCTCCTTCCCCCAATAACTAATATCCTCAAGATCGTTGAACTATGAAAAAATTAACCAACCCCTAAAAAATCCTTGGGGTGGCTAGGATTGGATGGAGCCCACTTCTTCCATAGAAATAGAGGCATCTGAACACTATAATTCAAAGCAACAAGAAAATAGTGAAGATTAAGGTCAAAACCACAATAGAACACATAGTGGACTCAAATGAATGCATTAAATAAGAATAACAACTTAATAATCACTATTGTTTTAGAAGAGTATGAATATAAAGAAACAAAGGGGGGAATTAGAATTGAGGGATAAATGTAACACATGGAATAAAAGAGTGGTAGATAGATGTAGAAGGACAATTAGAGAACAAAGAGGTTCCCAACGAGTTTTGTGGTGGCCTAAGGTGATATAACAAACTCACTCTGGTGATCAACAATATCCTAAGGTTAGGGAGAAATATGGTGTTCATGTAGACCTGAGAAATTGATCATGTAGATTCCCCTTCCTCCTAAAGGTTTGGATGAAGGAATTTTCTTCCTTGGTCGTTGGATATGGGGACCATGATCTACATCCACAACCAAAATGGTGAGGATAGGTGAGGAGGTTTGGTGGTGAAGTGGTCTGGCTAACAGCGGAACAAAACTACATGTATCACTTGTGCTCAAGGAGTTGGTGCATTCAATTGGATTTTTGTCTACTAAGTTATACTCATCTCTTTAAATAAGAAGACAAAGGGAAAAATATCATTTCTATATTCAAAATAGAGTGGACCAAATTTGGGCTTGTCCAACTTGGGTAGTCCACTGGATGCAGTAGAGGATGAATTAGGGGAAGATCTTGATGAGGGATGGAAATAGGAGAGATGAACATTTCACAACCCGATCAAAAATAGGAGACAATGCAAGTACAAGGATTATTGTTCTTGTATCTTAGTAACGCCTCTCTTGTCGAAGGTGAAAAATGAACTTGTCATCACCTGATAAAAAATTGACAACCTAGATTTATTGAGACATATCAAACAATTCCAGGTGACATAAAAATGAAATAGAGCATCAATAAATAGATTGTACTGATTGATTTTGCCCACTATACTTGATTTTATTTATCTATTTATCTTTTAATTAATTTAGGTGTGCATATGACATCCAAGTGACTAGAGATTTGTCACGTAGTCTAACAAAGATACACATAATTTAATTTTATTACCATTTTTACTCTTTAAAGCCTTTTGGTATCCATTTTAATACTTCGATGTTAAGTATACAATTAGTTCATTTATTCCCTTTTTTAATAAATTTGGATAAAATATTCATATTCTTTCTTATTCCATCATCTACTAGTCCTAGTAAGATACTAGATTATCAAACTAGGGTCTAAAATTATTTAATGATGTTTTGTTAAACTAACCCTACTTGATGACTTAATTAATTCATTTAGCCTACAACTCTATATTAGAAAACACCTTATACCACATTATATTATTTGAGATATTTTTAAGATAACATAGAAATTTTATATTACTTCACTCCTAATGACCCAAATTAGTTCAAATTATGGGAAAGTAATTAACACTAACATTACCAAAAGGGGATATGAAAATGGATAGTTAACGACACTTCACCACTGAGAAGGGATTACGTCCTCAAAATTCACCCATTTATAACGAAGTATATCATTATGCTTGACATCAACTACTTATTAGTATATTCACTGTGATTGAGAGGTTATTGGCTCGATATCTCATGACTAAGACATTATAGGTAATGTATTATGTAAAGGTCTCATGTTAAGGTTTACATAGATACAAGTTTTTCATATATACATCCAATAATTATGGTGTATTATATGTAATTAGACTCAATTAAACATTATAATTTTAATTTACACTTTAATTACATATGTGTATTGGACCATTCTATGATTGTTGTGTACTTAGTTGTTATTTACTTGAGAGTTTTTATTACCCTATGCAGTCTAGATGTAATTTCATTGTTCTTGTCAATTCCTAAAGTGATTTACTTAATTCCTAAGGCAAATGTATTCACACCATATCCCTAATAACAAATTATTCAGAAGACCATGATCATTGACCTTATATATGTTAAATTATCTATGTATTTAACTCTAAAAATAACCACTTTATACTATTAACCATTTAGGTTTTACTAGACTAGAATTATTCCTTATTTTCATAAGATTAACTTGTTCCTTATTTTCATTTAGGTTACTGTTACAACCCCAACTTTTGGGTTCATTTGGTGGGAAATGTAATTTCTAATATTAAAGATATTGGAACAAATAATGATATAATTTGTTTTGAATAAATGAGTTTCGTTTACAATAGCCTTGTTGGTTGTTTTGTGGGCTTTATTGGCTATTGGGCCCAATAACAAGGAAAAGACAAACGGAACTCCATTATTATTAAGAAATGGAGAAAAGAAAAATGTAGAAACCTCTAGAAGGAAAAATAATTTAATCCAAAGGTGGATTTCATGCCTCTTGGGTTCCTTGGGACCCAACGAGTCCAAAGTTGCAAAAATAGTGCAACAAGAAAAGAAAAGATCAATTAAATAGTTCTTTATTAAGAAGGAAATTGAAAACAATGATAAAATGTGGGAAATAAGGGAAAAGAGGTATAATTGAGTTACCCTTGGTGGATTTTCGTATCCAAAGGATTTTGAATGTTAAATGGAATGCCAATGAGGAAAATAAAAAGAAAGATAAAGAAAATCCCTCAAAAAGAGATATTTTAATGAGAAATAAACAAGATAATGAGAAATAATAAATATAGATGCATCAAGAAGGATAATAAGTATCCTTAAAAAGGAATTTCGAAATATTAGAGTATCTTGGGGTCCAAGGAGCCCCAATGGAGAAAAATAAAGAGAAAAGGCAAATAATAACAAAATAAGTGGATAATGTGATACATCATTAATGACTTTTTGATAATATCAAAAAGAGATGTTATTTGCTTTAAGAAAATAGATTTTCATGGCCAATAGATTCAAAAGCAAGGATAGATATAATGAAAGAGGTAATTTTTGTATTCCTAATTATCCATGAAATAAAGTACATTAAAGAGATAAGTAGGAGAGAGAAGCTTGCTTCCTAATGAAGGAATTGGATAGCTAATGGGAAAAGGACTTGTATCCTTGTGGATGAACACGATAGGGCATGGATACCCTTCCCTATACAAGGGGTAGACCCTCTAGTTCAAATTGAAGAAGGATGCCTCACACCCCTCTCTTTCTTCTTCTTCTTTGTCCAAACCCTAACCGAGAAGGTAGAGCAACCCTGAAGCAGATGAGGGGCTATGGAGTCATCATGATGGAGGCGGGAAGCTTTCACGACAACCCTAGACTGATCGGAGGCCAACCTAACGCCCTTGACTTTGTACAGCTCCTACCAGAAGTCTGCAAGACCTGCTGCAATTGTAGCAGCGGTCACATGCTTCTCCCACTTGGGAACAGCCACCTTGGCGGTAACTTGAAGGAGCCCCAGGTTTGTCAGAACAGGGCGGAGCTAGGGGAACAACCATTGGTGGTCCTTGACCCCCAGGAAGGAAGGGTGAGCCGCAGAAAGGCGGTGAGGTATAAGACGACCTAGGGTCGTGTTGGATGAAATTTCCCCTCCGCGAGCTGAAGAAACACTTGACTTAAACCAGGGCAAAATTGACATTTTGAAATGTTTTCAAGCGGCAAGCAACGTTGCATGAATTGAGGAGACGTGGCATCCTCTGATTGGACCAAAAAGGTAATGCTTGAAAAATTCATAACTAAATAATGGTAGGTCGGATTGGTACATATGATATATGTATTTTGCTCAGAAAAATAAGAGAAATTCATTAAAAATGATTTAGAGGCTAGTTCCTCTTGCAATTCTAAAAGTAATGGAAGTTATCAACTTTAATGCTTTAATGATTAAGAAACCCTATTTTGAGATGATTAATATATTTAGTAGGGTTTAATGGATTATTAAAGTTGATACTAATATGTTAATTGTAAAAAGGTATATTGAGAACAAAAATGATGAACTTTGCATGTAATTAGTTTAATTTAGAGTTTCATGTGCATAAATATGCTTTATTGGGACTTGAAACCCTAATATTAGTAAATGTGACTCTTAATGGCTTTAATTGTTCAATTTCATGATTAAAGTTGAGATACGATAATTCTAAGCTATTTTGAGTATAAACGTTCCTAATTGTGGATAAATACTCTTAATTTAGTAATTAGGGTTTTCTAATCGATAAAGGTAGAATTAATGAAAATTAGAGTTCATATATGATATAGACCATAATGAACTATGAATTGATGATAAATGAGCATAATGATCTTGTCATGTATTAAAAGGATAAAAGTGGTAACTTTGATGTAAAAGAGGCTTAATGGACTTAATTGATGGCTAATTGTGCCTTTAATCTGAAATTAAGGTTAAATGTTGTTAAAGGACAACCTTAATATCTTTTGTGAAGAATAAATGAGATAATTAGGGTTTATGAAGTAATAGTATAAATGAAGTGAAACCCTAATTGAATGAAACCCTAAAAGTGGAATAGAAACCCTAGGAAGAGAGCTAGGTTTAATAGATCTTAATGGCATGACCAATAATAAGAAATTGTATGCATATTTCAGGATTTCATTATGTGCTTGCTTGCCTATTTGGATTTCTTGATTGGTTGGATTATTTTTGTCTCAAATCAGCTTGATAGGTATGTGGTTACACTTATGGTTAATCACTTTAGTTTCATGGCCATTTTCAGATGTTTTATCGGTTGGTTGAAAATAACTGCTTAGATGACTTTTATTTCATGCAACTATAAAGTGACTATGATTATCACTATAATTATAGATACATGACTAGCTCATATCCTGGCCCTCCTATGTGGCTTTGCAAGTGCTAAAAGGGGTAACCTAGAGCAAGGTCTAGGCTATCATGAGTTAGAAATCGGGCTACCCACGTGTAGTGCCATGGGACTCTTTAGCACACCATGAGTTAAGGAGTGGGATACCCATGGGTAGTTCCATGTGACTCAACCCTAGAAATTGATTCACATGTTAGGTAGGGTCATGAGGGGTTTATTGGGGATCTACCATAAGGAAGGTAGCATCCAGGTCCACTAGAGGGACAATGCAGAGGTTAGGGTATGTATGGATTGAGTAGTTATGTTGAAAATGTAAGGTTGTTTGTTAAATCATAGTTGACTGCAATATGTTGTTATAGTTAATTGCACGATTATTGTTTCCCCCACATACCAACTTTATGCTGACTGACGTTTTGTTTGTCGGCGTTTTCGGTACAAGTGAAAAGAACAAACAGTAAAGTGGCATATGTGGAATTAAATATGAATTAAAGTTCAAAGGAGGATTAGTTAGAATAGACTCCAAATGTTGATAGAAGTAGATATCCAAGTTTTTAAAAAAGGTATGCAAAGTTAATTTTTATTACAACCTTTCAATTTAGTTTAGTAGAATTTCATAATTATTACTGATTATTTGCTGAACCTTTGATCCAGAAATTGGGATAATGGCTCTGACCTCTTGGTCTCCCTTAATTGGGGGTTACTGGGAGGCGGGGTCATTAAATTTGGTATTAGAGCATAGGTTCCTCATTTAATCTATAATAATTATTAAATTTTACAAATTATGCATAACCCAAGGGAGTTATTAGAGGAATTTCCAAAAGATAGGGGTGTCTAGAAAAGGATCACGTCCGAGGGCTGGCAAGATTTTCCTCTACACTACTAGTCAGAATACGAGGACTCCTGGATTAGTGTGACTGCCTGGCCAATGTCTCAGGATTTGACTCAAAATAAGATACCTTTAGGACTCTCTCATCTTGTTCATCCCTTCTCAACTCAAATGTTGTTAAGGACCTTAAGGATTAGGGTTTTCTCTCTTTTCCTCACCCTCTTGAGGTATGGGTAAGGTTGATAAGGTCTAAGGAATCCTCCACCAAATTAATAAAAAAACATGTAAATAAGATGTCATGGACATAAGCTTAATAGATTAAGCATCAACTAAAGAATAGATACATGCTTGGGTCGTATGACATGAGTTGTCTTTACCCTTAGGAGAGACCTAAGGCTAGACCTTCTTGTCAGGAGGATGAGTAGAGAAAGTTAGTCTTAGAGGTAGAGACCCCCATCATAAGTAGAGACCTGACACATCCTTTGAGTATGATGCTAACCCTAACCCTAAGTGGTGGTTAGAGAGAGATATGACATGATGAGTTAGATGTCATGGTAGACCGGTGTTTGGATGGACATGCCTTTAGATGCCCTATGAGCCATGAGAGTTTGGATGACCTAGTACCTTTGGCAACCCAACCCTGGGAAGGGTCATGCATGTTAGAGTGAAGGATAGCTCCTTCTTTGATGAGATTAGAGAAGAACCCATGGAAACCCCATGAGCGTATATAGTAGGCACCCATAGTACATCAGTCATGCTGACAGTAGGCTAAAACCCTGGCCAAGGGAGTATGTTGGAAAGCTGATGAGATAAGCATAAAGGGATAGGGATAACCTTGAGCAAACATAAGTTTGAACATAGGCTTCACCCACGTAGAGGTAGGATTGTGAGCTTGATCCATCTTCATGGAGAGAGGACCTTTAGTATAAGGCTGGTTGTGGAGTTAGCTCTAGAGAGAGAGAGAACAGGACCCAAGTCATAAGGTTGGAAGGCTAGACTCTGAGATATGAGTAAAAGTGGGGAGTTGAGGATGATGTGACCTAAGTGGATGATAGTGGTTTCCTCATGCTTGATCCTTGGAGACTGATGATATCTTGGTTGCCATTAGAGGAAACAAACCCTAGAGAGAGGATGAGGCTTCTGGTACCTATGTTCCTACGATATAGGTGTTTACCTTCTGAGATAGAAAGAAGAGTTTCCTAGACCCTGAAGAGGTTTAGTAACAGGGTGTGAGGCTTTGTACCTTATTGGTTGTCCTAAGGAGGACTCAACCCTTAGGTGTTACTCAAGTAGAAGGATGACAGGAAGTGCATGCAATGCCTTATACATGCTTGATACATGGTTAAGAGGTTGAGCATGTAGTTGGACACCCAAAAGTGAACCTAGGGTTCCTAGGCCTAAGAGGGAAAGTGGTGTACTTGATGCTCATGATGAGATTTGAGTTTCTATAGATTCGAACATGGTACTCCTCATGTTTAGAGAAAAGGAAAACCCCTTGAGTTTAAGGTATGTTTGATGAACCCCTCACAGATAAGTTAATGACATGGGAAGGTATGATCTTGATTCAATGTTGAGGATGAGAACAAGTGTGACCTAGCATGGTTTAGCAGGTGGTCTGCTTGTGCTTTAGTGGCTTGATAGGGTTAAGCATGCTCATGTGGATGTAAACCCTAGACATAAGGGTGTTTGTGACCTCTTTTATCAAGAGGTGTAGTTTCCTCCCATCCTGGGAGATGGACCCTTTTTGTAGGGTGTATACCAGTTTGTTGGTTTTGAGGTAACCTAAAGAGGTCTCAATAGGATCTTGAGAAACTAACTGAAAAGTACATAGTATGAGAATGAACCTGTAGACCCATAGATAACCATCTCTAAGTGCATGTGGATGTGTTACCATGGAGGTAACCAGTATGGGGCCTGACCAAGGTAGGCAGGTTGTCCTGACCCCTATCAAAGGATGGAAGTCACCCATGAATGTAGAGAAATAGATGATGAAGGCTGGGGTAAGGTTCTAAGTTGGACATGTACTATAATGGAATCCTAGGTCTATCCTAGGGTCAGGTAGGGATAAGACCGATGGAAGTAGGAGTTGCCTAATTCCCTAGTTGCACATGACCATAGGGTCGGGAGGTAACATCTATCATTGTCTGAGGGCCATGGGTTAGGAGATTGATCACCTTCATGAACTCATGGGACTCAAAGGGTAGATGAGTAGGGCACTCCCTGGATCCATAAGGGAAGAGGGATGACCCCAAAAGTGTCGGCATCCTATAGACCTAGAGGAGATGACCAAGGAATGTGTGTAAACCCCAGTAGGTTCAAGACTAGTTTTCCATGGAAGTAACTTTGATATCAAGATGATTGTGATGTAGAGACATAAGTTGCACGTTTCAAATTAGATTTGAGGGGGTACTGGCAATGTGGGATGTACCATCTCTACTCTTGGAATAGGAAGAACTTTGTATTTGGACTGCAACCAAATGCTTATTTCCTCTTGTTATGGGAGTGAGAGATAGGACAATACGCATGCCATACGCCAAGGATAAAAGGTGATGTGAGTTGGAATGTTGCCATGAGGTATGAGGACAGAGATGATAACATACCCTAGCGGAGTGAATGATACATGGATGGTTTACAAACACTAAGAGAAACAATGTAGTCATCTTATGAGGATGTTTTTATCATGAGCTATAAGTTATACAAGGTTGAGTTCGAAAACCAAGAGAAGGAGCTTAGAGTTTTCTTAATGAAGATAGAATTAGAGTTGAGATGAGATAATAAGTGGAATACATGGAGGTGTATGTATTCAACTTTACCTAACACCTAAGGATGTGAAGTGGTAATGGATGCTCTAGATGAGATGCAGCTACCTAGTTTAGCTAGAGGATAGAAGAGGTTGTTAGGTTAACCCTAAAGTTTGAAAAGGAGATTAGTTTGGCTAACACTCAGATGTAACAAGATATGTTTAAGAAGTTAGTTATTGTTTGGTTAGCCAGCCTAGGCCTTGATGCAATAAAAGGATGGTTGTAGAAGCTCAGATGCACTTCTTTGAAAATGAAGGTGATGCAACCCGACTAGAGTGGGTTAGTGTTTCTTAGGAATCAATCTTGGGGAATCATGACATATAAGAGATCATGATTTTAATATCCCCATACACCGTGGTACTACAAAGATAGTAAGTGACATTAGTACTTTGGGTGCTTAAGATGGTGTTGCATGTGGTATGTTTCCATGCATGACAGGAAGTGAAGGACAAACCCCAGTAACCCAGTGTAGTGATATAGAGGATAAAAAGTCCCCGAAAGGGAATGGGAGTTGATCACTATGGATGTTGTGGTAAGTCTCCCCTTGACCAAGGAAGGTCAAAATACAAAATGGGTTATGATAGATCGCCTTACCTAGATGACTCAAGAAAGAAAGGAAACTATGAAGGGACATATCTAGTTGAACTACATATGAAAGAGAGATAGTTCAACTACACCATGATGCGAGTTCAAAGGTTCTTAAGTATAACCTAAAGGTTCACTTCCATAAGGTGGAAGTAGATACATGAATAACTCGTTGCTAGTATAGTTTATCATCCCTAACTAATGGTTAGTACGATCCAGACTAGAGGGTCTGATGAGAGCATGTGTTCTCGTTCAAGGTGATATCTAGAGATAAATTTTGTCTTCTCTAAGACATGATGATAACCACCATAGTCAGTATCAAGATGTAAAGAAGCTCTATAAGAGAGGTTGTGTCGGTCACCACTTCATTAAGATGATGTTGGTGAAGGGATCTTGCGAAGATCACAAAAGACCACAGTGTGTGTTGATGAAGTTGCTTTGATCATGCAATGGCTAGAAAAGAGAGCCAAGGGATGACATGAGTCATGAGATGATGCAAAGTAGACTAACATGTAGTTCACTATGGGAGGGTATGTGATAAAAATTTGACCCCTCTAAGCTATAGCGGAGAAAGCTGAGTTCCTGATACATGGGTCCATTTAAGATGGATTGGTGGAGAAGGTTAAGTTTGACCTTATCCCTCAGGATAAAGTAATGTCTGATGAGTTCCATGTGTCCAATTTAGAGCACTATGTGAGGTACCCAAGCCATGTGCTGATGCCCTGAACCTATTCAGCTTTATGAGAGGCTAAAATGTCCTGAGTCACCTGTGAGGATTATAGATGCCAAGGTGAAAGAACTCAGAGAAAAGAATATGTGATGATAAAGGTTCTTTGGAAACACCATGGATAAGGTAAAGCCACATAGGGGCCAATGATGGACATGGAAATGTCTTATCCTGAATTGTTTGTTTGCTTGATGGAATTTTGAGGACAAAATTCCTATAAGAGGGGAAGGATGTTACAACCCAAACTTTTGGGTTCATTTGGTGAGAAATGTAATTTCTAATATTAAAGATATTGAAACAAATAATGATATAATTTGTTTTGAATAAATGAGTTTCGTTTACAATAGCCTTGTTGGTTGTTTTGCGGGATTTATTGGCTATTGGGCCCAATAACAAGGAAAAGACAAAAGGAACTCCATTATTATTAAGAAATGGAGAAAAGAAAAATGTATAAACCTCTAGAAGGCAAAAGAATTTAATCCAAAGGTGGATTTCATGCCTCTTGGGTTCATTGGGTCCCAAGGAGTCCAAAGTTGCAAAAATAGTACAACAAGAAAAGAAAAGATCAATTAAATATTTCTTTAATAAGAAGGAAATTGAAAACAATGATAAAATGTGGGAAATAAGGGAAAAGAGGTATAATTGAGTTACCCTTGTTGGATTTTCGTATCCAAAGGATTACTAATTTTAAATGGAATGCCAATGAGGAAAATAAAAAGAAAGATAAAGAGAAATCCTCAAAAAGAGATATTTTAATGAGAAATAAACAAGATAATGAGAAATAATGAATATAGATGCATCTAGAAGGATAATAAGTATCCTTAAAAAGGAATTTCGAAATATTAGAGTATCTTGGGGTCCAAGGAGCCCCAATGGAGAAAAAGAAAGAGAAAAGGCAAATAATAACAAAATAAGATGATAATGTGATACATCATTAATGACTTCTTGATAATATCAAAAAGAGATGTTATTTGCTTTAAGAAAATAGATTTTCATGGCCAATAGATTAAAAAGCAAGGATAGAGATAATGAAAGAGGTAATTTTTGTATTCCTAATTATCCATGAAATAAAGTATATTAAAGAGATAATTAGGAGAGAGAAGCTTGCTTCCTAATGAAGGAATTGGATTCCTAATGGGAAAAGGCCTTGTATCTTTGTGGATGAACACGATAGGGCGTGGATACCCTTCCCTATATAAGGGGTAGACCCTCTGGTTCGAATTGAAGATGGATCCCACGCACCCCTATCTTTCTTCTTAGTCTTCTTCGTACAAACCCTCACTGAGAAGGTAGAGCAACCCTGAAGCAGATGAGGGGTTGTGGAGTCATCATGATGGAGGTGGGAAGCTTCCATGATAACCTTAGACTGATCGGCGGCCGAACTAACGCCTTTGACTTCACGCAGCTCCTACCGAAAGTCTGCAAGACCTGTTGCAATTGCGGTAGCGGTCACATGCTTCTCCCGCTTGGGAACAACCACCTTGGGGGCAACTTGAAGGAGCCCCAGGTGCGTCGGGACAGGGCAGAGCTAGGGGAACAACCGACGGCGGTCCTTGAGCCCCCAGGAAGGAAGGGCGGGCCACAGAAAGGCGGCCATCGATGGCCAAGTTGGGCACCATAGGTAGAAGATGACCTAGGGTCGTGTTGGATGAAATTTCCCCTCCACGGGATGAAGAAACGCTTGACTTAAACAAGGGCAAAATTGACATTTCGAAATGTTTTCAAGCGGCAAGCAACGTAGCATGAATTGAAGCGATGTTGTATCCTCTGATTGGTCCAGAAAGGTAATCCTTGCAAAAGTCATAACTAAATAATGGTAGCTCGGATTGTTACATATAATATATGTATTTTTCTCAGAAAAATGAGAGAAATTCATTAAAAATGGTTTGGAGGCCAGTTCCTCTTGAAATTCTAAAAGTAATGGAAGGTATCAACTTTAATGCTTTAATGATTAAGAAACCCTCTTTTGAGATGATTAATATATTTAGTAGGGTTTAATGGATGATTAAAGTTGATACTAACCTGTTAATTGTAAAAAGGTATATTGAAAACAAAAAGGATGAACTTTGCACATAATTAGTTTAATTTAGAGTTTCATGTGCATAAATATGCTTTAATGGGCCTTGAAACCCTAAATTAGTAAATGTGACTCTTAATGGCTTTAGTTGTTCAATTTCATGATTAAAGTTGAGATACAATAATTCTAAGATATTTTGAGTATAAAAGTTCCGAATTGTGGATAAATACCCTTAATGTCATAATTAGGGTTTTCTAATGGATAAAGGTAGAATTAATGACAAGTAGAGTTCATATATGAATTAGACCATAATGAACTATGAATTGATGATAAATGAGCATAATGATCTTGTCATGTATTAAAAGGATAAAAATGGTAACTTTGATGTAAATGAGGCTTAATGGACTTAATTGATGGCTAATTGTTCCTTTAATCCGAAATTAAGATTAAATGTTGTTAAAGGATAACCTTAATATCTTTTATGAAGAATAGATGAGATAACTAGGGTTTATGAAGTAATAGTATAAATGAAGTGAAACCCTAATTGCAATGGAAACCATAAAAGTGGACTAGAAACCCTCAGAAGCGAGCTAGGTTTAATAGATCTTGATGGCATGACCAATAATAAGAAGTTGTATGCATATTTTAGGATCTCGTTATGTGCTTGCTTGCCTATTTGGATTTCTTGATTGGTTGGATTATTTCTATCTCAAATCAGCCTGAAAGGTATGTGGTTATGCTTATGGTTAATCACTTTAGTTTCACGACAATTTTTAGGTGTTTTATCAGTTGCTTGAAAACAACAGCTTGGATGATTTTTATTTCATGCAACTATAAAGTGACTATGATTATCACTATAATTATAGATACATGACTGGCTCAGATCCTGGTCCTCCTCTGTGGCTTTGCAAGTGCTAAAAGGGGCAACCTAGAGAAAGGTCTAGGGTATCATGAGTTAGAAATTGGGCTACCCACGTGTAGTGCCATGAGACTCTTTAGCACACCATGAGTTAAGGAGTGGGCTACCCATGGGTAGTGCCATGTGACTCAACCCTAGAAATTGATGCACCTATTAGGTAGGGTCATGAGGGGTTTAATGGGGATCTACCATAAGGAAGGTAGCATCCAGGTCCACTATAGGGACATCATAGAGGTTAGGGTATGTATGGATTGAGCAGTTTTGCTGAAAACATAAGGTTGTTTGTTAAATCATAGTTGACTACAATATGTTATTATAGTTAATTGCACGATTATTGTTTTCCTCACATACCAGCTTTATGGTGACCAACGTTTTGTTTTTTAGTGTTTTAGGTACAAGTGAAAAGAACAAACAGTAAAGTGGCACATGTGGAATTAAATATGAATTAAAGTTCAAAGGAGGATTAGTTAGAATAGACTCCAAATGTGGATAGAAGTAGATATCCATGTTTTTGAAAAAGGTATGCAAAGTTAATTTTTATTACATCCTTTTTAGTTTAGTAGAATTTGATAACTATTATTGATTAGTTGTTGAACCTTTGATCCGGAAATTGGGATAACGACTCTAACCTCTTGGTCTCCCTTAGTTGGGGGTTACTGGGAGGTGGGATCGTTATAGTTACCCAATTAATATCCATTGTATCAATGTCAAAAAGGTCTAATTATATATCAAATATAGTGAGTAATTTTACTTTTTCGACATCAATTGATAGTAGTATTTGAAGATTAACGAATGCATTAACTATTGAGATGAATAGTGCTAAAGTTGAGTTACTCTCCTAAACTACTAAGTACAAGCTTCCATCCCTTACAAGATTATCCTATAATCGAATTATCCACCTAAATATGTAACATGGATTAGATCTACAAAGTCATATATATACACATATAGATATGTATATATATGTATGTGTATATCATAAACTTCTATTTACTCATTGATCTACACCTAGGTCTAGGGTTTCATGGTTGACCTAAATAGTAAGAGGGTTCTTCTCTAAAGATTTTCTTTGCAATTCATGTAGTTGTTTCCAAAAATCATCAATTAAACCAAAAAAACATTTTTCATACATATAGATTAATAATAAAAATTAGTTTGATGACAAAAAGGTTTTGATGTAAAATGCAAATGGCACCAATGTCAATGTATAGAAAATTCACCCACTTAAGCATCTTAAGTAACCGTTTTACCTATATGTACTTCCACAAAGAGATTCTTCCTCTACAAGCATCTAGAAGGGTATGCATCAAATCTCTAACTTATATGTAGGAGAGAGGGATATTTTTTTTCAATACATGATGTCAACTTCCACTAGTTCCTTATTGTTTACTATATACACTATTTACAACCTTATCTTAAATGTACTTGAACTTTTAGGGACAATAACCTCATTATGGGACATCAGGGTGTCCTCTACTCACTAATTGTTTTAGAAAGAAATTAGGTTTACAAGACCAAGGGAACTATGTGTGAATCCAACACTTAGTCTCTTTAGGAATAATATATCAATATTTCCTAAGGGAATCCTCTAGATATATTACCTACATAGTAATCACGATATAAATGAACTCAAAAGGATTTTCATTTAATAATTATAGGTATTTTTCAACTAATACTATTGTGTGAGAAAACTATAACTTGTGGGAGATAATAATCAGTCTCCTAAGTAGAGAATTATATGAAAAATATACTAAAGCAACCATATCGGAGCTAGTGCCTGCCTAACCATGATGGAGTCAGATTTGGTTAATGAAACACCATAATGTTAAAACTTTATTCTAGATTCAACATGTGTTATCCATGCATGCTCAATTCTCATAGTGGAAATAGTTGAGGCATGCTTGAAAGATAACAAAAAAAGGGTTCAAGGTGGGAAATAAAGTTAAATGTATATAAGACTATTCACAATAGCCAACACTCAATAGTGGTTGGACTAAATCCTAGCTAATATCTAGTAGATATTAGTTTAATGTGGGAAAATATTCTCCCACCATTCAAAGGGTGGGGGATATTAGGATTAGAAAACATAAGTGCCAACCACTAAAGTAGTTTGGGGAGTGGTAGTGACCAAATCAATTCAGATTGAAACCCTAATTGGCATTCCACAACTCAAAACTAGGTGCATCAGTAGCCAACAGAGGGTTACCTAACTTCCTAATCAGTGTATAAGTATATAAACTATAGGCGATAACTTGAAATATTCAAATTAACTAACATTTCAAGATTTGGTATCATACTTAAAGGGGGTGATAATTAAGATTGAATGCATTCATTACTTAATATGAGGAATAAAATTATCGAATTCCAACATATTAAAGCTTATCAAGGAAGGGGAGGTAATCAATTTTATTTGTTGAAAGTTGTGGTACAAAAACAAAATATGAGTAATAGTAGATCAATTTTAGACTGTTATGTTATACAAACACATGATAATGTTCCTCTCTTACAAAGTTCATAATCTTAATTTATGATTATCATGAGTCATAATCCTATAAAACACCTACATGCTAGTGGTTTAGGAACAACACATAGAAAGAGGCACTGCAAAAGGAAACAATATGTGTCAAAATTAATAGTGGTGTATGTGCATAATTTATATATTTGGCATTAAAAACATGAGATTTTAATAGTAACAATATTCTCAAGTCAAAAGAGGGCTATAAAATCATGGTTAGTTTAAGAATGAATAGAAAGGTATGATTATCAAAATATTGAGACATATATTCAAAGAAAATATTAAATGATCATAGAGATTTTCTCCATCAAGGTATTTCACATACAAAACAAATCATAAAATAAATGTATAATATTTCAAAGACTAGGATTATTGAGAGTAGGGTAGGCATGAAACATACAGTTTAGTTATTTTTGACCAGTTAATGTCTGTAGGGCCAGAGAGAGACAACAAAATAGAAGGACTATGTTGTCCATACCAAAATAACATCATTAAAATCACCTTATGGTCAAATCAAGGAAATATCACAAAGGTTTCTTCCTTTTTATCTCGTGATAATAAGAAGTTCAAAAACACTAGAACTCAAAACTTACATATAAAATCTTGAAATCCCAAGCTCGTCCTCCAGAGAAACCAACCCAAACAAGTTCCTTGTACTCAAGTAAACTCATTTGACCCTTAGAAAAGCCTTAGGGTGGCTAGATACCTCTTCCACCATGGAAATAGATGCATGTGAACAAGGGAATAAAAACAACTATAGATCAGTGAAGATCTAGCCATACCCAGAATGAAGTACATAGGAGGAGTCAAACAACAAAATTTGATAATGATAATACCTAAATCATAGCTAATTAATATCACACTACAAATAAAGAGAAACATAGTTGGAAATGGCAATCAAGTAGACACCCATAATAAGGGGCATGATAAAGTTTTAAATAGACGTCAGAGGTCAGTCTAAGAATGAAGGGGTTTCCAAGTAGTCCTTTTATAGATTACGATGCTATAACAAACTTTCTTTAGGGATCAACAATATCCTAAGGTTGGGGAGAAAGCCCCAACCAACTGATCCTACAACTTTCCCTTCCCTTCTAAAAGGTGTAGCTGAAGGAAATTTCTTCCTTGATTTATGGGGACAAGGAACATGGTCACTTTCTACCACCAAAGAGGTGAGGATTAGTCAGGAGGTTTTTGTGACGAGAGATCTAATTAACAAAGGAGAAAAATCTATAGGGATCAACAATGCTCATGGAGTCAATACATTCAAGTAGATTTCTATCTACTAGGTTATGCACATCTCAACGAAGAAGAAGATGGATCAAAAAATGAGAAGTCTCTACATATGACACAGAGTAGCCCAAATTAGGTCTTGTTTGACAAATGACAATATTTTGGTAGAGGAAAAATTAGAGGAAGAGGTCATTGAGGGAGGGAGATAGGAGTGGAGAAGCCAAGTATAAGGACTATAATTACTATTTTGTTGTAACGCCCATCCTATTGGAGGTGTGATATAAACATGTCACCACCCACTAAAAGATCAAGGACCTAGACTAAGTGATATATATCAAACAATGCTAATTTGTATAAAAATGAAATGAAACATTAGTAAATCAATGAGATTAATTGATTTCACCAATTACACTTTTCTTAGTTAATTTCTTTCTCTCTTAATTAAATTAGGTGTGTGTATATGATGTCCAATTAACTTTAAATTTGGCATAGATGTGATTTAGAGTATGTGAAATAAAATTTTACCATCAATTTTACTCTTTGAAGGAATTTGGTATTTCATTTTATTGTTCGTATGTTAAGTATATAATTAATGGATTTTATGAACTTTTTAATAGATGTTAATGTAATATTTTGTATTCCATGAATAATGATTGTCAAGGAATAAAGGGATTATTTATTTATATAAGCTCTTACATCTTATAAGTATTCAGTCATATGACATGAACATAAGGTTTTTTCTCCTTTTCATCATTTTCTTTGTCATCGACATATCCAATTTCATGTATTTTCATCATGTTTAATAATTTACATAATTTTCTTTCCCATAGTAGAAGGGATGGCGTCAAACAGTCTTCATCATCAATAAAAAATTATTTAAACTAAATTTTTGTAGTATCACTATTGTAAAGAAACACTAACTGCATTTCTAAAATTTCAAAGACATTGTGTTGATATATGCTTCTAGGATATCGATCAAAACCTCAAACATGTAGTACCTTAACATGTTCTTCCTCTCATTGAGAAAGATATTTCTGTATTTTTTAAGGGTTCATCCTAGTTGTAAATCAATGAAGGTTCCCTTTAGTTTGGATATTCTAAGACTAAATACGTACCAAAGATGACTTCTAAAATGAAATCTACAATGTAAAACTTAGTCATCCCACAAAGGTTCCTCTGAACGCCAAACTTAAGTTGTGGTTGGATTGTACTAACATTTATAAGATATATCCTCCCATGATATGGTTTACCCAAAAAAAATTAAGAACAACTTTTGGGCCTCAGTATCCCGATGTATCTATTATGGTTTTTTTCTAAATGACCACCTAGAAATTAATTTGATTGTTTTTTATGGTGCGTGTTCAATATGAGGTTTTGGTCATCATTTTAGATACAAGTTATAGTGGCCAGTTGTGGGTTTCTACGTACTGTTAAAATACCATTTTGAATCCAAAACATAAGACATTGATGGATTTAAAATGACTCTTCTTTGCACTTATCCATTTATGACCATATAATAAATATTGAACATTATATCCATTTGCATTGCCATAAATGACACACTGATTTTTTGATGTCCTAAATATATATCAAGAATGATATTTCCAAGTGAGTGGTGTAGATATTAATAATAATTATACACATCCTAGGTAGTAGGTTGAATACTAGAGGAATGAAACATAATGACACTTTAGTCCCTATTAAATTTGTCCTAGTCATTAGATACTTGTTCATTGGTGAAGGATATTGAGTTTATGTCTTTATCAAGAAACCGTTATTAATAATAAACATTATTGGACACTATTGGGAATATAGTTCCCTACTTTCATGAAGACTTTGTGATTCCTAGGAATTTGTTGTATGAATTTAGCATTGGATATTTACTCCAACTGTTACGTCATGTAATGCACCAACTCAAATAGAGAAAATGAATAACGTAATCTTATCAATGTTTTGATATAGAGGAACGACCTTAAGGTTCAAATCTAGTTTAATAACAACTATTTTATTGTTTTTATGTTATGATTTTCGGTATTCCAATGTATGTACTTTTTGTGTCTTTTCTTTATCCATTTGAGTGGATTTTGAATGTTTTTGAGGAAATATTGAGGTATGTAAGAAAAGAAGCAATATGTTTGGAATTTTGTTGTGGTGGTGGTTTCTTGAGAATAATGTGAAGCGATAGTATATTTTATAGAAGTAACTATAGTTGTACATATTTTCACTATCATACAATTCATGCAATTTAGAAGTATCTCTAAAACAACCATCATGGAACAAAGTATCAAAGAGTCACTAATGATCTTTTCATGATGTATGTCATTTGTTATTGATCATCTTCAAGTAAGATTGGAGGTTGTATCAACTCTCCTATTTGTGGCACCCATTGTATAAGTATTTGATACTATTGATAGTTGAAATCACCAATTGTCTTCTATTCTACTTTGGAGGCCCATCCATTGTAATAAGCTATTGATATTGGTGGTCTCATATTAATCTTCTAATAAAAAGGAGGATAATTAGTAGCATGATCAGTTAATTGTTGTAGTCATAGCAATGGCTATATCCACAAAGCATGTTGGAGTTGAAGACTTTGCTTCTTTCAGAGCTACATGAGATATGTGATGTTGTGATAGAGAGCTTTCAAACCATAAATTTTGTCTCCTTTTTGTTGGTGACACTGGCAACATAACATTTTTATAATACATGTGACACTCTACACTAACCCTAATATCTCTCAAATCTTGTTTGATTGCCATAACTATGTTATTTATTATGTTTTGAGACCAACTTTTTGAGTGAAATATTTAATTTGGTTCTCACACTTTGTTTCCCTAATGTCTAGTTTTATTACAATTTGTGGACTAGTTTGTAATATAAACTTAATATGAGGACCTAATTTCTAACTATATGAAAAAATATATATATTTTTCCTTTTATTTTATGCTTGATTGAACCTTGGTATAAATTAGTAAAGAGATCACTCTCATTTTCTTAAACTTCACCTTAAATGTCTTGATATGGAAATTTACTGTATTCTTGTGGATTACTGTGCAATTTCACTATAATTGATAAAATTCATTTCAAATTGAGCGTAAATTATATAAGAGTAGGTATTATTCATAATCTTTTTTAATTGTTTGACCTTTGTATGCTTATAGAACATTGATTTGTATACAGTTTCTTCTTTTGATTCCTAGCCTTGATCTTAGTCTGATGGGTTTATAGATGAGGAGGATCATAGCCTCCGGTAGATCCATTTGTTTTGAAACTCTATGTGCACTTTGTATAAGATGAGTTTTAATAGGTTGGGCCTCAAAAACCTTGGGCCCAAGTTCCACAATTGTTGTGCCACTTTTCCCTTCAATAGCCTTATATGTTAGGGGGTGTTTGGTCATTTAACTCTTTTATTTACATATTCCCAACATTAAACAACACTCTAGATTTATTTGAGTGTAAAGAGATGAGATGGAATTAGGAGAAGGAGTGCACTGTATGTTTACCCTTTTTGGAAGGTGATAGCTTGGATCAAGTGTGTGCATGTTGATGCATGTCAATACATGTTGAAGATCAAGAAACTCCATGGTACTTCTAAACTTTCCAACCTTTACTCTTGCATTAAAAAATTAATATGATATAATTAGATCTATTTTTCCTCCTTTCATTTACCTCTTGTTCCTGCTTTGGTTGAAATCTCTAGTTTTTCCATTGTAGAAATTTTCTCATCTTGCTAAAGCACCCTCTTTTCTTCTCTTTTATCCTTGTTTGCCCTAGATTCACCATGGGAAGGTAATCTTGGAGATAAATAGGTGACCTTGGCTTGAAAAGGAACTTCTATATGGTGTTATTTTTCTTATTAATTTTTTTGCCAACCCTAGTGAGTGATATAACAACTAATAACTTCTTTTTCCTACTTGTGCACTCTTAATCCTAACTTAGCACTAAAATTGCTTAAATCTGCATCTCTATATATAGAAGAGACATTTTAATGAACTACTTTTTCCTGATATGAAATGATAGTGAATCTTCATTCCCTTATATACCCTCTAAATGATTCTCTTTGTGATCGATACATGTTTAGTTAATGCCATATGCAAAGAAATTTGAAATTTATGTGCTTGTGCCCTAACAATGACCTTTTTAAGGAATTTTGATGCCATATTGATGATGAATGAATTACACATGACCCCATACTACATATGTGATTATATAAAAACATTTTAAGGCTTCTTCTCTAGATTTAAAGCTTTCAAAATTTAATTGTCTGAAACCACTTATCTGAAGGTGGTTCATCCAAGCGCTAGTATGGCCCTTATACACCCTAAACTTGAATTGGAGGCAACTTACACATATTTAGGAGTCCTAATATAAAATTATGGTTACTATCATATTTATGTAGCTTAAGGATGTGTGAAAAATGTCATGAGGTTATAACTTCCTACAAGGAATTGTCCCTATTTTATTCTTGATGGTGTTTTAGGCCTAAATATACCCTAATTTGGAAACTATAATACATTTTATATATATTGTAGTTTTGTCCTAATCTTTTTGTAACTATTTTTTTACTATATTTGTAAAAAAATTGAAAATTTCAGATGAACTTGATACTTCTAGTCGAGTTTATCATTATTTTGACCTTCATAGTGTTTTGGGATTTTATATGATTGAGTAGGGTGTTTTGATCCTTTATTATGGCCAATAATGATTAGGTATAACATGTTTGAGTTGTTGATTAACATAAACATGATTATGAATCCAGTAGAATAACCATATAAATGTGCTTAACATTTTTATTGGATCCAATTAACAATGAATGTACAAAGTGTTATGGGGTTTGAAAAATCAAACATAAGTTTCTATAATTTAGGAAAACCCTATTGGAATATGCCACCTACTAGGATAAATCAACTTTTCATATTAATATTTATGAGTCTATTATCTTATTTTCTAGTAATCTTATGGAATCAACTATGTTTTATATAAAATGTGACAACATTTGGTGAATTTTGGATATGAGTCGTATAAGTAGGTATGATGCCTCGAGGCTTGGCCTTGATGGTATTAATGAGATTTGGATGATGGTAGGTTATAAGGGTTGGAGTCTAAATATAATATTGGATATAAATGAATTAGAAGATAACTGGAGTGTATTTCATACTCTTAATATGTACAATTATGTTTTGATGTATGTTAGATACACATATCCTTGAAATATTGAGAAATAATCTATTATAATCAGTCTTGAGATGTTATATGTCCTTAATGATGATGAACCCTTTATGATAACAAGTGGCCCATTAAAGATATTTGAAGTTATGATTTATTCATTTAAATTTATTATTCTAAAAAATGATACAATATGCCAACTTTTTAGAGAACCATTTATAGTAAAAGAGTGATGGTTAATCTTATTGCATAATCTTGCTTTGTTTTCAATGATGAGTATGATAATTGCTATCAATGGTATGAAAGTCTATAATTTGTGATAACTTTTTTATATTGTAATTTAAATAGTTTAGGGATATATATCCTTTTTTATGTCATTATAAAGGTTGATGTTCCATGGATTAATGTTTTGGGCCCTTTTGTGGTTGGGATTGACATGTTTGACCTTGTTGTGGCCAAAGTTTGCATGTTGGGCCTTGTGATGGCCAAGATTGGTATTTTGGACTTTGTGTTGACTAGATTTCATGAATGGGGTCTTACTATGACAAAAAATGATCACTTATTCCCTAGTTTGGGTGATTTTATATATGTAAATACATTCTATATCTTCTAGAGTTGTTAGAATTGATTAGTGGTAAAATTACATATCAATGTCTTGTTTGAAAATTGGTTGATGCAATTTGTGTATGAGTAATTATAATATTAATTAATCAACTATAACCCAAAATAGTGAAATGAATTCATTTTGTAGCAATCTATGAATTGTGAGAATAAGCGGTGAGTGTATATTTCTAATATATAGGGGTGTGTAGGATTGGTATATCCTAACATCCATAAATGTTTTAGGACTTTGTTGTGAGTGAAGGTCTAGTGACATCTAATGGAGAGTGAATGTAGTTGTGTCTCAGTCTGTTGAGTTGTATATCTTGTTTTCTTGGTGTTGTGACTTTTATACCCATGGCCGACGTATGATATATGTGGATCCTTTTTGAGAAATTTCATGCCAGATCATGTGTTTCATCATTCTACCTTCTGTTACCCTCTCTTTGAACTGAGGTGTGTGGATGAATCTAATGTATTATGGTAATACTTAGATCTTATATGATGTTAGTCTGTGTTTGCAGCAACTAGCTAGTGGTTTGAGTGGTATGCCTCAAACTACCCATGGCATTATGAAATGTGTAATTCAGAACATAGATGCATTTAGATGTGGTATTTTTTGGTATGTATTCCCAAAGAGCCAATCATATGATGATTGTGATGTCATATTACACAAAGAATTTGATTAATGATAATAAAATGAAGCTTCCTATTCATTATGTTTTACTCAGTTATGAGATAATGAGGAAACATAATGAATGTATAAGAATGACAATACTCAATGAAATATGTCTTCAAGTATGTTTCTTGAACAATGAGCATATAGATGTTTAAGAGTATGCACATTCTTATTATATCCCTAGTCAGATGTTAATGTGGAAGATAGATAGATAAAAATAACACTTAAAACTAGAGTGTGTGTTGTTTGATGATAGAATCATATCAGTCATGATATGTGATATCAAACCAAGCACACATATACTTGTTAGAGAACAATGTATAAGAAAGACCCACCTTGATAGTGACACACAGAAACCATACTTGGTGGTCATAGTCACTCTCATAGTAAAGGCGGTGATTGTGATTTTTATACCTAAATCCACTATACTCATCACATGTCGTTCAGGATACTTTGACATCATCCAATGTAACCCTGAATAAGGATTGCCATAACAGTGATGATTGGTAGCTGTGACACATGGGGATTGATTGTGAGTTATGTAGATGGGATTTGTACCTCATACTATATTTTGATATGATGGCCACTTGATAAGTGAGACTGAGAAATGCATGGATATTCACATGTGAACCAATATATGACATTGAGGTCACATATATCTCATAGAGCCTACATGCACATGTGAATCAATATATGATATTGAAATCACATATATCTTAGAGAGTCTGCTCTAGTTCAAGGAGCATGGAGTGAACATTGAGAGGACGACGATCGCATGCCTTGAGTTCATTTTGGATATCAAAGGAAAAGGAATTGTACAATCACTATAACACCTTACATAGATTGTACATTGAAGTTGTTCTCTAGCATTCCATTCACTTGGGAAGCACTGATGTGTGACTAGGCACCACACTTTGCTTGTGATTTCATAACCCAATTATGGACATTCATTGCCAACATGAAATGGGACCTATAGGGTCACACACATAGTTCACCTAAAATAGGAGTTTAATCATGAATGATAATTGAATTGATTACCAAAGTATTAGGGTATTCAATTTAAGCAACTAATCAACTAACTAGACTACCAACCGATCGATTCAAGTGTTGAACTAACCGGTTTGAGTGTCAAGTTGATTAGAAATTAAATTGGTTATGTTCTTCTTGAACTGAGGAGTGAACCGACCGGTTCACATAGTGAGTTGATCGAAAGAGGTCATTAACTGACCGGTTGGGGTCGTGAGACGACCGTCTCGCAAGGGTGAAACACCTAGTATGTGGAGAAATTTGATTGCATCAAGGATCTGTGTTGACGTCATGTTATGCATTAATTGGATTTGAATTGCAATTCATATGCGACTAAAAACATGACAAAATGACCGGTTCACTGGGCGAATTGATCAGATCACATATAAACTGACTAGTTTTCTTGGAAAACGGATAGATTCACCACTCTTAGGTTGTGAAAATTCATGATCTTCCAGTCCCTTCCACTCCCACACTGACTGGGGACCCATACCCTAACCTCTCCTCAAAATAGTGGGGTACTGGGGGCTTCTCATATACAAATCAATTGCCTCTGACAATTCTTATCCTCACTAATTTTGGTTACCAATAGAAGGACTGAGTAAGACCTACCCAGTAAAGGGAGGGACAAAAAGGGAGAGCAATTGTGGAGAAAAATTTAGTGACTAGTACACCAATAGGAGGGAAAACTCCTTTATATCTGTTCTAGTTGAACGACAAGAGTTCTAAGTGGTTCATGTGGACTACTATAGAGGCTAGGAGGTTGTTTCCCATCGCTAGAAGGACAACGTCATCCTATAATCATGGAGGAGCTACTATAGATGTCATCCAAGTCTATTGTCTATCGTGGGGACTAGGAGCTACTGCAGATGAGTCCCAATGCAAGTAGGATGCATGACTATTATAATGAGTTATAGTCGCTAGACTTGCTCCAAGACCATGCATGAACTTGTTAAACCATCCTTCCCATTACATAGTTCTTGACGCGATAATAATGGCATGTGAAATACTGAAAGAAATTTTTGTGCTTTTGATGTCTACTCTGATCTATTATTCTCCTATAGTAGTATCAGAGCCACGTCAATTTACTATGTTTTAGAATAATCGATATGATCAAATTTTTAATTTATCACTTTTATTTATTGCATATGATGCGAATATTTAAAATTATTAATGTGCATATTCAATTAAAGACCATATAAAATCTCAAACTAATTATATAATATAATATATATATGCAATTTATATGCGTCATCCTAAAATTTGATTTGATGGTGTATGTGTAGCATGGTTATGGCCAATAACCCAAATATCTGTGTGTGTTTGGATGGTTTGGTTTTAGTTATGTTATATCTATATTTTCATATCAATCCTCTACCCTCTTCTTTCCAATATAAAAGTATTATTCTTTCCTACCTTTACTCCCCTCGAATGTAACTCGAGGTTTCTCTTTACCATGTAATAAGTATAATGACAATAGGATAGTTTCCTTTCTTGCAGCAATGAAGATGAGGATCAACATAAGGCGAGACGACCATGTCACACGACAAGCTGATTGGCTAGAGGACTGAGGAAGGTGGACCGCAGGAGGAGCAAACAGACAGGTTGGTGATCCCAACTGACCATTTGGAGGCATCCAAACATTGGTTGGGAAGGAGGCCAACCGATCATTTTTTATGACCAATTGACCATCTAAGAGGCCAAACAACAAGTTCAAGGGTTGAACCGATCAACCTAGACTGGCAAGCACAAATCTACACCAACAAAGGTTCTTTCATGTGATGTACACCTAGGTGGTAGTAATTTCCTTATGACTCCAAAGAATTATAATAGACAAGTCCATAACCATTGCAAATGTTTTATATTGCATGTTTATGTTGTGGGATATAGCACGTATATGATACATACTGGTATGTGATGATTAGATATGAATATGTATATATATGTGTGCATATATATATATATATAATCTCTCAATCAAACATATTAAGTCTAAGATTCTTTCTATTATAGGAACACATGAAAAACTTGGTCGACTAAGCATGGGCACCCCAACGGTGGTGTGATGTCTATCTCATGGAAGTGTGATGGTAATATTGTGTACCTACCGAGCAAAGTGCATTATTATTGTGTCGGCTTTTGGGTCAGGCTTATTAGAGTGACCTTAATGAGATTAAGAACTAAGTGTAGATATATGACTATGGAAAAGAGTTGTATGCATCTATCGAAGAATTATATAAGATGAAATTGGAAAATGTTTCCTACTTAATGATTGATTATGGACGTTGGCGTTGGGCGAGTAATAAATGAATCATTTTGGATCTTAGCTCATTAGAAGATTTTTCATCAGGATCTTCCAAATTAATAATTGAGGGATGTAAATTTGATAAAAATAATGAAGGTAATAGCTAATTAAAGACCTAACAAACATCATAAATTTTAACCAAATCAAATTTAAAAAAATGAGTTTAAAAAAATTGTAAATTCTTTTGTAGAATCAAATGGAAACATACAACAACCACTTTTCTCTATCATCGATCCATGAGAAGGAAAAGTAAATAGGAATAACTTCCATGACTGGTTCAGGATATTGAGAATCATTCTCACCCAGGATTGCAAGCTCAATGTCTTGTAGACGCCAGAGCAAGATGAACCCCTTCCCAATGCACCTGCGGGTGATAGGGATGCTTACAAGAAGCATACTGAAGATGTCATTAACGTAAAGTGTCTAATGCTATGATCCATGAATTATGAGTTGTAGAGGCAGCATGAGAACATGGATGTTATTGTTATGGTAACACATATTAAGAACATGTTTTAGTATATTTGATGTCTCTAAGGTGTTGTTCAAATGTAACTTGACAAAAGGAGATCCATTAGGTCATCATGTACTCAATATCATTGGGTATGTGGAGAACTTGGATAGAATGTGATTCCCTTTGGGTCAAGAGTTGGCCACTGATGTGATTTTATTGTCTCTTCCAAAATCATAGAGTCACTTTGTCATGAACTACATTATTTATCACTTGACAAGCCATTGACAAAGTTATTAGGCATGTTAAGAATAGTTGAGGCACAAATGAAAAAAGACAATTCGAAGTCTATGATGATAATCATTAAGACAATGGGAAAGGCTAAAGACAAATTAAAAGCTAAGAAGAGTTCTATAGCTGGCCATAAGCCCAAGTCTTCATATCTCAAGGCAAAGGGAGGAGTAAAGAAGGGAGGCAATTGTCACCACTATCACGAGCCTGGACAAAGGACAAGGAATTTCCCTCTCTTTCTGGAGAAATTATATAAGAAGAAGGGGCATAAACCTCTACTTTAGGTATAAATATTATAAGATAAATTTAAATACTTCTTCATCTTGGTATGTGACACCAGAAGTAGATCTGACATTTATTGATGTGCATGATTTGATAAGAAGTAAAGCCTAATGAAAGGTCAAGCATGAATTGTAATCGTAAAGAGTGGGACCCGATAGGGGATCCACTCCCTACTAAAAGTTGAGGAATAAAAAATCATTCTAAATACACACAAAAGGTATGTTAGAATAGGTGTAACATTTTCAAATCTCAAATGATAGTACACAAAATAGCATAGTATAGTAGCTGGATATAAAACACGACTATAATCAATTATATAAAAGTACATAATCATATCCCATATAAGGTTTACATGGATATTACATCATAACGATCTAGTAGAGGGAAATATAAACCATATCAAGTTTGTCTCCAGGCATCAGCTCCTTAAGTTAGGTCCATCTCAGCATGCCATGTCCTCTATGTTCTAAACTTGGGGTTGGAAGCATACCCTAGCAAGAGGAGAAAAATATATGACATCAACAAAAGGATGGTATGTGCATACTAAAATGGAATTTAAGAAATATATAGATTAAAGGACATCAAGTAAACAAGGATTCCAATAGAAAAGAAAAGAACAACCCACATGGGTATCAAGAGGAGCAAAATGAAATCATATGATAACAAAAGAATACTTGCCATTAAACCAACATAAAAGTTGTGCCACATAAGAACATAGAAAGAATAAGGGCTCACAACCCATCAATAATAATCATCATCATGCATGCATGTGACATAAGCATAGCACTAGAACAGTATAAATAACAATGGCGGCTAAGGCTCAGAACCTTGAAAACCTGATTGTGAATGATATACTGCCAAAATCCCAATATATATAAAAATGGGCATCACCACCTAAGTATGGGGCACATAATATCCATCCCAAAAATAATACATGGGTACATAACACAAAATTCAATGTACTTACACTACTCTAGGGCTACTAAATCACATAACATGCTTAATGTAGAGGCAAGTAAAAAGTATATTCAGAATACACAAAATTTCAATCACATAGATGGACAATTACAAACATCCACCACATAAGTGGCCAAAAGTAGTACATGTCACCAAGTAGAAGTTCCATGATGAATCAAGTATAAGATTGAATCAAAAGAATTTCCATTAAAATAGGATTATCACAAGATCAAAAGCAAATAAAGTATTTCACTTGAAATATATTTTCAAAAGAAAGAGATATTGTGTAGGATATTTGTCCATTGGACCAAGAGAAAGATAAAAGTATGTGATTTCTCAACTTCAAATGATATGGGAAGCAAACGTACCTCACTTTAAAGTCTAAAAAAGTCCAAAGTCATCCCTATATCCAAGCCTAGGTCTCCAATGCACCTATAACCATACATGTAGAATTAGGGTTAGGTTCACGTTAATAATTTAAACAGTAAAAATTGCCTTTATATTATCTATGAATTAGGTTATCAAAACCATGTCATATTGTAGGTCATGTTTTTCTAATTTCAAAACATATTTTACTTTATTTTTATGATTTATAAATTGTTAATTGTGATTTTTAGAAACTATAACTAATTAAATGTTAGAAAAACACAAATTTATTATATTTGATTTTGATAATAAAACCAATTGCATTGGATAGATCCTAATGTTCTAATTCTAAAACATATTTTATTATATTTTTATGAGCTATATATGATTTATTATTAATTGTGGAAACAACAGTCAATCAAAAAATTGATAAATCTATGTGTATTGAGTTATCCGTTTAGAAAAGAAAAAACCAAGATGAGATGGCTAAATTAGGGCTGGCCTTTTGGATTGAACCCACAATTGACTGAGCGCAGGGCTATCATAGAGAAGAAAAACAATACACACAATGAAAATATGATATTGCCCCTTGGAATGAGAAACAAAACACAACTTGAAATGAGGGCTAAATGGTCAAATCATAACAAACATTCTCATCTTCTTGATACACCTCGTGGGCCTGTACTATGGCTATGTCGCACAACTGATGAAGTGGCAAGGTAAACAACCTATGACCCATAAAAGAATGATTCTAGGGGATGGTGGATTTGTTTTCCTCATCACCTACTAATAAAAAAAAACCAGTGACAGTAAGGAGTCAACAAACTGACCTCTATGACTAAAATTAGTGTTGATTTCAAATAGACAACCAGGGGTCACTTAAACAATCGTGCAGAGAATATGATGTCAGATCATCACCATGATAAACTCAAGGAAATGAAGATTATAACACAAATCATGATATGGATTTCCCTTTAAGACCTCGGCTATTCCTTTACTAGGATTACAACATCATCGGGAAACCCAACCTAACCCACAAAAAGCTAGGTAGAGAACTGCAACTAGGGAGACGACTCAAGCAAGAAACATGAGAGATGGGAACATGTCATAGGAGTTTTATACGCTGGAGGAAAGTTACCTGCGAGCCTAGTTGCCCCATGGTGAGATAAGCATGATGCTCCTAGTGGTGACCGGTGATAGAGAGAGGGATCCACAATGTTGCTCTAGGTACATCAAGAATAAAATTTGGGGAAACAATTTCAGGACCATACACAACAAAATCGGTGGTGGAAAATGGTAGTAGATGGTGCGGTGAGCATTGTGGAAGAGATTGGTTGAGCTCTAATAGTCAATAATAGTGAGAAGCTGGGAAAGGAAAGGAAAAATAGGGGATCGATGGTGGCACTCGCAGAAAGAGGAATTGGGGTATTAAAATGCTAGGGAAGTTGGCATGGAGAGATGAGATAAACCCCAAGGAACGTGGGAGACAAGAAATCACAAGAAAGTATAGAAGGGAGAGAGATCAACGAAGAAAATTTCGGGGAAAGGGGACTGGTTTCCTTATTTGTAATGACATAAACAATGGGGTCAGAGAAAACAAATCTAATGCAGGATTAAGATCTGACGATTGACAACTACCCGCGTGTAAGGAAGGTAGCGTGACATATTAAATCGGGAATCCAAATTGAATTAGAATAAAGTGTTAATTATATTATTTCCTTTTCATAACCACTCAAATTATTGGTCGAATCATAGACCAATTAATATTAAAATTTACACCTAGGATAATTAAGTCATGTAGATTCCAATTTTAGAATCAGTTTTTGCTTTTAAGGACTTTTAGTATTTTCTTTAATTCTTTTAAAGAAAATCACATTTTCTCTTTCCTATTAAATTAAAGGCATCTAGATTCACTCAATTATTATGAAATTCACATTCAAGTAAACTCTATCATATGGAATATGATTTTACTATTAAATTTTACCTCTTGATATTATTTGTCACATTTTTTAATATTATGGTTTTTTATTACACTTTTTCTTTCCTAACTTTACTAGCACATTCAAGATTATCCAAATTAGATGAAAATTAATATATATGCTTATTTTGGTATGTAGATTACGAAATTGAGATTTGTTTCCACTTTTGGAGTCATTTACTGATTAATTTGCTATTTTTGAGAAAAAAAATCATTTTTCCTTTTGTAAAAGAAATTAGGATAATTATTATTGTGCAAATAAGGTGAAACTTGACTCCCAAGTTAATTGGGAACCAAGGAATACAATTTTCATATTATATTTAATTTTTAACATTTCCTTCCATGAACTATACATATTTAATCTTTATGGCCCACTATTATTTTAGTTATCATATTATTTCATCATTATTATAATTATTCTTCTACGTGTGTCCCATAACTACACATTACAACCTAAATGGTTATATATCATTATTGTGCATGAAATTCTATGTATGTTATCCTTTATCTCATGTGACATATTTTATGCATTCCTTATTGATTAATATGATCATTTTAGGTTGTATTTGTTTCCAAGCCTATTGAAGTCTTAGTTAGGTCTCTAATGTTATCCTTGTTTGGCCAAGTCTAAAGATTCAAACTTTGCATCCTACAAGGCATATGATTAGGGTCAAGAGGCTAGGTTTTGGTATGTTACAACACTCCACCTCTTAAAAGGATTTTATCCTCAAAATCTAATCGTTCATACATAATCCACCAACTACTCTCCACCCCTTACAAGGTTTAACGTAATAAGTCAAACTAAACAATTCTTAAAGATATTAGGGTTACATATGGATCTTTTAGTTGTGTATATTGTTAATGTTGTTCATTGGTGAAGCATCTAACTAACATGTCAGAAAAACCTAGGGACATGCTTTAGTTCATTGTGTCTCTGACCTAACAACCCCAAGGTTCACGTTATCAGCCAAAAAGTCATAGGGTACCAAGGGTAGGTCCACTACACCTTTATATTATTCCACATATTCCTAATCACTTCTTCTTAGACAAAACTAGGGTTATGCTTCAATTCTAACTGATTTTAGGGTTTCTCTTCCTGGATCTAGAAGAATCTTCATTGTGACTTAGTTCAAGAAAACATCAAAAAATCATAAAAACAAATTGTACATATTGTAGTATAATTTAAAATATATCTTTCTTCAAAAAATCATCTAACATGAAACAAAGATGAGCTAAAAAGCAATGCAAAAACTAAGTCACCATTTTCCATAATAAGATCTCCATATTCTACCAATACCTCATCCTCAAAACATGACCCCGTCCTCAAGACAACACCTCATAACGTTCAACGATACATGTCACCATTAACCTACATGGTAGTGTAAGATCATCTAAAACCTTATGACATATGGTTCTAATGTAAAACTCATATCAACCTTTCATTATCTCATGAAAGACATAGATCAATTCTAGGGTGAACATCTCACCTAGAGGGCAACTATCTAAGGCAAGGGTTCTAAGTAGTGAGACAAAATTGAAATAGTCATATTCTGACTACCATGGGTTTTGATACCATGTTGTAAACAGTGGGACCCAATAGGGGATCCACTACCTACTAAAATTGAGAAATAAAACATCCACTCCAAACACAAATAAAATGTATGTTGGTATACGTGTAAAATTTTCAAATCTCAAATGATGGTATACAAAAGACCAAAGTATAGCAGCAGGATATAAAACCTGACTATAATTTTACAAAAGTACATCATCATCTCCCATATAGGGTGTATATTGATATTACATCATAAGGATCTAGTAGAGGCAAAACTAAACCGCATCAAGTTTCTCTCTAGGCATCAACTCCTTAAGCTAGGTCCATCTCAGCATGCCATGTCTTCCATGTCCTACACCTTGGGTTGAGGCATACCCTAGCTAGAGGAAAAAAATAGATGACATCAGCAAAAGGTTGGTATGTGCATACTAAAATGGAATTTGAGAAATATATATATTAAAGGACATCAAGTAAATAAGGCTTCCCATAGAAAAGAAAATAACAACCCAAGTGGGTATCAAGAGGAACAAATTTAAATCATATGATAACAAAAGAATACTTTCAATTAAACCAACATAAAAGTTGTGCCACACAAGCACATATAAAGAATTAGGGCTCACAACCCATCAACAATAATCATCTTGCATGCATGTGAGATAAGCATAGCACTATAACAATATAAATAACAATGACAGCCTTGAAAACCTAATAGAGAATGGTGTACTGCCAAACTCCCGATATATATAAGAATGAGCATCAAAACCCAGGTATGGGGCACACAATCTCCATCCCAAAAGTAATATATTGGAACACAACCCAAAAACTAATGTACTTACACTACTCTAGGGATACTAAATCTCATAACATGCTTAATGTAGAGGCAAGTAAAAAGTATAGTCAGAATACACAAAATTGCCATCACATAGATTGGCAATTATAAACATCCACCACATAGGTGGGCAAAAGTAGCACATGTCACCATGTAGAAGTTCCATTATGAATTGAATATAATATTGAATCAAAAGAATGCCCATCAACATAGGATGATCACAAGATCAGAAGAAAATAAAATATTTTACTTGAAATATATTTTTAAAAGAAAGAGATCGTGTAGGCAATTTGTCCATTGAACCAAGAGAAAGATAAAAGTAGGTGATTGCTCAACTTGAAATAGTAGGGGATGCCAACATACCTCATTTCAGAGTCTAAACAAGTCCAAAGTTAGTCCTAGATCCAATCCTAGGTCTTCAAAGCACCTATTAAGCATATATGTAAAATTCGGGTTAGGTTTACATTAATAATTTAAACCCTAAAAATCGCCTTTCTATTATCTTTGAATTAGGTTATCAAAACCATGGCATATTTTAGATGATGATTTTCTAATTTCAAAATATATTTTACTTAATTTTTTATTCATAAATTATTGGTTATAAATTTAAAAAGTTATAACTCATTAAGTATATCCTTGAAAATCACATTTTTATTAAATTTAATTTTGATAATCAAACCATCTGGTTTGGATAGATCATGATTTTATGATTTTGAAAAATATTTTATTTATTCTTATGAGCTATATATAATTTATTATTAATTTTGGAAGCACCCACCAATCAGAAAATATGATGAATCCATGTGTATTGAGTTATCCATTTAGAAAAGAAAAATTCAATATGAGATGGCTGAATCAGGGGTGCCCTTTTGTATTGAACCCATAACTGACAGAGCGCAAGGCTATCACAGAGACGAAAAACAAAACACATAGTGAAAAGATGATATTTCCCCTAGGAATGAGAAACGAAACACAAACTAAAGTGTGGGCTAAATGATGAAATCACAACAATCATTATCATCTTCTTGATACACCTCATCGGCCTGTACTACGACCATGTTACGTAACTGAGGAAGTGGGGAGGTAAGTAACCTAAGACCCATAAAACAATGATTCTGGGGGATGGTGGATTCATTTTTCTACCAATGACAAAGACCGATAACAGTGGGGAGTCCACGAAATAACCTCCGTGATGAAAATTGGTGTCAATTTCAAATGGGCAACCAGGGGTCACTTGGACACTCATAGAGTAAAAATGAGGTCAGATCATCACCGCTGTAAACTCAAGGAAATGGAGATTATCAACACTGATCATGTTATGGGTTTACCTTAATGACCTCAGCTACCCCTTTACCAGGATTACAACATCACTCAAAAACCCAACCTAACCCATGTGAAGCGGGGCAAACAACTATAGCCATGGAGATGACTCAAGAAAGAAACACGAGATACGAGAACATGTCATAGAAGTTCTTAATGCTGGAGAAAAGTTACCTGTGAGCCTAGTCACCCCCATGTGAGAGAAGGATGATGCTCTTGGAACAGATCGATGATGGAGAGAGGGATCCACAATGCTGTTCCAGGAATGCTGGAAAGAAATTTGGTGAAAAAACTTCAGGAGTAGACATTGAAAAATCAGTGGTGGAAAATAGTAGTAGATGATGTTGTGAACATTGTGGAAGAGTTTTGTAGAGCTCCGATAGCCTAGATCAGTGAGAAGATGGGAAGGAAAGGAGAAGCATGGGAATGAAAATGACACTCGTATCCAAAGGAACCAGGGTATTAAAACCCTAGGAAAGTCAGCATGAAAAGATGAGGAAAGCACCAAGGAGCATGGGAGACAAGAAATCGTGAGAAAGTATAGAAGGGAGAGCGATCAGTGACGCAAATTCAGGGGAAAGGGGAACCAGTTTCCCTTTTCATGATGATAGAAACAATGGGGTAGGAGAAAATAGATCTAACATTGGATTAAGATATGACAGTTGACAACAACCCATGAGTAAGGAAGGCAGCGTGACATACTAAATCGAGAATCCAAATTGAATTAAGATAAAATGTTAATTATATTATTTTCATCTCATGACCACTCAAATTGTGGGTTCTAGAAGAGACCAATTAATATGAAAAATTGCACTTAGGAATTTTGGAATTAGCCTTTTCTTTTGGGGACTTTAGTATTTTATTTAATTCCTTTAAAGAAAATCACATTTTCTCTTTCCTATTGCATTAAAAGCATCTAGATTCACATAATTAATGTGAAACTTCAGCCTCAGGCCAACTTTATCATATGGAATATGATTTTACTATTAGTTTCACATCTTGAAATTATTTATCACATTATTTAATATTGTGGATTTTAATTATACTTTCTCTCTCCTAACTTCACTATAACATTCAAGATTTTCCAAATTAGATGAAAATTTAGACATAGGCTTATTTTAGTATATAGATTACGAATTTGATATTTGTTTCCACTTTTGGAGTCATTTAATGATTTATTTTATATTTTGGAGAAAATATCATATTTCCTTTTCTATATGAAATTAGTATAATTTTGATTGTGCAAATAAGGTGAAACTTCACTCACAAGCTAATTGGCAACCAAGAAACATGATTTTCATATTACATTTAATTTTTAAGATATCCTTCCCTGAATTATACATATTTAATATTTGTTGCCCATTATTATTTTAGTTATCATATTATTTCATCATAATATAACTATTCTTCCAAATGTGTCCCATGACTACACATTACAACTAAAGGGTTATGTATCATTATTGTGCATGAAATTCTATATATGTTATCATTTATCTCATGTGACATATTTTATGTCTCCCTTATTGATTAATATGATAGGTTTAGGTAACATTTGTTTGCAAGCCTATTCAAGTCTTATTTAGATCTCGAATTTTATCTTAGTTTGGACAAATTTAAAGAATCAAACTTTCTATCCTCCAAAGCATATGATCAGGGTCAGGAGGCTAAGTTTCAATATGTTACAGTGATGAAGCAAGAGTTGTTGCAACTTCAATATACATTTAAATTTATTTTAGCCCATTGGGCATGTAATACAATTTGTTGAATTACTATTTCATAATGCTAATAAATAAAAATATTTTACTTTATGCATCTTGTATGACAACGATGATAATGAATAAAGAGTTGTTAATGCTTCTATTTCAAAGATGTGATCTTGAATGTCAATGCCCCTAATCATCTAGTGATCTTTATACAAAAGAATCTAAAGATGAATATTTATAACATAAATACCAAAATATCACAATTGATAACTCAAAGAATCTATAGCATTGTCATCTAGAGCACATTTATCACAAATGCATTACTTGAATCCATATAGAAGTTTATCTAGAATCTTTTGATTATTGAACCAAAAAGTGACATGCAAGTGTTATTTATGAGTAACATGACAAACCTCCTCTCACTAGGCATAGTGGAGAGAGAAAGCATTATATTAGGATTATACATGTTGATATATGAAAATCTTATAGAATAAATGCTACAGATAGATGTTTTAGTTCATTATGTTTACTTATGATATCAGTTAACATGGGGTTTGTATTTTGTGAAATACAAACATGAATCTCTTGAAGTGTTCAAGGAGATTATAAATGAACTATAACTTCAATAAAATTATTAAATTTTTTGATGTGCTCCAATGTTGAAATACTTCACATCAATAGTCTGAGAACCTTCTGGATGGGCCATGATGAAGTATCAAAAGTTAAATCCACCTAAAACATGATCATGTATCAAAAAGAAGGGATTACATCCTAATGGATCATGATGTGATTATCATTTAATCTAATCTTCTAATCTACTCATGGATATATATCTTACACTAAACTTAGTACCATCTAAAATGGTTTTAAAAGATCATCTGTGATATGATATTGGAATGTCCTGATATGTATTAAGGATTACAACTTATGTAAAGTAGTTTTCTTAAAAGTTTTATCCACAAACCATGATTGTTGAATACTATTAACACCAATCCAATAACAAAAGTGTTTTGTTACTAGGATAACTGAGATCCAAAATAATTAGTGGGAGTAAAAGTAGAACTTGAAAAGTTCAAGATCAACAAGGAGGTACAATGGAAACAAGTGGGAATCACATGTTGTTGTGGACTCTCACGTTCCTTTTGTAACACAGAACCTCATATTTCTAGCAGAACACATCTGGAATTTAAATATTGTGAATCCAACAACTCATCCTTGTTGGTCATAAGGTGATGAGCCATCAAATCAACTAGAAGCTATTGAGAGCCATAATATGAGAAATGACTTGAGGCCGTTACAGAGTCGATGTACACTAATAAGGTATGACCTTGATAGTACCACCTAAAGGGGTAAAACCCAAAGGGTGAAGTAGGATTTTCATTGGAAAGACCTAAATGGATAACCTGAACGGAAAAATTGGTTGCAAATATTTTCAGATCAGTTCAAATTGTTCAACATGAAGAAATTCCTCCACCAATTGTCATGCCTATTGTTGCAGCTTGTATAGACAATGAGATTTGTCATATGAAGATCAAAATCAGATTCCTTAAAAGGAATATATGAGAGGATGTGTACATGACATAGCCTGAAGGTTTTATAACTTGATTAATGCAAATGAAGTCTATAAGCTACAATATTCAATCTTGAGATTGAAACAAGAATCTCAAAGATGGGATCCTTTGACTTGAAAAGATAGTCAAAGAGTTTGACTTGAATCAGGATAAAAGATGAAACATGTGATTACAAAAGATTTAGTGGGAGCATATATGAATATTCCACATACTAATGGGGAATAACATCTCAATACTGTAATTATTGAGACTGGAATGGAAAACACCTTCAACAATGAAGGATTAGGTGAAGCATCCTATGTGATCTATAGAGATAGATCCATAAGTATCATAACCTAAGTATGAGCACATATATAAGCATTATGTTGAAAGAGTTTAACACGAAGGATTCAATGAGAAAGAATCTATCCATTTTATATGGGATTAGTCTCTCAATAACCCTATATTCCAACTCTTATGAAGGATGGAAAGACATAAGTAAGATGCCATTGGATCTATCATGAATGATAATGTACTCATCCTATATTCTTCTATATATTGGAAAACGATAATATGATATTAATTTCCAATGAGGGTCATTGGAATAACATGAAAGATATCCATTAGTACTCGAGAAGCACTAATGGATAAGTTTCTAGATTATAGCAACAAGTAAGAGTTGGGTGTAAAGGGTTACACCGATGCAAGATTTTGAAATGATAGAAAGTGATCACAATATAAAATATGTTTAATTTTAAGATAAGAGTTGTAAGTTGGAAGAGTTCTGGACTACATGACATAAATTCAATTCTACAATAGAAGCCAAGTATCCTGGTGTTATGAACATAGGAATGGGTAATATATGGGTCTAAAAGTATGTGCAGATAAACTTAAATATGTTTCCAACCATTGATGACACAGTAGAGATACTGTGACAACAACAAAGCTATCGGTTAGGCAAGGAATATCAGATATTATATGATGACAGTTCCACCTCATATGAAATATTATACAACAAAGAGATGTGAAACATGCAATAAATAGACTAGAAGAAATGTATGTCTAACTCATTGGATTAGCACTTGTGCAATAGGAACATGATGGACATGTTTAAATCACTAAGAACAAGATTTATGGGTGATTGGCTCTAAGTGCAAGTGGGAGTCTATTGTTATGTATGACCAAAGAGCCAATCATATGATGATTTTGATGGAATATTACATAAAGGATTAGATTAATGATAATAAAGGCAAGCTTCCAATTCATTATATTTCACTCAGTTATGACATAATGAGGAAACATAATGAATGTCTAAAGAATGACAATACTCAATGGAGTATGTCATCAAGTATGTGACTTGAATAATGAGATCATACAGATGTTAGGAGCATGTACATTCTTATTATGTCCCTTGTCGGATGTTACTGTGGAAGGTAGATAGACAAAAATAGCACTTAAGACTCGAGTGTGTGTTGGTTGATGATAGAATCACATTATTCATGATATGTAATATGAAACCAAGAACACATATACTTGTTAGGGAACAATGTATCAAACAGACCCACCTTGAGAGTGACACATGGAAACCATACTTGGTGGTCATAGTCATCTCTCATAGTGAAGGTGGTGATTATGGTTATTAGACTTGAAGTCACTACACTCATTAGATGTTTTTCATTATACTTTGATATCATCCAACATAACCCTAAATAAGGATTGCCATAACGGTGATGATTGGGTAGATGTGATACATGGGGATTGAATGTGAGTGATGTAGATGGGATTTGTCCCTCCTAATAGAGTTTGGTATCCTAGCCACTTGATAAATGAGACTGAGAAACTCATGCGCTTGCACATGTAAATCAATATATGATATTGAGGTCACATATATCTCAGACTATCTATTCTAGTTCAAGGAACATAGATTGAACATTGCGAGGATGATGATTTTATTCCTTGAGTTCATTCAAGATATCAGAGACAAAAGAAATATACAATCACTGTAACACCTTACATAGATTGTAGGTTGGAGTTGTTCTCCAACTTTCCATTCATTTGGGTAGCAGTGATGTGAGACTAGGCACCACTCTATGCTTGTGTCATAAACACATTATGAACATTCACTGCCAATGTGATATGAGAGGTATCACACATAGGAATTCACCTTGAAGAGGAGTTTAATCATGAATGATAATTGAATTTATTACCAAAGTGCTTGGGTATTTAATTTAATCAACAATTCAACTGATTGAGCTAGCAACAAACCAATTTAAGTGTTGAATCGACTACATGTCTGGTTGATTAGAAATTGAATTGGTTGAGTTCTACCTAAACTAGGGAACGAACCACACGATTCACATTGTAAGGACCCTGACCTTCGTTTTGGGCTTACCCAGTTTTTGTTTTGCCTAAACCTTGTGCTTGGTTGCTTGCTAATCATCTTTAGTGATGATTAGGGTTTTCTTGTGCTTAGTTGAGAGATAGAGTTGCTACTTGCAAAATAACTTGAGATAGGGTTGGAGAGCAAGTTTGTCACCTTGAGAGATGTCTTTCTCTCTCTTTGCTTCCTCTAGGGTTGAGAGGAAGGTCTAGGCTCATGCCTTGAGTTGTCTTGGGCTTGGTTGAGCTCTTTTGGGCCTTGTTTTCCCTTGTTTGGGCCTTGCCTTGCATGGTTGAGCCCTATATTGGGAAAGTATGCTTGTGTCGGCCTTGCTTTGTGTCGCCCATGGGGTGTATCGGGCATGGAGGTGGAGAGTATCGGCCATGGACCATCTTTGACCCTTGACCTCATTTGTGTCACCACTAGTGGACACTTGGTGCATAGTGCTTGCATGGGGAAATAGCCTTGGACATGTGTATAAGGTGAGTTAAGGAGGTGGCTTTTTCCCTTGGACAATTATCCTAGGTGGGATACACATTACCTTATTTTCTCCTCCATCCTCTTCTATATATGACTTGCCTTTCTCTTCTTTAGGAACCCTTTTAGCTCTTTGTTGCTCCTCTCTTCCTTGGTAAGCTTGGGCGATATGGTATGGTGCCAAGGATAGCTTTGGCTGATACCACCATGTCTGATGTTGAAGCTTTGACCTATATGAAGTGTTGGATGATATGGCTTCATACCCAACATGCCAACCGTAGGATGTTGACCGTTAAGATGCTTCATGGCCATGCACGACACCATTCTTAGGCATCATGGGTACCCTGGCCGATAGGGTTAACCCTCATATGATGCTGAGATGGTTGCACGATAGGGGCACTCACCCCTTTGGCCGATATGGCTCATGTTGAAGGTTAGCCTGATAGTGACACCTAACCCCAACCCTAGCCGGTACACCCTTTGGTGAGGGTTGACGTTGTTCGCTATACTGTATGGTGAGGGTTGCAAGAGTTTTGGTAAGGGTTCTGATAACCCAAAATGTATATAGTTGATGGTTCCCGTTTTATAATGATAGGTTGTGAACCAGGAAGCTTATGATGTTGCTTTCACATGTTGATATAACACATGCATATGGTCACAAGTATAAGGCATAATATATGCCCATGTTTAATAATAATAATATGAATGATAAAGCTTATGCGTGATGTACTCATGGATACTTCTTTATACTTGATAGCATGATCATTCTGTTAATCAATGATGGCTTTAGTAATCTCTGTAAATATGAATACTAACCCTGCAGGTATTTCATGTGGATTCATAGCCTGGTAAGAGCTATGAGATGGATGTGCTTTGACTAGCACAATGTGATGTTAATCCTTGTTAAGGGAATAACAAGTGATAGGTCTGAGGACCTGATATAAGGCTGAGTGCCTAGTTGAGGTGTTATCCTCTGATGATGAGATAAGAGATGCGTTCCCAAGATGCTGATGCACGAATATGATGCCTTGAGAGACAGTGGTTGATATCATGAGAGATTGAGGTCCCAGGATAGTATGTTGATAGCAATAATGATGTAATTCTCTAAGGCTATGTTTATACCTTGTTTTGCCTCAACAATTGGCTTAAAATATACTAATCAATTACAGATGAGCATATCATGTAGTTTTCCCCGACCATAGATCCATTACCGTCAGTATTTGGTGATGGTGAAACAGGTTTATCCTGCAGGATTACCTGGAGCACATATTGTTGAATATGCGAGGTTTCCCCTAGCCTAAAATAGGAGGGTTGAGTGCAACTGTGGTTGCAGACTCAGGATGTATGGAGCATGGTGAACATACCCATGGCTCAGGATACGTGATGATGAGCATGATGCATTCATAGGTCAGATATATGTACTAATACCTATGATGAGGTGAGCTAGAGATATGGGTAGCTTGCGGAGCTGACCTAGAGGCTGATGCCCTATAAGCATAAGACTGCGGTCTTGCTTGATGATTTGTGTACTGACCACGAGAAGGTGAGGTCATGGAGTCCGGATCTCCTTAGACCTTGTATGGCACCGGATTCGGCTTCACAACCAATCGTTGGATATGAAAAGGGAAGGCTCACTTCCTCAAGGCATAATAAAATGCAATCCAGCCGAATAAGTATATCTTGCTTAGAGCAAAACACAGAACATTGATTGAGGCCTTACTTATATAGCTGATCTAGTTGTACTATGCAGTTGTGAGTACGATCTTTATATCTTGTGATAAGTTCTTATAAAGCTTATCTTGTCAATCATGTTCCATAAAGAATACTTGGTTATATGCCTCCCGGATATCTTGGTGAGCATGATGGTAATAATAACTTTGCTTAGTATTCTGCTCTTATTATACGCTTTATCAGTTATTTGATGTTATCCGCTTTAACCCTTGAGGTTTTAAAGTTGTGGCTGGGAGTTATATTTCTCGCTGGGACTATGTATCTCACCCCGCTGGTTTACACCCTTTTTAGGTGATCGCCCTAGATGAGGTGGTGGTCGTGAGGTCGCGACTGAGTAGTAAGAAGAGCAGTAGAAGGCAAGAGATGGACATGCTGTTGTTTTGGTGGTTTTGTTGTAGAGTCCTAGAGTCATCCCTGTACTCTCAGGTCCTCAGAGGTGTTTGACGATATTTCATGATGTTTAGCTGTTGTAATTTTTGTATACCCTGTTGTTGGCCGTATGTGGCTTTTTTGTATGTATAAACATGTGATGAACTAATATGCACTGTTGTGACAATGGGTGGCTTTAAGTGGTGATCACATCTGGAAGGTGACCTTGAGTATATCTATATATGATCTGATCTTCTTGCAGGGCCTGGTTGCAAATGTTCTGTACGTATGTTTCTACAATCAGTTTTAATCAACCCGTGTTTTCGGTAACATATGGTTCCGCACATTTTCACGTGTCATCTCGTTGTCTGTGTGATGGTGGGGTGTCACAATTGGTTTGGTATCTGAGCTCTAGGTTCGCTGAGTCTACAGGGATCTAGGACTAGGTTTGCGTCTGTTCTTGTGAGTTTTCCAGATTGTCTTACAATAACCTTCTGCTCTCAGTGGAAGAAAAAGCTTAAAGATGTCTGGAAGCCATGAAGAACATGCTACCGAGAGCAGTGATGCTGCATCAGTTGATGGAGCAGGAGGACATGCACATGGAGATCGGGTGCCTGAGGTCCCCCAACTTGACCCATCCATTCTCGAAAACCCTACCTACCAACAGCTTATGGGCCAGTTAATGGCTATGATGAATCACATGGTAGAATGAGTGCCAGTGCCTCAGCCAAGAGCACATGCTCCCCATGGTGAAACATTAGGTATTGGGAAGACCTTTGAGCGGCTTCACCGAGTCAGAGCTTTGGATTATGTTGGAACGACTGATCTAGCGGATGTTGATCTGTGGCTGACAAGTCTTGAGAAGGCCTTCCGGATCCTCGACATTCCCGAAGCAAACAAAGTCAAGCACACTGTCTACCTTCTAAAGGGTAGTGCTGGCCACTGGTGGGCCATCGAGGAGGAGAAGTGACCCGGTGAGGAGATCATTTGGGAGATCTTCTGACAAGAGTTCATCAGCAGATACTTTCTGAAGATGTATCTAGACTAGAAGATCAACCAGTTTGAGCATCTACGCCAAGGAACAATGAGCATCACCGAGTATGAAGCCAAGTTCATGGACTTGCTGAGGTTTTGTCCTCACATGGCGGCAACAGATGATGAGAGGATCAGGTGGTTTGAGAAAGGCTTGAGTGCTAAACTGTCGACACCTATTGCTACTTTAGAGAATTGGGAGCGGTTTGCCACGTTTGTGGAGTACGTCCGCGGGATAGAATGATCTGTTAGGGAGAAAAGGGAGTCCATGACCAGGAAAAGGTATGTTCAGTTCCAGGGACAGAGATCGGATGGCTTCAAGAAGTCAAGGTTTTCAACACCTTCCATGATGAGAGGTTCTAGTGCACCGTCACAGTGGTCTCTGAGTAAAGGAATAGGTCATGTTTCTTTAACGTCAAAGACGCATAGTACAACTTCTGTGGCAGTGACAGGGCCATCTAGACCACAGACAGAAGGCAGGTCATGTTATCACTGTGGACACATGGAATTTAACATCAAATTTCCCAAGAAGAGACGTTGAAGTAACACAACAGTCAAGACAAAACCAACAAGGATCAGACAGACAACATCCCAGTGCTAGCAGAGGGTGATGAAGCGGTCAAGCGTGGCAAGTGGGATCATCTTCTCAAGGAAGCAGAGGATGTGGACAACAAGAAACGGCTCGATTCTATGCTATGAGTCAGCTGGAGGTGATAGTCAACCCGCGAGTGGTGACAAGTCAGATGGAGTTATATCATTCTGATTTGTCTTCTTCTTGCTTTATATCTATTTTGGTTGACCCAGGTGCTACACACTCTTTTATCACACATAGTCTGCTTGATAGTTGTCCTTTACCCGTTAAGTGTAAGGAAGATAGCCAGTTGTTCGAAACCCCTCTTGATGGTTTCTCGATGCTTCAATAAGAGTGTCCATCTTGTGTCTTATCTTTTTTGGGACACAATATACAAGTGGATCTTATACCACTTGATATGCATGGATTTGATGTGATCCTTGGGATGGATACCTTAGAGAAGTATAAGGTTGTGTTGGACTGTGGTTCCAAATAGGTGGTGTTTGATGAAAATGGAGAGAAGTGGATCTTCTAAGGAGATAGGAAGATTCTTCCGACATGTTTAGTGTTAGCGATGGTGGTAGAAAAGTTGTTGCGGCAAGGTTGTAAGGCTTTCTTAGCTCACATTGTGGATACCAAGGTGAAAGGTCCTAGCCTTGAGGAGGTGACGGTTGTCTGAGAGTTTGCGGATGTGTTTCCTGATGAGTTTCTCGGTGTTCCCCGACATTAAGAGATTGATTTTGAGATCAATCTGGCAACAGGAACACAACCAGTTGCACAGACACCGTATAGGATGGCTCCAGCAGAGATGGCAGAGTTAAAGAAGCAGTTACAAGAGTTGTTGGAGAAAGGTTTCATCTGACCGAGCACGTCGCCTTGGGGTGCTCCAGTGTTGTTCGTAAAGAAGAAGGACAGATCGATGCGGCTATGTATAGATTACCGGTAGTTGAACAAAGTTACGATCAAGAATAAGTACCCGTTGCCAAGGATAGATGATCTGTTTGATCATTTGTGTGGTGCTACAGTGTTCTCAAAGATCGATCTATGGTATAGATATCATTAGTTGAGGATTAAGGCGGACGACATACCAAAGTCAGCATTTAGGACGAGGTATGGTCACTTTGAGTTTGTGGTTATGCCGTTTGGGCTAACTAGTGCACCTGCTTCTTTCATGGACCTGATGAACTGAGTGTTCCGTCTGTTCCTAGATTAGTTTGTTGTAGTCTTTATAGACGACATTTTGATCTATAGTCGGGACATGCAAGAGCATGAGCAACATCTTCGACAAGCGTTGACTCTTCTTCGCCAATATCAGCTATATGCCAAGTTCAGCAAATGTGAGTTCTGGTTGAAGGAAGTGACTTCCTTAGGTCATTTAATATCTGCAGAAGGAGTCTGAGTGGACCCTAAGAAGGTGGAGTCAGTGGCAGATTGGGAGAAACCAAAGACGCCGACATAAGTTCGTAGTTTTTTGGGTTTGGCCGGATACTACCGGAGGTTTATCAAGGACTTCAGTGCAATCACGTTTCCGATGACAAAACTGACCAGGAAGGATGTACCTTTTGTTTGTAATGATCGTTGTCATCAAGCTTTCCAAAGTTTGAAGGAGAAGCTGACTAGTGCTCCAGTGCTAGTGCTGCTAGAGCCTGGGAAGGGCTATGTTGTTTTCTGCGATGCTTCCAAGAAAGTCTTAGGTTGTGTGCTGATGTAGGAAGATCATGAGGTTTCTTTTGCTTCACGACAACTTAAGAAACATGAGGAGAATTATCTGACACGTGATTTGGAGTTGGCAGAGGTGGTCCATGCATTAAAGATTTGGAGACACTATCTTTATGGGGAAGTGTGTAATATCTTTACAGATCATAAGAACTTGAAGTATATCTTTTCGCAGAGTGATATGAACATGCGACAACGTCGTTGGATGGAGCTAATTAACGATTATGATTGCACCATTGAGTATCATCCTGGTAAGGAAAATGTGGTAGCTGATGCTCTTAGTAGAAAGTCTTCCTCTCTCTCCACAAAGAAGGCACAGTTGAGTTCCTTGGTATGCTATAGGAGGGATGTGTTTGTCTCTTTGCGGCAGATGAATGTGCATTTGGAAGTTTCCTTGTTGACATGACTATTGGCACAGAGGCAAGTCAAGCCTACGCTGAGACAACAGATCAAAGACGCACAACAGGTAGATGGTGCAGTGCAGTTCATCAGGTCAAAGCTTGGCAGCGAAAAGCGTGATGGGTTCCATGAGTCTGAGGTTGGACTAGTTTGCTATAATGATATAATGGTGGTCCCCGACGGTGATAGTCTAAGAAAGATAGTGCTCGAGGAAGCACACACGTCGATGTATGCTATGCATCCAGGAGTCACCAAGATGTATCATAACCTGAAGGACCTATATTGGTGGTATGTCTTGAAGAAGGATGTAGCTGAGTTTGTGGCTAAGTGCGCAGTTTGTCAGCAAGTTAAAGTCGAGCATCAAAAACCGGTAGGTATGTTGCAACCTATGTCGATACCACAATGGAAATGGGATCATATAACCATGGATTTCATAGTTGGTCTACCAAAGACAGCTAGGAATCATGATTCCTTGTTGACATGACTATTGGCACAGAGGCAAGTCAAGCCTACGTTGAGACAACAGATCAAAGATGCACAACAGGCAGATGGTGTAGTGCAGTTCATCAGGTCAGAGCTTGGCAGCGAAAAGCGTGATGGGTTCCATGAATCCGAGGTTGGACTAGTTTGCTATAATGATATAATGGTGGTCCCCGACGGTGATAGTCTAAGAAAGCTAGTGCTCGAGGAAGCACACACGTCGATGTATGATATGCATCCAGGAGTCACCAAGATGTATCATAACCTAAAGGACCTATATTGGTGGTATGTCTTGAAGAAGGATGTAGCTGAGTTTATGGCTAAGTGTGCAGTTTGTCAGCAAGTTAAAGTCGAGCATCAAAAACCGGTAGGTATGTTGCAACCTATGTCGATACCACAATGGAAATGGGATCATATAACCATGGATTTCGTAGTTGGTTTACCAAAGACAGCTAGGAATCATGATTCCATTTGGGTAATAGTGGACAGGTTGACAAAATCTACCCATTTCATACCGTTAAAAACAACATATACAGTAGAGAATCTTGCTCAGGTATATGTAGACAAGATAGTGCATTTGCACGGTGTACTAGCAATAATAGTTTTCGACAGAGGTCCTCAGTTCACAAGTCATTTCGGGGAACAGTTGCACAAAGTGTTGGGAATGTAGTTGAGGTTCAGTACCGCTTTCCACCCACAGACGGATGGACAGTCTGAAAGGACTATTCAGACTTTGGAGGATGTTCACCGAGCTTGTGTTTTGTAGTTCCTAGGCAGTTGGGACACGCATCTCAGTTTGATAGAGTTCGCCTATAACAATAGTTATCAGCAGAGCATTGACATGGCTCCTTATGAGGCTCTATATGGAAGGAAGTGCAGATCCCCATTATGCTGGTATGAGTATGGTGAAAATCAGCTTTTGGGTCCTAAGTTTGTACAACAGACCACAGAAAAGATCAGAGTAATACAACAAAAGTTGAAAATAGCATAGGACAGACAGAAGTCTTATGCAAACAATCACCGACGACCTTTGGAGTTCAAGGTGGGAGACAAAGTGTATCTCAAGGTCTCACCTTGGAAAGGCATGCTAAGGTTTGGCCGGAAAGGTAAACTGGCACCCAGGTATATGGGACCATACCCAGTAATAGCACGTGTTGGCAAGGTAGCTTACAAGTTAGAGCTTCCACCAGAGTTGCACAGGTTACATCCAGTGTTCCATGTCAGTATGCTGAAGAAAAGTCACCCAGACACAGGGACAGTGATATAGCCAGTTGAGGTTGAGCTTGATGAAGACGTGACCTACGAGGAGGGTTCGGTGGTGATCCTTGACATAAGAGTAAAGAAGCTGAAGAGGAAGGACCTGGTTCTTGTAAAGGTTCTTTGGCATCACTGTGGTGTTGAGGAAGCCACGTTGGAGCTTGAGGAAGAGATGAGGCAGAAGTATCCCTCGCTTTTCTCTTCGGATTTTGGGGACAAAATCCTTTTGTAGAGGTTTATGGTTTGTAAGGACCTTGACCTTCATTTTGGGGTTACCCTGTTTGTTTTGCCTAAACCTTGTGTTTGGTTGCTTGCCAATCATCTTTAGTGATGATTAGGGTTTGCTTGTGCTTAGTTGAGAGCTAGAGGTGCTACTTGCAAAATAACCTGAGATAGGGTTGGAGAGTAAGTTCGTCACCTTGAGAGATGTCTTTCTCTCTCTTTGCTTCCTCTAGGGTCGAGAAGAAGGTCTGGGCTCGTGCCTCGAGTTGTCTTGGGCTTGGTTGAGCTCTTTGGGCCTTGTTTTCCCTTGTTTGGGCCTTGCCTTGCATGGTTGAGCCCTGTATCAGGAAAGGATGCTTGTGTCGGCCTTGCTTTGTGTCGCCCATGGGGTGTATCGGGCATGGAGGCAGAGAGTATCAACCATGGACCATCTTTGACCCTTGACCTCGTTTGTCTCACCACTAGTGGACACTTGGTGCATAGTGCTTGCATGTGGCAATAGCCTTGGACATGTGTATAAGGTGAGTTAAGGAGGTGGCTTTTTCCCTTGGACAAGTGTCCTAGGTGGGTGACACATTACCTTGTTTTCTCCTCCATCCTCTTCTATATATGCCTTTCCTTTCTCTTCCTTAGGAACCCTTTTAGCTCTTTTGTTGCTCCTCTCTTCCATGGTGCACGATACACCTACCCTTTGGAGCAAGTTCGTGTCCGATCCTTCTCCCTTTGTGGTAATCCCTTCTTCTTACTCTAGCTTGGTGGTCAAACCCTAGATGGGTCTTGTTCTTTGTGGTAATGCTTGGAGCTAGGAGCTTGAAGCTTGGAGGTTTGGAGCTTGGGGAGTTTCCTTAAGGCATGTTACATAACTTCTAACCCTAGCTATACTAACTTCTTTATGTTGCATGTTCCATATATGATGATGATCGGCCATGCATGTATGTTTCTTGCTCTAGAACATGTTGTTGATCTTATGGATATATGAGCATGTTGTTGTTGTTGTTGTTTTTTATGGTTTATATGCCTTTACACCTAGTTGGATGAACCATGGTTTAGGGTTTCCTTGATGAGCAACACTCTTTTCTCTCCTTGGTCTAGAGAAGTGAGTTTGAGCTCTAGCAATGTGGGCAATACCCCTCTCTCGATTAGGTTGAGAGGTGAGCTTGCATTCTACTTGCTTGAGAAACACACTCCTCTCACCATGGATTTGAGAGTTGAGCTTTTGATGACCTATGTTGAGGTGGATCCTTGTGGTTTCCCGACTTGTGAAATAGGTTGTGCAAAACCCCTCTCTTTGTTGTTGAGAGGTGAGCTGACCTTCTTGATAAATTAGGGTTTAATGCCCTTGTGCTTGAGGTTTAAGATGACCTTATTGGGTTGTGCCTTGCACGATATGTCTTTGGGGATAGTGTTGTCTGATAACCTTGTTGTCTTGGGTTGTACCCTTGGCCGGTGTGCCTAGTTGAAGCTTGGTTGGTAGTCGATACCCATGTGTGCTTGGGCATTATGCTTTGTTGAGTGCCCTTCACGATACATCTAGTGGAGGAAGATGGCTTGGTGCTCGATGTACCTTGGACGTTATAGAGCTCAATGGGTTATCCTTGTGTTGGGCGACATGGTTTAGTTGTGGTGATGCACGATATGTCCTTGAGGTGTAATCCTTGGTAGATATGCTTGCTTGGGTGATCCTTGTATCCCTGGCCGATATGACTAGTTGAAGCCTAGTTGGTGCCCGTGATGGTCCCTTGGTTGATACCCTTTTTGGAGTTGATGGATGGGTGATACACCCTTGATGAGATGTTTCCCGATACCCTCCTTAGGGTTAAGTCTTGGATGATACACCATGTATAGAGGATGCCCAATGCACTCCCTTGTCTCAGGGTGGTCTTGGCGATAGACTTTGATAGCTTGGTGCCCAGCACAACCTTGGCCATTATCCTTGATAAGCTTGGGCGATATGGTATGGTGCCCAGGATAGCTTTGGCCGATACCACCATGTATTATGTTGAAGCTTTGACCTATATGAAGTGTTGGATAATATGGCTTCATACCGACATGCCAACCCTAGGATGCTGACTGTTAAGTTGCTTCATGGCCATGCACGAAACCATTCTTAGGCATCATGGGTACCCTCGACGATAGGGTTAACCCTCGTATGATGTTGAGATAGTTGCACGATAGGGGCGCCTTGGTCGACACCCCTTTGTCCGATATGGCTCATGTTTAAGGTTAGCCTGGTAGTGAAACCTAACCCTAACCCTAGCCGGTACACCCTTTTGTGAGGGTTGATGCTATTATCCATACTGTATGGTGAGGGTTGCAGGAGTTTTGGTAAGGGTTCTGATAACTCAGAATGTATATAGTTGATGGTTCCCTTTTTATAATGATAGGTTGTAAACCAGGAAGCTTATGTTGTTGTACATGTTAATATAACATATGCATATGGTCACAAGTATAAGGCATAATATATGCCCATGATTAATAATAATACTATGAATGATCAAGCTTATGTGTGATGTACTCATGATACTTCTTTATACTTGACAGCATGATCTTTATGTTAATCCATGATGGATTTTGTAATCTCTGTGAATGTGTATACTAACCCTGCAGGTATTTCATGTGGGTTCATAGCCTGGTAAGAGCTATGAGATGGATGTGCTTTGACTAGCACAATGTGATGTTAATCCTTATTAAGGGAATAGCAAGTGATAGGTATGAGGACCTGATATAAGGCTGAGTGCCTAGTTGAGGTGTTATCCTCTGATGATGAGATAAGGGATGCGTTCCTAGGATGCTGATGCACGACTATGATGCCTTGAGAGATTGAGGTCCCAGGACAATATGTTGATAGAAATAATGATGTAATTCTCAAAGGCTATGTTTATACCTTTTTTTTGCCTCAACAATTGGATTAAAATAAACTAATCAATTACAAATGAACATATCATGTAGTTTTCCCTGGACATAGATCCATTACCAACAGTATTTGGTGATGGTGAAATAGGTTTATCCTACGGGATTACCTAGAGCGCATGCATATTGTTGAATATGCGAGGTTTCCCCTAGCCTAAAATAGGAGGGTTGAGTGAAACTGTGGTTGCAGACTCATTATGTATGGAGCATGGTGAACATACCCATGGCTCATGATACGTGATGATGAGCATGATGTGTTCATGGCTCTAATATATGTACTAACACCTATGATGAGGTGAGCTAGAGATATGGGTAGCTTGCGGAGCTGACCCAGAGGCTGAGGCCCTATAAGCATAAGACTGTGGTCTTGCTTGATGATTCATGTACTGACCACGAGAAGGTGAGGTCATGGAGTCCGGATCTCATTAGACCTTGTATGGCACCGGATTGGGCTTCACAGCCAATGGTTGGATTTGAGCAGGGAAGGCTCACTTCCTCAGGGTATAATAAAATGTAATCCAGCCGAATAAGTATATCTTGCTTAGAGAAAAACACAGAACATTGATTGAGGCCTTGCTTATATAGTTGATCTAGTTGTACTATGCAGTTGTGTGTATGATCCTTATATCTTGTGATATGTTCTTATAAAGCTTATCTTGTCAATCATGTTCCATAAAGAATACTTGGTTATATGCCTCCCTGATATCTTGGTGAGTATGATGGTAATAATAACTTTGCTTAGTATGCTGCTCTTGTTATACGCTTTATCAGTTATTTGTTGTTATCTACTTTAACCCTTGAGGTTTTATAGTTGTGGCGGGGAGTTATGTTTCTCACTGGGACTGTGTGTCTCACCCTGCTAGTTTACACCCTTTTTAGGTGATCGCCCTAGACGAGGTGGTGGTCGTGAACAACACGGCCAAGTAGCAAGAAGAGCAGTAGAAGGCAAGAGATGGACATGCTGCTATTTTGGTGGTTTTGTTGTAGAGTCCTAAAGTCATCCCTGTACTTTCAGGTCCTCAGAGGTGTTTGACGATGTTTCACGATGTTTAGCTGCTGTAATTTTTGTATACCCTGTTGCTGGCCGTATGTGGTTGTTCTATATGTATAAATAGGTGATGAACTAATATGCGTTGTTGCGACAATGGGTGGCTTTAAGTGGTGATCACATATGGCATATGACCTTGCGTATATCTATATATGATCTGATCTTCTTGCAAGGCCTGGTTGCAAATGTTCTATACGTATGTTTCCGCAATCGGTTTTAATTAACCTGTGTTTTCGGTAATATATGGTTCCACGCATTTTCATGTGTCATCTCGTTGTCTGTTTGATGGCGGGGTGTCACACACATAGTGAAATGATTGTCTCAGGTCACCTACCAACCAGATGGGGTCATGAGATGACCGACTAGCAAGGGTTAGACACGCAGTTCATGGAGAAATCTGATTGCATGAAGGATTAGTGTTGATGACATGAAATGCACTAATTGGATTTAAATTGCCAATTCATATGCGATTGGGAGACATGGTGAAATGACCACTTTGTTGAGAAAACTGATTGGCTTGCATGTGAACTGACCAGTTCGCTTGGCGAACTGACCAGTTCATCGCTTGTTGCCTATAAAAATTCATGATCTTCTGATCCCTTCCACTCCCATACTAATTGGGAACCCAAACCCTAACCCCTCTCATAAATAAAGGGGTACCGAGGACTTCTCATACACAACTCAATTGCCTCTGATAATTGTTGTCCTCTTTAATTGTGATAACCAATAGAGAGCCTGAGCAAGTCCTACGTGATGAAGGGAGGGACAAGAAGGGAGGAGTTCTAGATGGTCCATGTAGACTACAATAGAGGTGATGATGTTGTTTTCCATAACTAGGAGGACAATGTCAGCCTGCAGTCCATGGAGGATCTGTTGTTGATGATGTCCAAGTCTATTATTAGTGGTGGAGACCAAGAGCTACTAGAGACGACTCTGAGTGCAATTAGGAGCACACGACTACTGCAATGAGTTATAGTTGTTTCTCTTTCTCCATGACTAGGTACGAAATCATTAAACCATCCCCCCATTACATAGTTATTGATGTGATCTTGCCATCATGGGGAATACGAACATAATTTTTTTTCCACCTCCTACTCTAAGCCATTATTCCCCTGCATTATTTTTTCTCTTTTACTTCCCTTCAAATATTATATAAGATTCATAATATGTTTTCTAGCTATGTTTACTTTAGCTTATTCTCAGTATAGTACTTACTTCGTGTGAAAATACCTACATTGTGGAATTTGTTTATATAACATGCTCCTACTTAGAAAAAGTTGTTATTATTTGCTACATCATATTGCTGGGACTTGTGTCTAACCCTTGTGGTTATCCACATATTTTAGGTATGTCGGCACATTGGAAAGGATGTCATGATCAAGGTTTTATAAGAGACAATATAGTTAAGTCTAGAGTGTTCTTTTACTCTCTCATTCCTAAGTGATGGGTGGGAAGTATGTAATGCACTTTATAGGCTACTTTACCCATAGGTGATTTTCTTTTGATTACAAGTTGTAACACAATTTAGAGATAATATTCTATTGTAACTCCATGGATATGATTTATCTTGTAATATTTTTGATGAAATAAATAAATAGAGTTTTGTTGATTCCCTATCATGTCGATATGTGGAATGATTCATACTTATAGTGGTACACTTTTGTATGATGTCATGCAAGATTTTTTGATGGTTGCATGCAGATGGATCTTTATGTGGATCAATTTGTTTGAATATTTTGACTCAATTTTGGTGTTTACTACACTTAAGTTGTGTTTCTTTGTGGAGATCTATCCTAGTTAGGGTTTGATTAGTATGATGGATGTGAAATAACACTATCATAGGAGTAAAGTATTGGGGTAGGCAAGGATACTCCCCTAGTGTAGAAATATATGGTAGTGAGATAGATGCAGAAAATTTAACTAACAACTTTATTTTTTGTTCTAGTCAAACACGTAAAGAAGTAATTTTATAGGAGGATTTTTTTGGGTGAATTTTATTACCAATCCTTTCACAAGTAGAAAATTTGCATTAATGTATAACCCATGTAGAAAGTAAGTAAGGTCCATGTTGTTCCATCTATCTTAGTCACCAGATGAGTCATTACGTAGTTTGGATACTTGTTTGGGAAATGAGATGTGATGATAAACTATTATGCATTAGAAGATGATGTCTTATTTTTGTGTCATAACACAGATAAGGATGACATCTTAAATAGTTCCTATACAAAGGTAATTCTTTTTTCTTATAACCAACAAGTAGTCTAATATTATATAGAGAAAAGTGTAAGCGGCTCCTTTCTACTCATTAGCAATGCAAGATACATATTTCCTCCCATAGGAGAATTTGGGTATGACAAGTTGGTCCTTGAAACCTCATAGGGATTTATTGATGGGTATTACTCCCATGGTTTTTAATTTCATGATCTTCTGTCTTGGTGACTACCTTTAATACACATTGGGATTATGGTAGTGAAAAGTAGTCTTTTGTACTAAGGAAATGTCCCCTAGGGACATTCACATTATGCATGTATATTACAACTAGCCATATTAACGTCTTCATAAGGGTTCATAATATCTAGCACGAATTCCACTACTTTTTAGTTCCTTACAAGATATAGGCTATCAATGTGTTCGAGATATTCCCATTACTCCCTAATAAATAAATAGGGAGTTGTCAAACACAGAAAAAGGACTATCTGATTGTGCAGTATCAATTTTTCAACCCATAAAGGTTGATTTTTTATCTCATACATTATAAGTTTAAATATATAATATATACATATATGTATATATGTATGTATATATGTGTATAGCAACATATACGCATCTACATATATATAGACATGTATACAGACATATATGTATATAATATATATATATATATATATATATGTATATATATATATATATATATATATATATATATATAATGTGTGTATGTATGTGTTTATACATATAGATATGGTGTGTGTATGTGTGTCAACTCTAGCAACAATGGTCAAAATAGACAAAGTTAACAAGCATGTTCCTGTATGCAAGTCCAAAACATAGCCCTAAGAGTTAGCTTAGTTAGATCAAAATTGGTCAAATTCTTACACATATGACAAGTATCATAATAGTAATTGTAAGATAAATTTAAACATTAAATAATATAAAAAGAACAAGAATAGGAGTCCACCACAATAAAGTCATCTTGATAATATATAAAATAAAATATAGAAACCTTGACAAAGATGTTTAGATTGACAAGGCCAAAAAATAAAAAACTTTAAAGGAAAAAACTAGTGGAGTATCCAATTTACTTTACCCTTTTAGCTTTTCACAAAGTGGAAAAAATACACCAAGAGTGGCACGTATCATTAAAACAATGATAATAATAAGGAAAAAGAAATTCAACATAAGAAAGGGTTTTTTGAAGTCATTGCATCATCCATTATGATAAAAATAGTGAAACTCATCCAAATGTTGCAATTAATCAATCAAACACTAATATTCTAGATTCATCCTAGATTTGCAATATGGGACGGTATTAGACAGCCTAACAAGAGTTAGTTTTTCATTGTCATTCATTTTATTGTCGTTGTAAGTTCTCAACAAGTTAGAGTTTATTTGGTAGAAAAACATAGATTCAGAACAACTAAAAATAATTAGAAACTATCCCAAGTGACTAACATGGATGACCCCAATGAGGTCGATGGTATGATATAGAAAATATTATGATTCTCAATAGTTTAGCTTGAACATCTATGAAATAATGAAATTGATGAGAAGCCTCCTACACTCAAGCTCAAAGAGGTCAACCAAAATAGAGATATTTGTAAAAGAATATGTACTCAACAATCAATAAAAATATATTTAAAGTCCATGGCCAACTCATAGTAAGTTAGATAGTGAAGGAATGTTCAATTAATAGAAACTACCTTAACTCCCGTCTATATTGGCAATTTCCATTATTTCTTGAAGTCAGAATCCTATACAAGACTTGAGTCTATCAGATACCTTAGTAGTTTTTATGATTCAAGTAGAGTTTTATTGCAAGCTCGGGACCTTTTAGAGGTAATGCATGCTTTGTAGGTTGTCATCTATAGAAGATATGTTTTATAGAAGAAGATTCTCCTTGGCACCAAAAAAATTGGATTGAAGGATAAAACTTAAAAATTTCTATCCTTACATTCATGTGAAATTACTTAAACATAAAATAGAAATTATTATTTTAGATCTAAGAGTTATATGGATTCTTGAGGTTTAGGCTTTTTTGGAAATGATGCCTTATAGCTAATCTTAGTTTGGCATGTCAGTTTATCGACCCTTTAGGTATACATAGACCTTATATTTTTTTAATACTATAAAAGGATAGTCCAAGCAAAAGTAGATTAATAGTTCTAGATTTAATAGCCAACATGTGGGGAAATAACACAATGCCTATAAGGGAAATGTTAGTGACTTCCATTATCCAATCATCATCCAACTTTTTTGAGAAATCATTTTTTTTGTTAGTCACACATTTTTGAATGGTAAAAAATATTTTTCTACAAATAATTTATTAATCTTAATGAACCACCACCTTGAGAAACTTAACACATGTGAATTTGGACAATCACCCTAAAAATTTGGCACATGTGAATTTGGAAAATTTCAATAGACATGTTGAATTGTTTGTCAACTTTTTTCTTAGAAACTGTTTGCGGGGGGGGGGGGGGGGTTGTGGTTGATATTTACTACGAGAAAGTTGAAGCAGTATAGGATTTTCAATATGCTTTACTTAAGCATCAAATATTCAACTTAGAGTTTCCTTTCTTGTCATCTATTTTTTAAATCAGCTGGTACCATTCTTGTTTTCTTTGTGTTGTCTCATAATGTTCTTCCTTCTTTTTAAAAAATAATATCAATGAATATATCTTTAGGGTTCATTTATAGTTATGATGGAAACATACGACATATTCTTGAAGCTAATGAAATTCCTAGTTGAGAAATTTGATTCTCCAATATATTTTATGTGTCTTTCTATGTCATTGACATTATGAGAGAGTAATTGGACAACATCCTTTAGCATCTACCCTTTTTGGCAAAAGTCTTCATTGTGGCATCCAATTCTAGGATCAAGAATAAACATGTCTCCATAATAAGGTCATGTTTGAAATTTGTTGATAATATGAAATATGGCCATAAGCAGAGCATTATAATCATATAGGTAAAAAATACTTACATTTTTTTAAAATATATTAGAAAACAAAAGAAGCATGAAAGTCTCATGATCGATTAATAAAGTAAACATGTCTTCATAATATGGTCATGTTTGAAATTTGATGATAACATGTACTATGGTCATAAGAAGAGCATTATAATCATTTAACTCAAACAAAAACACTAACAATTTTTTTTCTATAAATATATTAGAAATAAAAAGAAGCATTAAAATCTCATGATTGATTCATAAATTAAGCATGTCTCCATAATAAGGTCATTTTTGAAATTTGATGATAATATGAAATATGACACACACACACACACAAACATATATATATATATATATACAAATGTATATATGTATATATATAGATATACATATATACATATGTATATATATATATATATATATATATATATATATATATATATATATATATATATATATGCTGAGAAGGAGTGGCTCAAGTGGTCAAGCACGGTGTCTCCTTATGAAGGGACCTGATTTCAAATCACAGTTGCCACCTTGATTTTCCACCCTCCCGGGCATTTGGCCTCCACCACGGGCGTGGGAAAGGGGTGGAGAAATCTTTCTCTCTTAATCCCATATATATATATATATATATATATATATATATATATATATATATGGGATTAATAGAGAAAGATTTCATCCACCCTCTCCCATGCCTGTAGCGGAGGCCGAATTCCCGGGAGGGTGGTAAATCAAGGCGGCAATTGGGATTCGAACTCGGGTCCCTTCATGAGGAGACATCGTCTATATATATATATATATATATATATATATATATATATATATATATATATATATATATATACATATATATATACATATATATATACATATATATATACACATACATATATATATACATATATAGATATATATATATATGGGATTAAGAGTGAATGATTTCTTCCACCCTCGCCCATGCCTGTAGCGGAGGCCGAACGCCCGGGAGGGTGGTAAATCAAGGTGGCAACTGGGATTCGAACTCGGGCCCCTTCATGGGAGAGGGTGGAAGAAATCTTTCTTTATTAATCCCATATATATATATATATATATATATATGTATATGTATATATATATATATATAATAGTCCAATCTTTGTAAACATGCAGTCTGCATTAGATAAATAAAGGTATTCAATAATTAAATTCAATATTAAAATGGAAAATAGATTAAAAAATATTTATAATTTAGATATAAGAATACATGTGTCAATATTATAGAACCAAACGTGTATACTTCATACCTAATCAGTTATTTAATTATATTTTCAACTTTTTTATTATAGTAGATTATACCTACCAAGTAAAACTAGTGGAATCCATCCACTTATCCCAACATAGGACCTAGGGGTTAACAGTGTCATCAACATCACACTACACCTACATCTATGTGATTATATCAATATAAGGGCTCACCATCTTACAACATATAACACTAGGTCCAAATTGTGGTACTTGAGAACTACAACCTATATGGCACATAAAATTTGTGCGAGTATTGTTAAAATCCAAAATACACACAGTCTTGATATATATTGCATGTAATTTAGCATCACTTTTCCTATTCAACAACTTAGAAGAATTTTTGTAAAATAGGAGTTTCAGGTCTATCCCCAAGATAGGTGACTTTATTGAAGATAATGCTACCCATATGTGTGAGGGGTCCTGTATCCCAGTTATTTTCAGACATAAATGAATCCACAAGATTACTTGTGATCTTGAAGTGCTAAAACAAATCATGTTTCCTTCCATAAAACTAGAACATTGGATGTTCTTCAGAATTCAATAAAAATTAAAGCTAGAAAAAAATTGAGTTTCACTTTTTATTGATTCATATTGTTCTTTTTCCATCATAAGGATATCGATTATGCATCCTTCTATAAAAAATAAATCACATAGGGGCTATACACTAAAACACTTGGACTGTTGATGGTAAAAGTAAACAAGGAAGCAATAAAATTTTCATCCATATATGCCCAAGAAGATCTCACTAACAACAATGTATCTGTAAGTGGGGACGTGAAATATACCTTTTTCTTGGAGAAAGTAAAATGATGTTCCTCATATCGGGTTGTGCATCACTCATGATAGTTCACAACTAGAATCATATCATGTCCTCCTAACACTGAACACAATATATGTCTCTATTAAGTCCTTGTAGACCACCCAATACACATCGGGCTCCTGGATCAAACACGAAGGAGCAATTTCTATTGGAAATGTGCTAGAGTCACCCTCTCTCCTTATCTTTCTTCCTTATGGGTAATGACGACTATGATTTCTCATGTGTTAAAAACATGTATCATGAACCTTGAGCATCATGCATCTTTAAATAGGGAGACACATAATAGGGTCTATAAATAGATGTCAAGAAATGAAAATCCACAAGATGTGCTTACATGTCCATTCTGAACTTATCACCCGATTGGCAATCTAGTCCAATCAATCGGTCAGACTAGCCATAACATTTTAGAAACATGTCATTAATCAATATACCTATTAGTCTTATTACTGGAGTGATTATTTTTTGGTCGATTGAATGGTTAGTCTAGTCGATCATATAGGTTGTAGCAACCCTGATATTTATTAGTCCATGAACTCATCAGAGTCAACTTCCTATCATTATATCAATTGTCTAGATCTTCTAACTGACTATTTAGGCATCCAAACTATCTAAGATTGTTCGAATATTTTACATCAATATTTTAGTAACCAACTTAACATGCGTCTGCAATTATACTACTTTTTCCTACAAACCCTTTGTGTGCGAGCCTATATGTTCCTGATTACATTGGTAGTGATACATGTAATCATAAATACAAATTCACAAGAAATGAGTGGTATATAGAAATACACCATTTCCACCCAAGTAATTTGGATAAGTTGAACAAAAACTTTAACATGTGTGTGATCAATGTTAAGGTGATTGTATAATCCCATTGTCTCTAATATCTAGATTTAATTTGAAGAATAGAGTAGTTATACTCTTAATGTTCAATGTATGTTCCTTTATCAAGATCAGTCTATGTTATACACATGAGATCAATAGAAAATATTGACTTGTTGAGCATGTGTATGCATTTCATAGTCTCACTCATCAAGTGACCATGATATCACTCAAATGTAGGGACAAATTCCATCTTATCACTAATAATAATCCATGAGTCACAACACATATGGAAACCTTTACTCAAGGTCATGTTGATCGTTCTAAAGTACATTAAAAGCACATGTGCATTGTAGTGATGTCAGGTGTAAGGACTATTATAATCTCTATCCCATTGAGATAAGATTATGAGTACTATTTCTAGCTTTTGTGTATCATACTCAAAGTGGGTTTGTTTGGTACACTTGTTCCCTAAAGAGTACCCATGTGTCTAACTTGATATCAAATATCATGAACAATAAGACATGGTCATCCATCAACACACATATTAGACTTATATATTATTTTCATCCTAATTTCCAAAGTAATATATATCTAGGGACTTATACAATAACTAATACTCTTATAATACATAAAATCTTATGTTTAGGTCCTCAACCCAAAATTATATGTCATTAGGTCATGCATTTTTAGGGCATTATTATGTTCAACCATCATATCATATTGAAGTAAACATAATAAATGGTAATGCCTTCATTATTAACCAAACAAGTATGAAGCATTCCATTAAAATGATCATATAATTAGATCTTATGATATAAAACCAATCAATATGCTAACTAAAACTTTTTAATCTCTTACTTTGCCATTTTTCGAAAACAACTACTTTTGACATAATGGACAATTCCTATTTTAAATATCATAATGTGTAGTTATGATATTCAAAATCAAGTATACTAATAATACTATATCATTCTGTAAAGTTTCATACAAAAGCCATTGGATCTTAATTTGTTATTATCACATGAAATTGTCCTAAATTGTCATATAATGATATTTTCAATAGGAATTACAAAATTCATATATAAAAATAAAATTATAATGAAATTTAAAATTTCAAATGGCAAAGACTAATATCTCAATTTTAGCTAAATGCCCATATTTTCTTAGGTAAGATTCTACTATGTTACTTAAACACATTTTAGTACAATCAATATCTCTTAAACTTTCATTTAGATCACTTACCTGATGCAAAAAGTAGGTGTAACTAAATTGAAAACCTCAACAAATATTAGTATTTCTCGTAAACCTTCCTAAGAATGAATTTCTTCCAAACAATACAAGACAATGACCTCAACTTAGAAGAAAAGAATAGAAATTTGGGAGTGAAGGTAGATAATTTGTTTATACCTACTAATTCCAAATAATTTTGTCCTAAGTGGTATCAAAAAAGAAAGAGAGACAAGACGATGAGAATTTTAAACTTACCCTAAATAAGATCAAGATTCAACAATAAATCTTGATTTCAACTCAATCTCATAGGCATGATCTTCTCCTCCTTGCGTGGATTGGAACCTTGTACAATAACATGGTGTTTTGGTTCACGTTTAGATCTTATGCAGTCACCTATATGATTAGTTAAATTTTATGTTTCATTCTGCAAAAACAAACTTGTCAGTCGGCATCTAGTTTGGTCTACCTTCAAATGAGTTGGGCACTCACTCAACTAAACCATTACATATGGCTTCTCATAGCTTAGAACAGCCAAAAATAAGGTCATCTCATACACCTCCTTTTAGTTTGGCATCTCATGTCGATCACTACTAGGAACTGATTAATTTTTCTACTATTTGACAGAACAAGAAGTTTTTCTCCAGTTGGAAACTTGTTTTGCCTTCGTCTGACACACACACTATATAGATACAACACACACACAAATATATATATATATATATATATATATATATATATATATACATATATATAAGCATTTACTGAATTTTAGAACACAAAAATGTTGCTATTACTTTTATAGTATATGTTTGCATTTGCGTACAATAAATCTAGTGCAAAGAAATTAAGTTTCACAATATTTTTTGTTTACATAGTATATTGATGTTTTCATGGTAAAGAGAAAATAAGTATGCATGGTAATTAAAAAATTAGAATGTCATATATTGATGTTTTCATGATAAAAGAGAAAATAATTATGCATAGTAATTGAAAAAATTAGAATATCATATTAAACATATTCAGTTGTTTTATTCTTTGAATTATAAAAAAATACCAATAACCATATGAAATAACTTAATTAATATACTAAGTGTATATGAAATCAGATGTAATTTTCGAATATTTTTTCCAAGTGATAAGTTCTTATAATATTATGTAATTGATTAGGTTCAAGTTTCATTATTGATATATTTAGATGTATTTTTGAGAGGTAAGAAGGTATCATAAGAAGTTGGGTTGGGTGGGTCTGATTTGGTTCTATTTAAATGGTCTAACTGGTCTGAATGTAGTCTAGTTCGTGACAGAAAAATGTTTGGATAGTTTTTAGATCTCTTTGATCAATTAGGCACGAGTTCATTAATCCATCCGATTGAAAGAATGGTCCTTCTCATTTCGAGTAACACTTACATTAAAAAAATGCACACATTTTATCCTTTATTTGTTCTTCATTGGAATACAAAACTCTAAATTTCTCCTTTGACCTTGGCTAGTTTTCTTGGATTAACGATATGATGGTAACACTACCTACATTTTTATGGCATATGTCTCACTTTGACCGTAAAGTTTGACATTTCCCCATGATGATTATAAATATAATATCTATTTTATCACAATACATTTATCGACTGTATATATCATTCACTAAGACTAAAACCCTTCTTTTCGGGTCTAAGTGTTGAAATTGAAGTGTCCAAATTAAATTACTCCCAATTTAACTTCAATTCCTTAAGCAGATAATGTCCACATTAAACTCTTTGTCGAAAACATCCATAGATGATGCATGTATTGATCTATTATGAGATTCTTCCAACATAATTATTCTCTACCAAGTGAAACATGAGGTTGACCTTTTTGGTTATCTTTTAGTTAGTAAAATGTGATGCTCTTTTGAATACATATTCATGTTTGTCCCATATATGTCCTTGATGGAGTACATTTTTCATTTCTATTTCATTGTTAGACTCCTCCAACGATTACATATGCCTTTTTCTTCCCAAACACAATTGAAATAGAAATTTGTTGTCAAACTACCCTTATATTGTTTATGCATCGAGAAATTAGTCCAAGATGGATTATTTTTTTAGTATGAGACCTTGATGGTTTATGCAACATAGTTTGTCTTACAGTAAGATAATGTACTTGTAAATGATTAGTTTTTGTTGTAGGATATAAGTGAATATTCATAAAAGCAAGGGTTATCCTTGTAAGCTACTCAATTATTCATTTGGTAGAGGAAAGAAACAACTACATTATTTTTGTATAAACTGGATGGAATGCAGATTCAAATACTTAGTGGAGTAGACTGTGGCCATGAGTACCTACTCAAGAATCTAATTTGCAAGAAGATATCTATGTTTATATGTGGCTAATATAATGTTCTAAGAATTTCCCTTTTTTACCTACAAAAGTATTTTTTTAATCTTAATGATGGAAATACTTTTTGTTTGGTACAATTAAAATTTATATTTATAAGTAACCTAATGGTGAGTTTGACAATTTACTCTCTTTTACTTGTCTATCACTCACTAAGCATGTTTTTTTATTGCTATGTATATTGGTCAATTGTGTATTTCTCTGTGATAAAGTGAAATTTTGCATAAGTACGATGAAATTACTATTTTGCCCTCAATATACCTACTAATGGCCCCAAATTATTTTTCTTGTCATCATAATCAGTATTGAGACTCAAATACAAAATATGGTGATCAATGTAGTTTTTATACATGTTATAACACCTCAAATTAGATTCAATCATCACTTTGTTCAAAGAAACAAATTGATCTATCAAACTTTATCTTTTGGTTCTCAAACTTTTTCAACCTACTATACACAATTTTGTGCAGCTATCATCCAAATTTCATGTCATTTGGACATTTCTATAAGTTTCTATGAATTTTGGAAGTTTTGTGCTCAAAATCCCTCTATATTTTCCTTTTTATTTGGCTTTTCCAAGTCAACAATCCAGGTGAAGGGTCGGGGGTGAACCACAACCCTTGGATTTGGCTCTCGCAGATCCAAGCCCGATCTAATGGCCGCAGACTCATTTTCTACCTCGCACAATTATTGGGGAGGAGTAAATGAAGGCCGAGAGCGAGATCTCCCGCCCATGACCTCCATTCAAGTTTTGAAGCGAGCCAAATTGCTCCTCTCACGAATATGAATTGATCCAGCCCTACTTTGCCAACTTTATTTCTCTCCTCAGCTACCAAAACAAGATCATCACACCCACTCTCTGGCCAGTGGCCATGGCCCTCAACCCATGTCTTATCTAGTGCTAACCCTAGCCTAGTGCTATAAAAAGGCCTCCCCGAGGTCCGCAACAAGTACTCCTACAACATTTCCTTGTGATCGCACCCTCCAGAAGCCCCTTTAGCTCCCCTTTTCCCCCTCGTCTTTCTCCTACCATTACGGCTCTACCGCTGGCTGGGATTGGGTGCCCTTACTTCTTCTTCCCAGCATTTAAGGCACCTTTCACCTTCGCGAGATCACTTTGAGATGAAACGACACCTCCATTGCCAAATTTGGTGCCTCTAGCTCTCGACCCCTAGCTCCGAAGGCACCTCCATAGTGGCCTACTCTTGGGAGCCTGTGTGAGGGAGACAACTCCGCAGACCGATCGGTCCAAAGCTGATTGGATCCGATCCAAGGAACCAACAAACTAGTGTCCGAACCAGTAAATTGAGAGACGAACCAGCCAATTCAACATTGAACTGAACCTCTGAGCAAGTCAGCCGCATTTCTCATGTGGTTTGATCTAGGCCATTATTTTAACATCGAACGGTCCTCATTTTTTTGCATTTAAGGTATTTCTACTTCTTTATGCTCAAAATTCAAATATATAGATGAATCTTATAAAAATCATATCTCTTGATTCCTAGATCCAAATAATTCGAATCAATAGTCATTTTTTATCATAAAAACCCAAAGGATTTATTAAAAATACTTTTGGAAGCTAATTAGTTATGTATCACACTAATATCCCTATATTTGAACTCTTTCTTATTTAGTTTATCAAATGATTCGATGATGTCTAATTTTTGGAAACCCTACATTTGACTCTAATGATCTTTTTGAAATCAAACATGGCTAAATATGAGCTAAATATTATCTTGTGAATCATCTACTCTTAAAAATGAATCATTAGTGATACAGATCTATTTACTTGATTCAATCTTGATTATAATGAATTGAGTAATTTTGATATTGACCTTAATCTTGCAAACCCCTTAATCATATGTATGACCCATGAATCTCCCTGATCTAATTTTGAGTCCAATGATACCTTTTCATATTGAAAATGATCTAGAGATTTGAATGATGATGATAATAATTAGGGTTGACATGTATTCCTAAATATACCTAGGTAAGTCATCCATTCTTGAAACATGCTTGATACTTGAATAAACATTTGACATTTGGAAATATTGTTGATGACCTAACCCTAAGGTAGAGATAGGAAAATGTAACCCAAATGTCGAATAGTGAAGCATGATTCTTTAAAACTATGATCTTGAGCCTTGATCCAATATTTTGATCTAGGATCTGACTCAAGGGGTTGATCTACATTTTCTTGGAATCGATACTCCAAATACTCATTTAGAAAGGTACTCTATTATATAACTCCTCCTTGATTGTATTGAAGATACTTTTATGTATCTCTTAACTGTATACTTGGTTATTTACTGGGATGAGCTACTGTTCCCTATGATTAGTCTTTTGTTTTTCTATACTATATTTTAAAAAACATGAAAACATAAATTGCATGACCATTATGACTACATGTATATTGATAATGATGATGATGTTGATAATGTTGATATTGGGTGCAAGCAAACCCCCTCATTTAGAGGTGGGACTTGTACATTGTCTTCCTATGTTCCTATGGTGAGAAGGAGCCTAGTGACCTTCCCCATCGCGTTGGGGTAATAGATATATAAGCATGCTTCTCGAATTACAGCATAATGGGAACTCGTAATAAAAGTTGAATTGCTTGAAAAACTTGTCGAATAAATGTTGGTTTTGCAAATTGCTTGTTATTCTTTTAAATATAAGTCCTGCCAAGTATACTCTTTTATTATAAACCATTTTACTTGATTTTGATAGCATACCGTGCAATTGCATGATTGTGTCTTGATTTTCTTGATTTTAGATAATAAAAGTGGAATACTGAATAAGATCGCTTCCGCACTCCACATACCCTGATGACAAAGATAAATTGGATATATCTCCATATTGGGTTAGTTGTTTTTTAATTATCCAATTTTTGAGTTATTTATTTCTTATTTTATATGTCAGTGTGATTGATCCTATTGGGCCACTCAGGGACGGGCGCTTCAATCCTTTTTCTACTGTCTAGGTAGTGGGATTGGGATTGGGTTAATAATAGTTCTGTGATAGTTGGTATTAGAGCTTACACACTCTCATATACTTTAAGTAAATAATTTCTCAAGTCTCTTACACCCAAGAAACCCTAAATTCCATAATGGTGAAAATTGAGGTGTCTAGGCTCGGGGTCGTGGCATAATTTTTCCTATCCGTCTTCATGGTGGCTGAGATCCTCCCGCTCTACCTAGCCTCTACTGATCCAGAACTGGACCTAAAGGTTCTCTTCTGAAACCCTAGAGAGTCTTCTAACATCTCATCTCTTCTTTAAGGACTATCCTAAGCCACCCATGTAGATGAAGATTAGGTAGTCTTCTCATCTCCTCATGTGGTCCTTTCTTGTGACCTTTTAACCACATGATTTCTTGATTATGGGTAGATTATATGGGAAAAATGAATATCACTAAGTTTTAAAAGTTGATACTATGATCTGACCTTAGTTTGAAAACTCAAATTTGATCAATTAATTTTGAAACCAAATACTCATGTATGATCCCTAATATCATGAACACTCAAATTAGCTAAAACTTGATTATGCTTACTATGTAGAGGTAAATTTTGATCTGGTGAAATAAGAAGGACTTATACTTTATACCTTATTATTGATAAGGTCTCTATTTGATTAAGCCCATGTTGCCCTATTGTTGATTAAACCTCAAACATAGTTAAGAAAACCCATATCCTATTTTATACACATCTTGACTATGCTATCAAGTGACTAAGCTTAAGACTCACAAAATCATGATATAAGACTATGATGTAAAAAGTAGTTTTCCTATTGACTATTGATGCCTTTTGCAATCTCAATTTTCATATGATGAACATGGACCTAAATCATACACCTATTTCCAAATTATATTACTACCTTTATCATGAAAGGAAAATAATGTAAATATTAACTTGACTTAGTAAAATCTTGACATTATTGCCCTATTATGATCTTGAATTTTTATCTCATGACCTTATGGAATATAATTTGATCATTAAATACACTCCCTATTTGAATAAGCACAATGGATAATGACTAATGTTGGTAATGTGCTAGATTAGGGTGGTAGTTGACTCATGAATCCCCTAACCTACGTCACATCCCTATTACAACTACATCTTAGTTTTCATCCCATTGATTATTAAGAGTTTGGAAAGGTATTCCCTTCCACCCTATTTTGACTGGTTGACCTAAGCCTAATAGGTTAAACCCATGGTTGATACTCGATCTTGAATATTGATTTGATAATGATCTTGATATATGACAATATTGACTATAGCTTGTGGTTGACTTCCTATATAGACCTAGATGTAGATCATTCATCAACATTGGATACAATGATAATGAAATCTTAATATGTTTCTCAAATATTTCTTGAATATTGTTGCTCAAAATTGAATATAGATGAGTGATCTCCCCCAAAGTCTAAATAGGAATCTAAACCCTAGCTTCAAAATTATGGACCTATGACATTTGATGTCCAAAAATCTTGACTCTTGATACTGATATACAATATCGTGACTCACGATTATCAAATATTAATAATGATACAAATCCTATGATCAAACTATTTGGTCCTTGATATATATGATTAATGACTTCAAAATCCCAAAATTTTGAAATTTTTGAAATGATGACTATTTTAACTTCTCGATTTATGACTTAGGGTTTAACTATCATTAGGACTAGGGTGAGACATCCCAGTGATTTTGAGCTCAAAAATCATGATATTGAAAGTATGATGTTGTCTTGAAATATGAAATCTCAAGTCATGGGTGTATAACCCCATCTAGGCCAATGTAGAGGCTCAGATCCTGAGATATTGGGATTGAAAGTCACCTTGTACACTTGAACTCTATTTTGACCTAAAATTTGATCTCTCCAAATTTGTGACTAATAGGATGCTTTCCATATTTGTTACTCATATGATGACTTTGGAAAATATATGCATTGACCTTGATACACTGTTGCTTGATGATGAAATGTTGTTAGTACCAAGTTGGTTATGATAGGGAATATGGGATCCAAATTATGATTATTGATCTAGTTGCATTTTCAGGACATAATTTTAATTATATAGTTGAGGATGTTCAAATAATTGAGGATATGATCTAGATTTGGACAATTCTAATTTGAGGATGTTTTTGAATTTTGGGGACAAAATTCTTTTTTAAGGAGGGAAGGATGTGATAAAGTGAAATTTTGCATAAGTACAATTAAATTACTATTTTACCCTCATTATACCTACTAATGGTCACAAATTATTTTTCTTGTCATCATAATCATTATTGAGAGTCAAATACAAAATATGGTGATCAATGTAGTTTTTATACACGTTATAACACCTCAAATTAGATTCAATCATCACTTTGTTCAAAGAAACAAATTGATCGATAAAACTTCATCTTTTAGTTCTCAAACTTTTTCTACATATTCTCTACAATTTTTTGCAGCTATGGTCCAAATTTCATGTCATTTGGACATTCCTATAAGTTTCTATGAATTTTGGAAGTTTTGTGCTCAAAATCCCTTCATATTTGCTTTTTTATTTGGCTTTTCCAAGTCAGCAATCCGGGTGAAGGGTCGGGGGAGAGCCACAACCCTTAGATCTGGCTCTCATAGATCCAAGCATGATCCAATGGCCGCACACTCATCTTCTACCTCCCACAATCAGTGGGGAGGAGTAAATGAAGGCCGAAAGCGAGATCTCCCGCCCATGACCTCCATTCAAGTTTCGAAGTGAGCCAAATTGCTCCTCTTGCGAATATGAATTGATCTAGCCCTACTTTAACCACCTTTATTGCTCTCCTCAGCTACCAAAACAAGATCGTCACACCCCTCTCTGGCCGACGGCCATGGCCCTCGACCCATGTCCTATCTAGTGCTAACCCTAGCCTAGTGCTATAAAAAGGCCTCCCTGAGGTCCGCAACAAGTACTCCTACAACCTTGCCTTGGGATCGCACCCTCCAGAAGCCCCTTTAGCCCCCTTTTCCCCCTCGTCTTTCTCCTACCATTGCAGCTCCGCCGCTGACTGGGATTGGGCATTTTGCCCTTGCTTCTTCTTCCCAGCATTTAAGGCACTTTTCACCTTCGCGAGATCACTTTGAGATGAAACGATACCTCCATTGCCAGATTTGGCGCCTTTAGCTCTCGACCCCCTGGCTCTGATGGCACCTCCATAGCAGCCTACTCGTGGGAGCCTACGCGAGGGAGACAATTCCCCAGACCGATCGGTCCAAAGAAGATTGGATCCGGTCCAAGGAACCAACAAACCAGTGTCTGAACCAATAAATTCAGAGACAAACCAGCCAATTCAACATTGAATTAAACCTCTGAGCAAGTGAGCCGCATTGCTCACATGGTTTGATTTGGGCCATTATTTTAACATCGAACGGTCCTCATTTTTCTACATTTAAGGTATTTCTACTTCTTTCTGCTCAAAATTCAAATAAATAGATGAATCTTGTAAAAAATCATATCTCTTGATTCCTGGATCCAAATAATTTGAATAAATAGTCATTTTGATCAGAAAAAACCCCAAAGGATTTATTAAAAATACTTTTGGAACCTAATTAGTTATGTATCACACTGATATTCCTATATTTGAACTCTTTCTTATTTAGTTTATCAAATGATTCAATGATGATGTCTAATTTTTGGAAACCCTAGATTTGACTCTAATGATCTTTTTGAAATCAAACATGGATAAATATGAGTTAAATCTTATCTTGTGAATCATCTACTCTTTAAAATGAATCATTAGTGATCTAGATCTATTTACTGGATTCAATCTTGATTATAATGAATATGAGTAATTTTAATATTGACCTTAATCTTGCAAATCCCTTAATCATATGTATGACCCATGAATCTCCCTAATCTAATTTTTATTCCAATGATACCTTTTCATATTGAAAATGATTTAGAGATTTGAATGATTGATGATGATAATAATTAGGGTTGACATGTATTCCTAAATATACCTAGGTAAGTCATCCATTCTTGAAACATGCATGATACTTGAATAAATGTTAGACATTTGGAAATATTGTTGATGACCTAACCCTAAGGTAGAGATAGGAAAATGTAACCCTAATCTCGAATAGTGAAGTATGATTATTTAAAACTATGATCTTGACCCTTGATACAATATTTTGATCTAGGATATGACTCAAGGGGTTGATCTACTTTTTCTTGGAATCTATACTCCAAATACTCATTTAGAAAGGTACACTATTATATAACTCCTCCTTGATTGTATTTGTAACATCCCTGACCTGGGTTATAACCTAACCCTAGAAGTTTTGCCTAAATATGTAATTATATACTTGTGAATACTCCCTGGCATGTAATTAAGTTCCTCAGGAACATTTACTTTCAATTTTGCTCCTTTATATGTAAAGTTGTAGCATTGTTTTATAGTGCAGGGACCTATGTGCAAATTACCCAGTTAAAGGGGTTAACTTGTAATGTTCACAGGTTAAGATGTTCTTATGATGAAGTAAGAAGGATTTTCCAAGCTTGGGCATCAAGATGCAACTTGTGGAATGATCCTTGTGCTTAAAAATCACCTAATATGGGTATGGAAACCTTTCATGTATGTACCTTAGTTGAAAGTTGGCTTTCTTTACCCTTAGATCTTGAGATTTCATGAGCTTTGCATAAGTTTAGATGAGTTTGGACGTGCCTTGAGCAAGGAGGGACTTAGATGTAAATTCCATACTTTAGAGGTCCTTATGGTGTAAAAAGGCCTAAAGTATATAAGCCCTTTCCTTGTAACAAGTGAACGAACCTTTCATTTCCTTCACTTCTTCTCTTCTTTCTCAACTGACCAAGGCTAGCTCTGGAGCAGAGAGGGATGACCAAGGGTTCTAGGTAAGTTTAGATCATCCCTTTTGCTTGAATTCATGGAGGAAACTCGTTTTCAAGGTTGGATTCATGGCTAGCTCACCTAGCTCTATCTTTCTAGCCTTTCCTTTCCAACGTTTCCTTGGAGAATTCACCTTGGCCGAACCTGTGGATCTCAAAGACGCCATTAAAGCTTGGAGCTTGAAAGCTTGGAGCTCAAGGAACGACCTTTAGGCGGGTTTTATAACTCTAAACTCTTTGCTTTATATGCATACTTAGTTCTTGCAAATTAGCATGATACTTCTTCTTCTACCTCCCTTCTTCCTTGCACTTTTGCAAGAAAAACGGTGGAATAACCGACCTTAACCAAGGTTGAAGATGATGGGCGTGAATTCCTATGCTACTTTATCAAACGACCTTGGACCCTTTTGGTCCAAACGGTTGCAAACCGTTTAAGGTCAAACGGTTTCAAACCGTTTGCTCTCAAACGGTCTTGCAAAACCGTTTGGATTGAAATGGTCTCAAGACCGTTTGATAGGGTTGACCAAGGGACGACCATTTGAGGGTCTGTTGGTAATATGTTGAATTTCATTCCTGCAAAAAATCAAAGATTAATTCTTAACCAATTGAGAGTTGAAGGCACTTCAACATCCTAACCCTAATCGGGTTGAAATTACTATTTTAAAGCATAGCTCTTGTTGAGTTTTGGGGTGAAGGACCCAAACGGTCTCAAGACCGTTTGGGGGTTCTTCCAAACGGTCTCAAGACCGTTTGAGTACAACCCAAGACCGTTTGGAGGTCTAGGGTTGAGATAATGTAATGGTTTGAAGGTCCAATTGCAATAAGTTGATGAATTGATAAAAATGCTGATTTTAGACCTAATTGGAGTTCAACCCTAATCCAACCGACTTGGTTTTTGGTCAAACTTTGGGCAAACTGTCTCAAGATCATTTGGATGACGTCCAAACGATCTCAAGACCGTTTGGGCCAAGTTTGGGCCCAATTGGAGGTCAATTGATAGGTTCAACCTTGAATTGATTCACATTGTTGAATATTGATGACTATCCGATTTGAAACCCTAATTGAATTGGACTTAACCATAATTGGCTTTCAATTGAGGGTTAATTTGGTGTCCAATTGATTGAGGCTCATCCTAATTGACTCAATTTATAAGTGGTTAACATGGCTTTGGCCAATTGAGGGCTTCAACATACTTAACCATAAACGTTTGTAACTTTTGAACCTTGTTGGAGGTCCAAACGGTTTGAGCCCATTTAGACCAAACGGTCTCAAGACCGTTTGGATCCAAACGGTCTCAAGACCGTTTGGGCTCAAATGATCTCAAGGTCGTTTGGACCAATCGATCTCAAGATACTTTGATCAAACGGTTTCAAACCGCATGAGCTCCAAACGGTTTGAAAGTCAAAACGGTCAACGCACACAAACGGTCTCAAGACCGTTTGAGGTCAAACGGTCTCAAGGCCGTTTGAGGGCAAACGGTCTCAAGACCGTTTGAGGGCAAACGGTCTCAAGACCGTTTGACACCAAACGGTCTCAAGACCGTTTGGTGGTTGAAGGTTGAAACCGTTTGCAAACAACCTTGAGATCATTTGAACCCAAACGGTCTTGAGACCGTTTGGATCCAAACGGTCTTGAGACCGTTTGGTCTAAATGGGCTCAAACCGTTTGGACCTCCAACAAGGTTCAAAAGTTACAAACGTTTATGGTTAAGTATGTTGAAGCCCTCAATTGGCCAAAGCCATGTTAACCACTTATAAATTGAGTCAATTAGGATGAGCCTCAATCAATTGGACACCAAATTAACCCTCAATTGAAAGCCTATTATGGTTAAGTCCAATTCAATTAGGGTTTCAAATCGGATAGTCATCAATATTCAACAATGTGAATCAATTCAAGGTTGAACCTATCAATTGACCTCCAATTGGGCCCAAACTTGGCCCAAACGGTCTTGAGATCGTTTGGACGTCATCCAAACGGTCTTGAGACAGTTTGCCCAAAGTTTGACCAAAAACCAAGTCGGTTGGATTAGGGTTGAACTCCAATTAGGTCTAAAATCAGCATTTTTATCACCAATCGATCTCAAGATACTTTGATCAAACGGTTTCAAACCGCATGAGCTCCAAACGGTTTGAAAGTCAAAACGGTCAACGCACCCAAACGGTCTCAAGACCGTTTGAGGTCAAACGGTCTCAATGCCGTTTGAGGGCAAACGGTCTCAAGACCGTTTGACACCAAACGGTCTCAAGACCGTTTGGTGGTTGAAGGTTGAAACCGTTTGAAGGTGTTCAAGGTGGTTTGTACTTAATCAATTGATGGTGTAATTGGTTCAATGGTGATCTAATCTAAACCTTAATGGTAACCTAGGTCATTAAGGGATTAAGTGATTAATGAGTTGACCCATGAAGGTGATCAAGAGGTCAAATTACCAAAATACCCTTGAGGGGTTTAATTGAGCAATACCTTGTTCTAATCAAACCCCAATCACATGATAGTGATGATTTGGCTTATGCTAGTCAATGAGGACTTAACCCAACCTGATCTAGAGTGGTGTTATCACCATCTACTAGTAAGAGGAGAGAGAAAGTATCCTAAGAGAGAGAAAGTAACCTTTTATGGTGGAAACTCAATTAAAATACTTTCAATACATATGAATGTCCATAATTAGGGCATGATCCACCTATAAGAGATCATGAAAACTCTAATTATGATGTTTAGCGAATCTTAATCTTATTTAAGAGCTTTAATGATGATGTTTCTCATACATGATGATGTTAAGAGCTCAATTCACCTTGGAGTGAATCGTAAACCCTAATTCTAGGGTAATGACAAGTAATATGAATAGTAAACCCTGGTTGATGAAAATTGGGGAACTTGATTCTTCTATGAGTGTGAAAGTGTAACCTCTAGAATGAATTGCTTACTGTTATCAGTTGAATTAACCTTGCAGGTTGTCATGAGATGATGATCATATCCAGGTATGGATTATGAACCTATATTCATTAAAAGCATGCTTTAGCTTTATGAATAGTGATATATCATGTTGCCTTGTTAAAGGCAACCTATGAATTAAATGGGCTATGAGAGCCACAAATACCATCAAGGTCAGGCTTTAGAGATGACTTATGATGAAGGTATTGAGAAATGATGATCGATAAGAGTTAGGCTTGTTACATTTAGTATTCTCATTTTATAGCTGTTATGCTAATGTTATTGTTTGAAGAACAATGTTTGATGTTAGAAGAATACTGAATGTACCTAACTAATCAAGTATAATGTAGAGCCCTGATCATAGATCCATCATTGTCAGAGACCAAATGATGGTGAAATAGGTTTTCCCAAGGGAACTTCTGGATCACATACTCTTGAGTATGTGGGGGAAATGGATGCGTGAATCCTTACATCCTAGTGTACGAATTGATACCGTCAATCCTTCACTACAAAACCAAATGGTGAGATGTATCACAAATCTCCCAAAGAAAACACAAACACCGCATCGGTGAGAGATAAACAAGAAATCTTCCGATGACGAAGAGAGTACAGAACGCCACTGTAACTCTAAAATAGCGAAGGACCAGTTTACCCTGGTAAGCTATAACAAAAGACGTCCTGCCAGATGTCTAGCAAACAATCCTCTAACTGACTGAGGAAGGTGAGGTCATAAGAATCCGGCTCTTTTAATGACCTATGTATGATACTGATGTGACTTCTTAGTGATCAGTTGGAGTATGAGTGGTATGCCTCATCTCCACAGGGCATAAATATGTTTGAAAAACATAATCAACAACGTAGTATATCTGTTAGGGTTAACTACAAGTTACTTGATTGATGTTACATTGAATAATGTAGATGTTCTTCATATTTCAGAAATGTTGAACTCTTGTTTATTACTAAAATGGCTATTGAATACTTTGAAAGCTTTTACTGCTTAAGTTATTCTTTGTTCTGCTTATTAAGCTTCTAGTAGAGAGTTATAACTCTCGCTGGGACAATTATTCGAAATTGTCTCACCCTGTAGACTTCAACTTTTTAGGTGGTCGTCGAAGACAGAGGAACCAGAATACCGGTGATCAATCCCAGCAGCAACAGCACCAGGAGCAGCAGTAAATCTCAGGTGGAGATTCAGCCTGCTATGTGGTGTAGTTAGAGTCAGTCCTCTGTACTCTCAGGTCTTGGAGTCTTTTGTTATGAGTTCTTGAGATTTTGTATCTTGATGTATAAAATTACTCAAGAAGTAATTATCATGAGATGTAAACAGTTTATCTCTTGTTATGAAAGAAGCTTTTATGGATTCAAGATCTTGTTTCGAAAAGTTTTAATTTTGCGTGATTTTTGTCTTCCACTGTTAATCGAATCGCTTCCGCTAAGTTTGAATCGTGTTTATATCGTGGTTAGGAGATCAGAGCCCAAAATTAAGTGGTATCAGAGCTCTAGGTCAGTTGAGTCTACAGAGGCATAGGACTTAGGATATCGAGTCTATCTTTAGTACTCCTTCCTTATCTAATAGAATCTTCTGCTCCTCAGGAGAAGAAGATACATAAGGATGGCTGAGCCTCATGATGAGTACGTGGCAGAAAGTAGTGCTAGTGCACCTCAAGGCGGTGCAAGGGTTCCAAGAATAGAACAGCCTGCACCAGAGTCACTAAGAGAGTCACCCCAGTTTGACCCAGCCGACATGGGTAACCCAACTGTACAGACGATGTTCGGGCAGTTTATGACTGCCATGACACACATAACTGACAGGATGCCTATGCCTGCACCTAGGGAACCTGCCCAGCCTGAAGGACAAGGTATCGGTAAGACGTTCGAGCGACTTCGTCGTGTCGGAGCTACTGAGTACTTTGGGACTGCCGACCCCAAAGATGCTGATCTGTGGTTAACAGAGTTAGAGAAGGCTTTTAGGATTCTAAATATCCCTGAAGCTGAGAAGGTTAGACACGCTGTCTATCTTCTCAAAGGAAGTGCTGGTCATTGGTGGACAATGGAAGAGCAGAAGAGACCTGGAATGGAGATCTCGTGGGAAGACTTTCGGAGGGAATTTGTTCATAGATATTTCCCAAAGACCTTCCTAGAGGAGAAGATCTCTCAGCTTGAGAGACTGAGGCAGGGCATGATGAATATTAGCGAGTATGAAGCTAAGTTCATGGAGTTGTTGCGGTTTTGTCCGCACATGGCTGCCACAGAAGAAGAAAGAATTAGGAGATTCGAGAGGGGTTTGAATGATGACATGACTACCCCTGTCTCTGCCTTAGAAAACCGAGAGAGATTCTCTACCTTCTTTGAGTCAGTCCGAAGGATAGAGAGATCTGTGGTTGAGAAGAGGCAAACTCAGAAAAGATATCCACAGTTCTAGGGTTCTTCATCTAGGGACTTTAAGAAGCCTAGATCCTCTGCACCTAACCCTCCACCACCTAGATCTAGTTCTCAGACTCAGTGGTCTCCAAGTAGAGGTAGAGGACGAAGACAACCACCTCAGGAGACTCATAGTTCTGCATCAATGTCAGTTACTGGACCACCCAGACCACAACAACTGGAGAGAAGTTGCTACAACTATGGTAAAGTGGGACACTTGATGAAGGACTGCCGATCTAAGCCTGTCAGTGTGACACAGCCTACGAGACAGAATCAACAAGGATCTCAGAGAATGCAATCTCAAGGAGCAACTCGAGGGCGTGGACAAGCGTCTCAAGCTGGATCATCAGCACCACCTCAACACCAGGCGACAGTGAGGTTCTATGCTATGAACCCACCAGAGGCAGTGGTCGATCCACAAGTGGTGACAGGTCAGATGGAACTTTTATATTCTGATATGTCTAAACCTTGTGTAGTATCTGTTCTGATTGACCCGGGTGCTACGCACTCTTTTATCACTCGGAGAGTGATTCGTAACTGCAATATGACGGTTAGTCATTAGGCATATAGTTTGTTGTTGGAGACTCCGTTGAGTGGGTCTGCCGTTTTGCAGGAGATATGTTCTCCCTGCATCCTCTTCTTTTCTCATCATCGCATTCAAGTGGACCTTATACCACTTGATATGCAAGGATTTGATATAATCCTCGGGATGGATACCTTAGAAAGGTATAAAGTTGTCTTGGATTGTGAATCCAAGTTGGCTGTGTTTGCTGATGAAGGCGACACATGGATCTTTCAAGGTGAAAGAAAGATTCTGCCCACTTGTCTTGTATCAGCTATGGTTGCTGATAAGCTGATGAGGCAAGGATGTTATGCATTCTTGGCCCATGTGGTAGATGTTACCAAGGAAAGTTCCAATCCTACTGAAGTTCCCATAGTCAGGGAATTCGAGGATGTGTTTTCTGAAGAACTTCCTGGTATACCACCACCTCGGGAGATTGATTTTGAAATCAATTTAGTCCCAGATACAAAACCTATAGCCCAGACTCCTTATAGGATGGCGTCTGCCGAGATGGCAGAACTCAAGAAACAGATTCAAGAGTTACTTGAGAAAGGTTTTATCCGACCGAGCACTTCACCTTGGGGTGCTCCGGTTTTGTTTGTTAAAAAGAAAGATGGATCAATGCGGTTGTGCATTGACTATAGACAACTCAATAAAGTAACAATAAAGAACAAGTACCCTTTGCCGAGGATTGATGATATTTTTGACCAGTTGCGTGGTGCAACAGTCTTCTCAAAGATAGATTTGAGATCTGGATATCATCAACTCTGCATTAAGGACAGTGACATATCCAAGTCTGCCTTTAGGACAAGATATGGTCACTATGAGTTCACGGTTATGTCATTTGGACTAACCAATGCACCAGCTGCATTCATGGAACTCATGAATAGAGTCTTTCGACCTTTCCTTGATCAGTGTGTTGTCGTTTTCATAGATGACATACTGATTTATAGTAAGGATGCTCAGCAGCATGAGCAGCACCTTCGCCAAGCTTTGACCTTGCTAAGAGAACACAAGTTGTATACAAAGTTTAGCAAGTGTGAGTTCTGGATGCCTGAGGTATCTTTTCTTGGGCATGTGATATCTGCCTCGGGAATTCATGTTGACCCTACAAAGGTAGAATCTGTTCTACAATGGGAACAACCGAAGACACCGACGGAGATTCGAAGCTTCTTGGGGTTAGCTAGTTACTATTGAAGGTTTATTAAAAACTTTATCTCTATAGCCTTACCTTTGACCAAGTTAACCCGGAAAGATGCTCCTTTTTCTTGGAGTGATAAGTGTCAACAGTCTTTCCAGTTGTTGAAGGAGAGGTTGACAAGTGCACCTGTGCTTGTGCTACCTGAGCAAGGAAAAGGATATGTAGTCTTATGTGATGCCTCTAAGAATGGACTTGGATGTGTGTTGATGCAGGATAAACAAGTGATTTCTTTTACTTCCCGATAGCTTAAGAAACACGAAGAGAATTATCCGACACACGATCTAGAGTTAGCTGCCGTGGTTCATGCCTTGAAGATCTGGAGACATTATCTTTATGGAGAGACGTTTCATATTTTCACTGACCATAAGAACCTTAAGTATATCTTCTCTCAGCATGATCTCAACATGAGGCAACGTCGCTGGATGGAGTTAATCAAGGACTAAGATTGTACAATTGATTACCATCTAGGGAAGGCCAATGTTGTTGCAGATGCCTTGGGTAGGAAATCAGCAACATCAACCATGGATAGAGAACAACTAAACTCTTTAGTATGCTCTAAGAGAGATATGCTTATCTCTTTAAGGCAAGACAATGTACAGTTGAAGGTGTCATTGTTAGCCGGGTTGATGGCTGAGATGCATATTAAACCTACCCTAAGAGAGCAGATTAAGGAGGCACAACATGTTGATGCTGCAGTTCAGCAGATTAGATCTGAGTATGGAAATGAGAAGCGAGATGGTTTCCATGACTCAGATGACCAGGTGGCATGCTATCATGGGAGGATGATAGTACCAGATGTAGATAACCTGAGGAAGATAATTCTGGAGGAAGCTCATTCTTCAATGTATGCCATGCATCCAGGGAGCACCAAGATGTATCGAAACTTGAAGGATATGTATTGGTGGCCTGGGATGAAGAAGGATGTAGCTGAGTTTGTTCTAAGGTGTTCTGTGTGTCAGCAGGTCAAGGCTGAGCACCAGAAACCTGCAGGAACAATGCAACCCTTACCCATACCACAATGGAAGTGGGACCATGTGACCATGGACTTTGTTGTTGGCCTACCCAGGACAAACAAAGGACATGATTCCATTTGGGTAGTTGTTGATAGGTTGACAAAGACAACACATTTCCTACCTGTCAAAACAACCTATTCTGCTGAAAGGTTATCACAGTTGTATGTACAAGAGATAGTGCATTTACACGGAGTTCCTGTCACAATAGTTTCTGACAGAGGTCCCCAATTTACAAGTCGCTTTTGGGAGCAGTTACACAGAGCCTTAGGCACCAAACTAAGGTTTAGTACAGCCTTTCACCCACAGACTGATGGACAGTCGGAAAGGACTATACAGACCTTGGAAGACCTGTTGAGAGCATGTGTTCTCCAGTTTACCGGGAGTTGGGATCTACATCTGAACTTGATAGAGTTTGCCTATAACAATAGCTATCAACATAGTATTGATATGGCACCCTATGAAGCTTTGTATGGTAGACTTTGTAGATCACCCTTGTGTTGGTATGAGACTGGTGAGCACCAGTTGTTAGGTCCTGATCTTGTGCAGCAAACTACAGAGAAGATTAAAGTTATACAACAACAGCTTAAGACTACACAGGATAGGCAGAAGTCGTATGCTGATAAACGTCGTAGACCTCTAGAGTTCCAGGTTGGAGACAGAGTGTATCTCAAGGTCTCACCTTGGAAAGGAGTCCTTCGTTTTGGAAGAAAAGGAAAGTTAGCTCCTAGATTTATGGGACCTTATCCAATTGTTGAGAGAGTTGGAAAGGTGGCCTATAGACTAGAGTTACCTCAAGAGTTGCAGAAGTTACATCCTGTGTTTCACATTTCCATGCTGAGGAAATGTCACCCAGACACCGAGTCAGTTCTACAACCAATGGAAATAGAATTAAATGATGATATAACATATGAGGAGGGACCAGTGTCAATCCTTGATAACAGAACTAAAAAGTTAAAGAAGAAAGATATAAGCCTCGTGAAAGTCCTCTGGAACCATCGTGGTGTTGAAGAAGCCACTTGGGAACTAGAGGATGAGATGAGAAGGAAATACCCTGCTCTTTTCTCCTAATACGTTTTATCGATTTCGGGGACGAAATCCTTGTGAAGGGGTGGATAATTTGTAACATCCCTGACCTGGGTTATAACCTAACCCTAGAAGTTTTGCCTAAATATGTAATTATATACTTGTGAATACTCCCTGGCATGTAATTAAGTTCCTCAGGAACATTTACTTTCAATTTTGCTCCTTTATATGTAAAGTTGTAGCATTGTTTTGTAGTGCAGGGACCTATGTGCAAATTACCCAGTTAAAGGGGTTAACTTGCAATGTTCACAGGTTAAGATGTTCTTATGATAATAAGACATCATATGAGTAAATATGATGAAGTAAGAAGGATTTTCCAAGCTTGGGCATCAAGATGCAGCTTGTGGAATGATCCTTGTGCTTAAAAATCACCTAATATGGTATGGAAACCTTTCATGTATGTACCTTAGTTGAAAGTTGGCTTTCTTTACCCTTAGATCTTGAGATTTCATGAGCTTTGCATAAGTTTAGATGAGTTTGGATGTGCCTTGAGCAAGGAGGGACTTAGATGTAAATTCCATACTTTAGAGGTCCTTATGGTGTAAAAAGGCCTAAAGTATATAAGCCCTTTCCTTGTAACAAGTGAACGAACCTTTCATTTCCTTCACTTCTTCTCTTCTTTCTCAACCGACCAAGGCTAGCTCTGGAGCAGAGAGGGACGACCAAGGGTTCTAGGTAAGTTTAGATCATCCCTTTTGCTTGAATTCATGGAGGAAACTCGTTTTCAAGGTTGGATTCATGGCTAGCTCACCTAGCTCTATCTTTCTAGCCTTTCCTTTCCAACGTTTCCTTGGAGAATTCACCTTGTCCGAACCTGTGGAGCTCAAAGACGCCATTAAAGCTTGGAGCTCAAGGAATGACCTTTAGGCGGGTTTTATAACTCTAAACTCTTTGCTTTATATGCATACTTAGTTCTTGCAAATTAGCATGATACTTCTTCTTCTACCTCCCTTCTTCCTTGCACTTTTGCAAGCAAAACGGTGGAATAACCGACCTTAACCAAGGTTGAAGATGATGGGCGTGAATTCCTATGCTACTTTATCAAAAGACCTTGGACCCTTTTGGTCCAAACGGTTGCAAACCGTTTAAGGTCAAACGGTTTCAAACCGTTTGCTCTCAAACGGTCTTGCAAGACCGTTTGATAGGGTTGACCAAGGGACGACTATTTGAGGTTTGTTGGTAATATGTTGAATTTCATTCCTGCAAAGAATCAAAGATTAATTCTTAACCAATTGAGAGTTGAAGGCACTTCAACATCCTAACCCTAATCGGGTAGAAATTAGTGTTTTAAAGCATAGCTCTTGTTGCGTTTTGGGTTGAAGGACCCAAACGGTCTCAAGACCGTTTGGGGGTTCTTCCAAACGGTCTCAAGACCATTTGAGCACAACCCAAGACCGTTTGGAGGTCTAGGGTTGAGATAATGTAATGGTTTGAAGGCCCAATTGCAATAAGTTGATGAATTGATAAAAATGCTGATTTTAGACCTAATTGGAGTTCAACCCTAATCCAACCGACTTGGTTTTTGGTCAAACTTTGGGCAAACTGTCTCAAGACCGTTTGGATGACGTCCAAACGATCTCAAGACCGTTTGGGCCAAGTTTGGGCCCAATTGAAGGTCAATTGATAGGTTCAACCTTGAATTGATTCACATTGTTGAATATTGATGACTATCCGATTTGAAACCCTAATTGAATTGGACTTAACCATAATTGGCTTTCAATTGAGGGTTAATTTGGTGTCCAATTGATTGAGGCTCATCCTAATTGACTCAATTTATAAGTGGTTAACATGGCTTTGGCCAATTGAGGGCTTCAACATACTTAACCATAAACGTTTGTAACTTTTGAACCTTGTTGGAGGTCCAAACGGTTTGAGCCCATTTAGACCAAACGGTCTCAAGACCATTTGGATCCAAACGGTCTCAAGACCATTTGGGCTCAAATGATCTCAAGGTCGTTTGGACCAATCGATCTCAAGATACTTTGATCAAACGGTTTCAAACCGCATGAGCTCCAAACGGTTTGAAAGTCAAAACGGTCAACGCACCCAAACGGTCTCAAGACCGTTTGAGGTCAAACGGTCTCAAGGCCGTTTGAGGGCAAACGGTCTCAAGACCGTTTGACACCAAACGGTCTCAAGACCGTTTGGTGGTTGAAGGTTGAAACCGTTTGAAGGTGTTCAAGGTGGTTTGTACTTAATCAATTGATGGTGTAATTGGTTCAATGGTGATCTAATCTAAACCTTAATGGTAACCTAGGTCATTAAGGGATTAAGTGATTAATGAGTTGACCCATGAAGGTGATCAAGAGGTCAAATTACCAAAATACCCTTGAGGGGTTTAATTGAGCAATACCTTGTTCTAATCAAACCCCAATCACATGATAGTGATGATTTGGCTTATGCTAGTCAATGAGGACTTAACCCAACCTGATCTAGAGTGGTGTTATCACCATCTACTAGTAAGAGGAGAGAGAAAGTATCCTAAGAGAGAGAAAGTAACCTTTTATGGTGGAAACTCAATTAAAATACTTTCAATACATATGAATGTGCATAATTAGGGCATGATCCACCTATAAGAGATCATGAAAACCCTAATTATGATGTTTAGTGAATCTTAATCTTATTTAAGAGCTTTAATGATGATGTTTCTCATACATGATGATGTTAAGAGATCAATTCACCTTGGAGTGAATAGTAAACCCTAATTCTAGGGTAATGACAAGTAATATGAATAGTAAACCCTGGTTGATGAAAATTGGGGAACTTGATTCTTCTATGAGTGTGAAAGTGTAACTTCTAGAATGAATTGCTTACTGTTATCAGTTGAATTAACCTTGCAGGTTGTCATGAGATGATGATCATATCCAGGTATGGATTATGAACCTATACTCATTAAAAGCATGCTTTAGCTTTATGAATAGTGATATATCATGTTGCCTTGTTAAAGGCAACCTATGAATTAAATGGGCTATGAGAGCCACAAATACCATCAAGGTCAGGCTTTAGAGATGACTTGTGATGAAGGTATTGAGAAATGATGATCGATAAGAGTTAGGCTTGTTACATTTAGTATTCTCATTTTATAGCTGTTATGCTAATGTTATTGTTTGAAGAACAATGTTTGATGTTAGAAGAATACTGAATGTACCTAACGAATCAAGTATAATGTAGAGCCCTGATCATAGATCCATCATTGTCAGAGACCAAATGATGGTGAAACAAGTTTTCCCAAGGGAACTCCTGGATCACATACTCTTGAGTATGTGGGGGAAATGGATGCGTAAATCCTTACATCCTAGTGTAGGAATTGATACCGTCAATCCTTCACTACAAAACCAAATGGTGAGATGTATCACAAATCTCCCAAAGAAAACACAAACACCGCATCAGTGAGAGATAAACAAGAAATCTTCCGATGACGAAGAGAGTACAGAACGCCACTGTAACTCTAAAATAGCGAAGGACCAGTTTACCCTGGTAAGCTATAACAAAAGACGTCCTGCCAGATGTCTAGCAAACAATCCTCTAACTGACTGAGGAAGGTGAGGTCATAAGAATCCGGCTCTTTTAATGACCTATGTATGATACTGATGTGACTTCTTAGCGATCAGTTGGAGTATGAGTGGTATGCCTCATCTCCACAGGGCATAAATATGTTTGAAAAACATAATCAACAGTGTAGTATATCTGTTAGGGTTAACTACGAGTTACTTGATTGATGTTACATTGAATAATGTAGATGTTCTTCATATTTCAAAAATGTTGAACTCTTGTTTATTACTAAAATGGCTATTGAATACTTTTAAAGCTTTTACTGCTTAAGTTATTCTTTGTTCTGCTTATTAAGCTTCTAGTGGAGAGTTATAACTCTCACTGGGACAATTATTCGAAATTGTCTCACCCCGTAGACTTCAACTTTTTAGGTGGTCGTCGAAGACGGAGGAACCAGAATACCGGTGATCAATCCCAGTAGCAACAACACCAGGAGCAGCAGTAAATCTCAGGTGGAGATTCATCCTGCTATGTGGTGTAGTTAGAGTCAGTCCTATGTGTCCTCTGTACTCTCAGGTCTTGGAGTCTTTTGTTATGAGTTCTTGAGATTTTGTATCTTGATGTATAAAATTACTCAAGAAGTAATTATCATGAGATGTAAACAGTTTATCTCTTGTTATGAAAGAAGCTTTTATGGATTCAAGCTCTTGTTTCGAAAAGTTTTAATTTTCCGTGATTTTTGTCTTCCGCTGTTAATCGAATCGCTTCCGCTAAGTTTGAATCGTGTTTATATCGTGGTTTGGAGATCAGAGCCCACAGTATTGAAGTTACTTTTATGTATCTCTTGTCTGTATACTTGGCTATTTACTTGGATGAGCTACTATTCCCTATGATTAGTCTTCCGTTATACTATATTTTGAAAAACATGAAAACATAAATTGCATGCCCATTATAACTGCTCGTATATTGATAATGATGATGATGTTGATAATGTTGATATTGGGTGCAAGCAACCCCCCTCATTTAGAGGTGGTACTTGTACATTGGCTTCCTATGTTTCTATGGTGAGAAGGAGCCTAGTGACCTTCCCCATCGCGTTGGGGTAATAGAGTCACAAAAAATATATAAGCATGCTTCTCGAATTACACATAATGGGAACTCGTAATAAAAGTCAAATTGCTTGAAAAACTTGTCGAATAAATGTTGGTTTTGCAAATTGCTTGTTATTCTTTTGAATATAAGTCCTGCCAAGTATACTCTTTTATTATAAACCGTTTTACTTGATTTTTATAGCGTACCGTGCAATTGTATGATTGCGTCTTGATTTTCTTGATTTTAGATAATACAAATGGAATACTGAATAAGATCGCTTCCGCACTCTACATACCCTGATGACAAAGATAAATCAGATATATCTCCATATTGGGTTAGTTGTTCTTTAATTATCCAGTTTTTGAGTTATTTATTTCTTATTGTATATGCCAGTGTGATTGATCCTATTGGGCCACTCAGGGACGGGCGCTTCAATCCTTTTTCTACTTTCTAGGAAATGGGATTGGGATGGGGGTAAGAACAGTTCTGTGACATTCTCTCACTTGTACAATTTGCTGAATACCTTTAATTTTTTTTAATATATATTGCTCTTGTCTTATTAACAATATGTTCCATTATTATCTAATCCCTCAATATATGTTGTTTTCTACTTTGGGTACATATAAAATTCAAAATACTTCTCAGATGCAATAAAAGGTGAGTTTGGGCAGTAGACCCACATCTTGCACTTTTTGGACTTTTTGACTTTAGACTTTAACTAAAATGGACATTTGATGTCCTATGTGATTTTTAATTTGATCATTTACTTTATTGATGGTTCAATTATGTGATATATCCTCCGGTGCACATGGCTCTGAATCCCTTTAAAAAGTATACATGAGCATGATCAAGTTAACGAATGACACTAATGGGAAAAGTGTATTGGCATTTTAGTGTTTCATTTCATTACAATTGAAGTTTCTTACCCAATATCTACTGTTGGTATGTATGCCCTGAGAGCCAATCATGGGATGATTGGTGGGATACATTAAGATTGATTTGATAAACCATAAAGGCAAGCTTCCAATTCTTTCTGGTTCAGTCATATGAGATAGTGATAGAACATATTGAATGTCTAGAGAATGACAGTACTCAATGATGTATGCTTTCAGGTTGAGGACCTGAACGATGAGATCATACGGATGCTAAGAGTTTGTACATTCTTATTATGTCCCTAGTCGAATTTCATTGTGGAAGGTAGATAGACAGCAATGACATACAAGACTAGATTGTGGTGTTGGTTGATGACAAAATCTCATTAGTCATGATATAGAGATATCAAACCAAACACATAGGTACTTGTTAGAGAACAAGTGTACCGGACAAACCCACTGTGAGTTTGACACATGGAACCATGACATGGTAGTCACAGTCAGTACTCACAGTGATGGTGGTGAGTGTGATTCTTAGACCTGAAATCACTACACTCAACACATGTCGTTGGGCACACTTTGACATCATCAAACGTAGTCCTGAAACATGGGTTGTTATAAAGGTGATGATTGGGTGGCTTTGACACATGGGGCTTTTGAGGGGTGAGTGATAGATATGGGATTTGTCCCTCCTGAGGGAGTTTGATATCCATGGCCACTTGATGAGTTGGATTGAGAAAGGCGTGCACGCATGTGTGAATCAGTATGTGATATTGATGTCATACATATCTCTTCCAGTCTACTCTGAGATCAAGAAAGTGAATGAACGTTGGCAGGATGACTGTTCCATGCCTCGAGTTCATTCATGATATCAGTGACAAAGGAATTATACATTCACTGTAACACCATTCACAGATTGTAGGATTGAAAGTTGTTCTCCAACTTTCTACTTTCACTTGGGTAGCACTGATGTGTGACTAGGCACCACTCTTTGCTTGTGAAGTCATAAGTGTTATGGACTTTCACTACCAACGTGAAATGGACCTGCAGGGTCACACACATAGGATTTAACCTGGAAGAGGATTTTTGTCCACAAGCAATGTTTAGATTGATTACTAAAGGAATTTAGTAGTTCAATTAAACACTCAGTCAATTGATAGCTCAATATCATAATGTTCAAGGTGTTGGACACATTGATTGGAGTATCGAATTGATTGAAATTGCAATTGACTGATTCTGCACAACCTGTACTCCCAATCGATTGGTTCATGTGATGAACCGGTCAACTGAGGTTGCTGAACCGGTCGGCTCTAGTGTTGAGCTGATCGGCTCAATCCCAGGGTGAACTGATTGCTTCAAGTGTTCAAACGATCGATTCAACTGGTGCAACCGAGCAACTTGGGAAAATAGGATTGGTGAGAATTTTCCTTGCGTTTCACTTGCCCAATTTGATTGGAACAAGGATTGGTATTCAATACCAATTAGAAACAAAAGAAAGAAAGTCAATTGGGAACCGACCAGGACCACTAACCGACTGATTCACTTGTGAACCGACCGGTTCAAGGGTCCCAACCGATCGGTTGAAGTGTCAAATGACCGGTTCAGGTCCCCAACCGACTGGTTCACTTGTGAACTGATCGGTTCAGGTTGCGAGTTGGTTGTTTTTGTGGAAAATCTCGAACCCTTCTACTCCTACTTTTAGTCCCGCATTGCTCGGGATGGAGAACCCTGTCCCATGACCCTCCTATATATAGGGGTATTGGGGGCTTCTCAAAGTACAACTCAGTGCAACCAGATGCTCTGCAAAGTTGTCGTTCTCTCTGGTTTTGGTAACTGAGAGAGAGCCCGAGCAAGTGCTTCCCGCAAAGGGAGGTGCAGCAAGGGAAGGACAACTGCAATTGCAACTGGCAGCAGGAGAGTGTGTTGGCGACTAGTACGTCAACAGGAGGGTGTGACTCCTTCCACTTCCTTGTGGGACAAGGAGTGTGGAGTTCCAGGTGGTCCGTGTGGACTACTTCAGAGGCGGGAGGTTTCTGCCGCTCAGGAGGACAACTATCATCCGACACTCTGGTAGGAGGAGTCGTCAGTCCCGGTACGACCAGGAGCTGCACAGACATCGTTGAAGACCGGATTTGAAGACCGCACAAAGCATGAGGTATTGTCGTCGAGCAAGACTCGAGACAAGGTATGATTCCACAAACCATCATTTCCTATTATATAGACGTTGACGCGTTTCCTCGTGCTGGGTTTGGAGCAGAAATTTTTGTTTCCGCTGCCTTCTCTGTCTCCCCTAAAACCCAACAGTGGTATCAGAGCCACGTCAACTGCTCTATATTTTAGGAATATCGATATGATTGATTTTGGTTTGTCGCCTTTATTTATTGCATACGATGCGAATAAAATTGGCTTTATGCATGTCCAATCCTAAATCCACAAATCCCAATTACATATATGATATTTATTATTAATGCACTCGATACGTATCGCCCTTAAACGAGTTTTGTGGTGGATGTATAGCGTGGTTATGGCCCATAAACCCTATCTCTGATTGGTTGTGTGTGGTTGCTTTCATCTCGGTCTGCGCACTGATCTTCCTTCTCCTCTTCCTGATGTAACTCGAAATAATTCGAGATTCTTTCCTACCTTTGCTCCCCCCAAATGTAACTCGGGGTTTCCCTTTTAAGCAATATAATATTAGGATAGATTTTATTTCCTGTTATGTCAAAGAACGGCAGACATCATGACTACAGCTGAGACGATCGGTTCAAGGCGTGAACCGATCGGTTGATGTTCCAGACGATCGGTTCAAGGTGTGAACCGATCGGTTGATGACTGATTCGAGGAGTAAGACGAGCGGGTGGCGGCCATGAAGAGATGCACGATGTCCAGGCGAACCGATCGTTTGGAGGAGCCAACCGATCGACTGGTGGCACCCAGACGACCGGCCAGAGAGAGCAGATCATTCATATGATGAGTTGATCAACTCGGATGGCAAGGCACAGATGTTCATCTTGTACAGGTTGCATATGATGTAGACCAAGATGACCGTGATTCCTCTTGTCTCGAGGAATCACATTAGGATGGCCATAATCATCACTTTTTGTCGTTTGTGCATGTTTTCTGTGGGATATAGCATGTATATGATACATACTATGTATTGTGGTGATTGGATATGTATATGTATATAAAAACCAAATCCCTCATTAAAATATTAAGTTTTATATGCCTTCTAAATGTGACACACGTGAAAAGCTTGATCGACCAAGTGTGGGCACGCCCTAGCATGGTGCACCGTCTATCTTGTGGAAGCGTGAAGGATGAATGTGTGGGTCTGCCCTAGCAGGGTGCATATTCATCATGTTTGCTTTGGGTCGGACTTAACAAGGTGATCTAGATGGGATCTAGTACCTTGAGGCATGGAGATGATCATGGCAAGGAGTTTCATATGACATCTTATCAAGAGTTGCATATGATGCAATTGGCAAGAGTTGCCTACCTGAGAGATCTAAGTTGTGGGTGACAGCCCTAGCTGGTCCATGATTTAGAGGATTTCAGGATCTTGCCCACTAGAAGGTTGTATGCTGCAATCTTCCGAATTAATGGTGAGGGCTATCAATTTGAAGTAAAATAGTGGGAGCGATAATTAATTAAAAGCCTAATTATATTGTCAAATTTTTCGAATCAATCAAATAAGTCAAAAATGAGTTTTTGGACTAAAATTGCATATTTTCCTTTTTGTAGTACAAATGGCAACAAACAAAAATAACTTTTCTTTGCGATCGGTCCTTGACAAGGACAAGCTAAATGGGACAAACTTCCACGACTGGTATCAGACATTGAGAATTGTTCTCACTCAAGAGCGAAAGCTCTATGGCCTGGATACTCCAATTCCAGAGGAACCCGCTCCTAATGCACCAAAGGCAGAAAGAGATGCTTACAAGAAGCATTTTGATGATGCCATTGATGCAAAGTGCTTGATGTTGTGTTCCATGAACCATGAGTTGCAGAGACAACATGAGAACATGGGTGTCATTGAGATGATTCAGCATCTCAGGAACATGTATGAAGATCAGGCACGACAAGACAGATACAATGTTTCTAGGGCGTTGTTCAAGTGCGTCATGACAGAAGGAGATCCAGTTGGTCCTCACACACTCAAGATGAGTGGGTATGTGGAGAACCTACAGAGACTGGGATTTCCAATGAGCCAAGAGTTGGCTACTGACGTGATACTGCAATCGTTGCCAGAATCATACAATCAGTTTGTGATGAACTACAACATGAACAACTTTGATAGACCACTGTCACAGTTGTTGGGCATGTTGAGGACAGCCGAGATATAGATGAAGAAGGACAAGCCTAAGGCTGTGATGGTGATCACGAGCAAGAAAGGCAAGTCCAAGCGCAAGGGCAAGGGCAAAGCTAAGAAAGGTTCTGATGCTAGCCAGGAGTCCAAGCCGTCTTCAGCTCTCAAGGCCAAGGGAGGCGTGACCAAGAAAGGAAATTGCCACCATTGTCAAAAGCCAGGACATTGGAAAAGGAATTGTCCTCTGTATCTAGAAGAGCAAAAGAAGAAGGAGGCTACAGACGTCTCTACTTAAAGGTGTCATCAAAGTAAACTTGTAACACTTTTTGATGTTTATGATACCAATATGTAAAGTGTAAAGCACTCATAATTGGGGCAAGTGTTGCCGCCATAGATAGGAGTACTTTAGTTTATTTTCAGCCTATAAGGCATGTAATACATTTATGAACTGCTATTTCATTTTGCCAATAGATAGAAACACTTTATTTTTTGCATATTGTATGACAATGATGGCAATTAATAAAGTTGAGTTTTCAATCTTAAAGATATGATCTTTGTGGCAATGCCTTATTTATCTTGTGGTATTTGATATGCATAAGATAAGATGATACCTAAAAGGTTATAGATAACTCAAACAATCAAATTAGCATCAATCATAAGAAATTCATTTCTAGTTCCCATATGATGGATAAATCTAGACTCTTTTGGTTAGAGATCACCAGTAAGAGACATGAATATTGTAACATCCCAGGATTTGAGGCCTCGGATAACATGATCTTAAAAGGAATGATTGGACTACCCATATCACCAAGGTGCACCTCCTTTTCTGGGAGCCCATCACTAAAGAACTCCATAGTTAAGCGTGCTCAGCTTGGAGTAGTACTAGGATGGGTGACCAGTCAGGAAGTTGATCCTGGCTTGCGCGTCAGTGTGGACAAAGTGCGCAGTTAAGGCTAGTGGTGGTCTGTGGGGCCAGTCGTCATTCCTAAAACTCTACTAGAGCCTTGGGCAGTGGGCCCGGGCATTAGAAATGGTATCAGAGCCATAACCCCTCCAGTAGGTGGGGCCCACATGGGCATGTGGCATGCCAGTCTTGAGCTGTGCGGTCCAGGCAAGTTGGAAAGGGCTATCCGTAGAGACGAGATGGAGCTGCCCTTGCACTGGTAGTCGTGGACGGGAGTTGGGTGTCCATGGGCCATTGTGGGTCTGCACTTAAGTGGGGTCAGATTATGAGGCCATATAGTTGAGCCTTGACGAGGACGTCAAGAGTCTAAGTGGGGGAGATTGTAACATCCCAGGATTTGAGGCCTCGGATAACATGATCTTAAAAGGAATGATTGGACTACCCATATCACCAAGGTGCACCTCCTTTTCCGGGAGCCCATCACTAAAGAACTCCATAGTTAAGTGAGCTCAGCTTGGAGTAGTACTAGGATGGGTGACCAGTCGGGAATTTGATCCTGGCTTGCGCGTCAGTGTGGACAAAGTGCGCAGTTAAGGTTAGTGGTGGTCTGTGGGGCCAGTCGTCATTCCTGAAACTCTACTAGAGCTTTGGGCAGTGGGTCCAGGCGTTACAAATATCTTAGACATGATTAATCAATTTTCACTAAAGATAGTGGGAGAATGATTATCCTATAAGGTATAATATATGTGATGTATTTACATACCTATTGGAACAAATGCTAATACTTCAAATGGTGTTTAGAGAAATACCAATATGAATATCTTGAAGTGTTCAAGATTGTCATAAATGAAGTATAAAATTTGGTAAAGTGTTAATTCTTGATGAGATCAATGAATGAAATACTTAGACCAAATGTTTGAGATCCTTATGAGTGATTATGATAATGTATCATAGTGAACTCATGATTAAGGCATGGTGATGTCTAAATCAAGAAGGAATCATACTCTAAGGAGTTAGAGAATGATTATCAAATAATTGAATTCTTCTTAATAAAAGAACACCCCACACTAATAAAAGAAATTAAGAATCACAAGGGTTGTGAGTTCTTATATCCTTAATAGATACACCTCAACTATCTATGTGATAAGTTGTTCATATGTTGAGTCAACTATCTAAATGAATACGAGGAATCAAATTTTGAGTTATGTTTTATGACCATTACATCCTAAATGACATCCATGTGAACCATAAGGTATGACCTTGATGGTATCACCCATTGGATAAAATCCATAAGTGCAAATGAGTCTTAAGTGTTAAAATACATGGATAACATTTTGAGAAGGATGATGCTTGTTGATTGTAACTTAAGGACTAAGGTATTTGGCATATGGATACTAAAACTGCATTCCTATGAGGAATAAAACAAGGATGTGTACGTGACACAATCTATAAGGTTTATGAATCCACTAATGCAAATGAAGTCTATAAATTACAATGGACTAATCAATGTGATTGATTCAGTACAAGCAACTCAAGAATTTGGATCTTTACTTTGATGATATAGTCAAAGGGTTTGACTGATATGTCAGAGATAAAGAAGGGATCTGTGATTTAGTGGGAGCGTGTTCACATTTCACATGTTGATGTGAAATGGAAATGTTCTAAAATGGAAATCCAAAAGTGGAAATAATCTTTAAGGAAGATAGAGATGTTTCCTATGTGATAGGAATAGAGATCTATAGAGATAGTTCTTGAAAAATCTCTTGACCTGAAAAGAGAGAGCATACATTGGCAATCTTTACTGAAGGGTTCAATATGCACAGATTCAATGGGAGAAAACTTATCCATGCTACATGGAGTTAGTATCCCAAGGCCAAGTGTCCAATTCTTATGAAGAATGGGAACACTAAGAATAGATATGGATCTATCATGTATGTAATCATCCCATTATCTTGCATGTATGGACATGGCAAGAATAAAATGCATTCATCATCTTGTATGTACGACATGACAATATGATGTGCTCATCCTGATAACTCGTATGTGGGACATGACGAGTGGATGTCTGTCTACTTCTAGTAAGGGTTACTGGAATACCATAAGTACTTGAGAAGTACTAGTTCTATGGAGATAAGGAAGAGTTCAATGTAAAGAGTTACATTGATGAAAACTTCCGAAAGGACAGAAAATTAATCGCAAAATATATATAGGATGTATAAAAGTGAAAGTTTGTTGATAATTGGAAGTGTTCCAATAAAGCCACTTAAAAGGAAATGCCGAGTATCCGTGTGTTAGAGAACAACAATGGATACTATATGGATCTGGAAGCTCATGAGATGAACTTATATATATTCCACTCATTAATGACAAGTATGGAATCCTTGATCATGCAATGTGGCTAAATGTTAGCAAAGGAATACTAGATCGCATATTACGGAAACTCCATCTCATACGTGTGACGTACAACGAAGAGATGAGAGACATGCAATTTATACTGACTTTGGCAAGGTGTTTCCATTACTCACTATGTTCGCACTAGAGCACAATAACATGTAGGACATGTTTGAAGATCACTATGAATATGATTCAAGGGTGATTGGCTCACAGTGCAAGTGGGAGTCTGTTGGTATGTATGCCCTGAGAGCCAATCATGGGATTATTGGTGGGATACATTAAGATTGATTTGATAAACCATAAAGGCAAGCTTCTAATTCTTTCTGGTTCAGTCATATGAGATAGTGATAGAATAGATTGAATGTTTAGAGAATGACAATACTCAATGACGTATGCTTTCAGGTTGAGGACCTGAACGATGAGATCATACGGATGCTAAGAGTTTGTACATTCTTGTTATGTCCCTAGTCAGATATCATTGTGGAAGGTAGATAGACAGTAATGACACACAAGACTAGATTGTGGTTTTGGTTGATGACAAAATCTCATTAGTCATGATATAGAGATATCAAACCAAACACATAGGTACTTGTTAGAGAACAAGTGTACCGGAGAGACCCACCGTGAGTTTGACACATGGAACCATGACATGGTAGTCACAGTCAGTACTCACACTGATGGTGGTGAGTGTGATTCTTAGACCTGAAATCACTACACTCAACACATGTCATTGGGAATACTTTGACATCATCAAACACAGTCCTGAAACATGGGTTGTTATAAAGGTGATGATTGGGTGGCTTTGACACATGGGGCTTTTGAGGGGTGAGTGATAGATATGGGATTTGTCCCTCCTGAGAGAGTTTGATATCCATGGACACTTGATGAGTAGGATTGAGAAAGGCTTGCACGCATGTGTGAATTAGTATGTGATATTGATGTCATACATATCTCTTCCAGTCTACTCTGAGATCAAGAAAGTGAATGAACGTTGACAGGATGACTGTTCCATGCCTCGAGTTCATTCGGGATATCAGTGACAAAGGAATTATACATTCACTGTAACACCATTCACGGATTGTAGGATTGAAAGTTGTTCTCCAACTTTCTACTTTCACTTGGGTAGCACTGATGTGTGACTAGGCACCGCTCTTTGCTTGTGAAGTCATAAGTGTTATGGACTTTCACTGCCAACGTGAAATGGACCTGCAGGGTCACACACATAGGATTTAACTTATAAGAGGAGTTTTGTCCACAAGCAATGTTTAGATTGATTACTAAAGGAGTTTAGTAGTTCAATTAAACACTCAGTCAATTGATAGCTCAATATCATAATGTTTAAGGTGTTGGACACATTGATTGGAGTATCAAATTGATTGAAATCGCAATTGACTGATTCTGCACAACCTGTACTCCCAACCGATCGGTTCATGTGATGAACCGGTCGACTGAGGTTGCTGAACCGGTCGGCTCAAGTGTTGAGCCGATCGGCTCAATCCCAGGGTGAACCGATTGCTTTAAGTGTTCAAACGATCGATTCAACTGGTGCAACCGAGCAACTTGGGAAAATAGGATTGGTGAGAATTTTCCTTACGTTTCACTTGCCCAATTTGATTGGAACAAGGATTGGTATTCGATACCAATTAGAAACAAAAGAAGGAAAGTCAATCGGGAACCGACCAGGACCACTAACCGATCGGTTCACTTGTGAACCGACCGGTTCAAGGGTCCCAATTGATCAGTTGAGGTGTCAACCAACCGGTTCAGGTCCCCAACCGACCGGTTCACTTGTGAACCGATCGGTTCAGGTTGCGAGTTGGTTGCTTTTGTGGAAAATTTCAAACCCTTCTACTCCTGCTTTTAGTCCCGCATTGCCCGGGATGGAGAACCCTGTCCCATGACCCTCCTATATATAGGGGTATTGGGGGCTTCTCAAAGTACAACTCAGTGCAACCAGTTGCTCTGCAAAGTTGTCATTCTCTCTGGTTTTGATAACCGAGAGAGAGCCCGAGCAAGTGCTTCCCGCAAAGGGAGGTGCAACAAGGGAAGGACAACTGCAGTTGCAACTGGCAGCAGGAGAGTGTGTTGGCGACTAGTACGTCAACAGGAGGGTGTGACTCCTTCCACTTCCTTGTGGGACAAGGAGTGTGGAGTTCCAGGTGGTCCGTGTGGACTACTTCAGAGGCGGGAGGTTTCTGCCGCTCAGGAGGACAACTGTCATCCGACAGTCCGGTAGGAGGAGGAGTCGTCAGTCCCGGTACGACCAGGAGCTGCACATACACCGTCGAAGACCGGATTTGAAGATCGCGCAAAGCGTGAGGTATTATCACCGAACAAGCCTCGGGACAAGGTATGATTCCACAAACCATCATTTCCTATTATATAGACGTTGACGCGTTTCCTCGTGCTGGGTTTGGGGGAGAAATTTTTATTTCCGCTGCCTTCTCTGTCTCCCCTAAAACCCAACATCTACGCCTTCTTACTAAATTTACCTTAGCCCTCCTCATCACTAAATTTCCCATCAAAAGCTTCTATACAATCAAAAGGCTCTCTCTAGAGCCTTGGCACTCCTTCGTTCATGCCAATCTTTGAATTGTCGATATAGAGAAATATGTATGTTTGTAGTAATGGGTATCATTATTAGAAACTATCTACACATTATTATAAAACATTACTTCATATAAAGCTATTTGGTGCTTTGCTCATGCCGCAAACAGTGGACCTTGTAGAGGGCTGTGACCGTCGTATAATCTGTACCGAGTACGTTTCCTAGCCAGATAAAATTATTGCTTTTCCTGTTTTGAGATAAGACGGACTTGTCGTTTGGATGGAACATACTATGTGATGAACCCAGATGAAATGATTAGGTGATCTGCAAGATGCTAGGCATTAGCAGTAATCCACGAAGCGGCGTTGGCATGGTATTAATTATTATACATATAGGGTGATATGAACACCCCCGACTCATCTAGGACGTCCTTTTCCATGCATTTAATGGCGTCAATTCAGCAAGAGTAGGGAGTTGTTTTTTCTTACCGATGCGTAAGGACGATTGGCAATATTTCCCATCCTATAAATGAGCTGGAGGCTAACTATTCAATTCATAAAATTGATGTTTCAGAGAGGTCGACCAAATGGCTCTTTCTCTGCTAGGTTCTGTTCTTCCTGTAATTATAGGTACGTACTCCTCTATCAGAGAGACAGTAAGCGTACCCTGACAGGGAGAGAGAAGGACAAGAGCAGAAGAAGACCGGCGGATATCAGTCAAAGCAGAGCTTATGAAATGTCACTTCATCCACAAGACCGTGTATGTTCCACTGTTCCACTGTAGTGCGTAGCAGCCTGTGTCGCCCAAGAATCAGCTCGATCAAGAAGTACTATCAGTCCCATGCCACCTTAAACAGTAATTGCGAAATAACCTACCCACTGCGATGGAAGTTGCACGTTGGGGAGCAACCAATGGAGTAATGTTTACAGCTAACGACATTCAGGCATGTTCAATTACAGGGAGCTACAGACTGGACAGGAGAGGAGAGCCTTATATTTACGATTTTTTTGATGAATAATGCATTTGTACAAATAGTCATGCTAAGTATTTAGATACAAATATGCTTAGCAGAGAGAGAGGAAGAGTCTTGATGTGAAATACATGATGTAACCTTTTTTGCTGTGGTTTGCCCGTAAGAGGAGACAGGATGAATATAATGCATCCTTAAAAAAAAAACCTACCTTCCTTAGTCCTTACCGTCGTTTTATAGACGTTCACCTCTTATCCTTTATGAGAAATATAGACGCTTTAGATGGTCCTCATCCTTTCATTAAAACGCGAAACTTTATATAACTCTGACTAAATCATCCTTGTTCGGGAATATAGGTATGGAACAGAAAATTTATACACAGTGCTTCTAAACTACCTTACTAAGTTTACTTGAGAGCCAAATATGGAGATTTATAAGATATCATTGCTAACAGGGCATTCAATTCGCTTTAAAAGAAGACATCAGATCCTCCTATAGAAACACAAAAAGGTTAATATAAGAGATCTGTTACGGCCTCACCTTTCAGTAACTCTCAATTAAGGGAGACCAAGAGGATAAAGCCGCAACCATTTATTCCGGATCAAAGGTTCGATATATAACCATAAACAATTATTAAATTCTAACAGACTATACTGAAAAATGGTAACAAACATTTTCTTTACATACCTTGAAAAGTTGGGAACTATCTTCTAACCACAATTTAACTAATCTATCTAATTCCTCCTTGTTCTTTAATTCTTGAATTCACAATATGTCACTTTACTGTTTGTGCTTTTGAGGATTTTACCTAAAATGCCGACAAACAAAAATGACGATCAACCGAAGCTGGTATGTGGAGGGAGCAGATAATGTTCAACTAGGTTAACAATATAATCATTCAATTAATCATTTAACAATCAAGTTTACGTTTTAAGCCAAACTACTCAATCCATCTTTTCACAACTCTGTGTTGTCCCTATATGACTTACATGGTACCTCTATTAAGGTGACTTGATGGACCTGCCCTCTAGGCAGCCAAAGTCATTCATGACCCTACCCTCTAGGCAGTCAAAGTCATTCATGACCCTACCCTCTAGGTAGTCAAAGTCATTCATGACCTGATGTACCTACCCTCTAGGTAGTCTTTTATCAGGTCAGCCATTACGACACAGAGGGAATCAAGGATTGAGCTAGAAGGCATATACATTAAGTGATAGTCATAGTCACTTTATACTTTGCATGACAGAAATAAACATCCAAACTGTTTAGTTGCATTCAATGCGATTAAACATTTGGGAAACATCGGGAAACATAAGCGGTTAATCATAAGTAACCACACACCTTTAAATGTAGATTTCAAGATAGAAAGAGAAACCCAATCAACAAGAAAGACCTGAAATAAAAGGACAATTTTCCTTTTATTAATATTTATCTAATTTTCATCATATTACTTAGGGTTTCAGTTCCTATTTTAAGGTTCCTTTCGAAATTAGAGTTTTCACTTCTTCTTTCCCTATTATCATCCACAATTTATTAAACTACATAAAATCCCTAATTTCTCAGTAAATTTCCTTTATTAAGTATCCAATTATCTTATTCCGCAAAAACATGCTTTTTATCTCCTTTTATCCCAAATTAGGGTTTCCTTGTAACATAACTTCCTTTTTAAGCATTACAACTCTAAATCTCATACTTTTGCATTCAAACTGATAATCATATTACCTTTATCATTAACAAAGTTAAACTTATCAGTTTGATCTATTGATTTACCAAAATACACTTTAATCATGCAATTAGGGTTTCTCACCAATTCTTAATATACTTTATTAACAAATTAAAGTACTTTTTCCAAAACAGACAGAACTAGGTTCTCAATCTATTTTTATTGGATTCTTCGTATTTTTCTATACAATTTTTATATATTAAGTTTTCTCATACGAGTTTCCTAGCAAATTCTATTAATTTCGCAAGATAAAACCTTTTTCCTGAATTTCTAGCAGAGAGAGATATTTACCGAAAAACCTGGGCCGTTCGATCGGTGCGCCGATGGATCGCGCCTTGATCCGACGCTCCACGTCAGAGTTCTGCTCTAATGCTGAAGCGCGCACAGTTGTGGCTTGTCGCCCGTTGGATCGCGTCCTGGTCCATGATGGAGCCTGATCCAGCGGATGGCGTTGAAGCGCACCACTCAGCAAGTTAAAGGTGGGAGCTTTGCCTGAGATCGTTGGATCTTAAGTCGGCCCACCGTGCTTCCCTATATGACGCCTCCTGCTCGTCGTCCCCTTCTGCTTCTTTCTAGTTAAGACGCGCGGCGGTGCCGCGGTTGAGGCTCGCCGGAGCTGGGTTAATCGGACACAAGGGAGAGCTTTGGTGCAAAAGGAGCGACCGTCAGGGATCGTGAGGGTGAATTGAACTATGAGAACCCCTATTTATAGGGTGCAAAGGCCCCTTCTAGGGTTTCCCAACCCCTCCGCCAAACCAGGTTCCAGCCCGATTGGGCGTTTCGTCTAGCAGCACCCAAAGATTACCAAACCGGGGTATGGGTGGCTCGGAATCCTCTCCTGATCACAATGGGAAGATTTCCAAGATGGCCCATCCATCAGATGATGAGGAAAGAGGTGGAGAAAAACTCCCTGTAACCTGCGCTACAGTCCCCGACTCTTGGGACCTTGACGATGCTCCCTGACCGGTTGGATTAATATCCAACGGTCGTCATTACCCGCGCTTAAACAGAAAAGGAAAAGAATTCCCAATAAAACAAGGAAAATCCTTATTTTAAAGATAACTTGGAAATTTAATAACTCTCAATTCATAAGTCCTTTTGGCCTCAAATTTTAAAGGAAAGTCATTCACACGTTTATCTCTCGTTGTACAAAATTTGGAATTATTACCCCAAGGAAACGGGTTCTTTACTCCAATTTCAAATTATCTCCTAATTAATGGTATTTTCCTCATTTTCTTTATTTCCTTGGCCATTTATCTAATTATCCTGAGTTCCTTGAACCCCAAGGAATCTCTATAAAACGAAATTATACTTTTGGAAATTATCTTTTAGCCTTTTAATCATTCTTTCCTCTTTTCTTATATATTCTATTTTCCCATTGTAATTCTTTATTAAAAAGGAACCCCTTCTTCATTTTCTTTTTATTATTCTTTCAAATGGGCTTAATGGCCAACAAGGCCCATCAAACAACATGAAAGGCTTTCATTCACGAAATTCATCATGCAATCAAATATAGTTCTTATTTATGCCTTTAATAGAGATTTACAAATCTCATTACATTTATTAGAAAATGAGGTTATAACATCCTCCCCTCCTTATAGGAATTTTGTCCCCAAAATTCATCAATCAAGCAAACAAATCAGGATATGCTTTTTCCATGTCCGTCTTCAGCTCCCATGTGGCCTCATCCTCTCCATGGTGTTTCCAAAGAACCTTTACCATCTCTATATTCTTATTTCTGAGCTCTTTTACCTTAGTATCTATAATACGCAAAGGTAACTCAGGATAAGACAGCTTTCCTTGAAGCTCAATAGGTTCAATGCTCAACACATGGCTCGGGTCTTGCACATATCGCTTCAGATTGGACACGTGAAACACATCATGCATCATACTATATTGAGGGGGTAATGCCAAACGATAAGCCACCTCACCAATCCGTTCTAAAACCTCAAACGGACCCACATATCGGGGACTCAACTTTCCTCTATTTTTAGCTATAGCTCGGAGTGGTCGGATTTTCAGAAAAACATGCTCTCCCACAGTGAAATGCACATCAGTCCTCTTCGCATCAGCATACGACTTCTGTCGATCCTGGGCTCTCTTTAGCCTTTGCCTGATCAAAGCGACTTTATCAGCATACACTTGGAGTTCATCTGACCTCAACAAGGTCCTCTCACCAACATCATCCCAGTGAAGTGGTGACCGACACGGTCTCCCGTATAGAGCTTCATATGGAGGCATCCCGATACTGGTTTAGTAACTATCGTTGTATGCAAACTCAGCTAGAGGTAAGTACTGCTCCCATGATCCACCCCAATCGAGCACACAAGCTCTCAAAAGATCCTCTAAAGTCTGGATTGTCCTTTTTGACTGTCCATCTGTCTGGGGGTGATAAGTGGTACTGAACTTTAGCCTTGTACCAAGTTCCTCTTGAACCTGCTTCCACAGTTTGGAAGTAAACTTCGGATCACTATCAGATATGATGGAACTAGGTACGCCATGCAAACGCACGATCTCTCGAATGTACAACTCTGCTAGGTCTGTCACTTTGGCAGTGGTTTTCAGTGCAAGGAAGTGTGCTGACTTGGTAAGGCGATCCACCACAACCCATATTGCATCATGACCTCTCTTGGTCCGGGGTAAACCCACCACAAAATCCATGGTGATTTGATCCCATTTCCATTCCGGAATCTCTATAGACTGTAAAAGCCCACCGGGTCGTTGATGTTCAGCCTTCACCATCTGGCACGTAAGACAACTGGCCACATAGGCTGCAATGTCTCTCTTCATTCCTGGCCACCAGAAAAACCTCTACATGTCCTTAAACATCTTAGTAGTCCCTGGGTGCACTGTGTACTTTGAGCCATGAGCTTCCTTTAAGATAAGTTCCTTCAGTGGTGAGTCTTCAGGAATCCATATACGATTCTCAAATCTGATTCCTCCATATACTCCCACAGAAAGGCGGGTCTGAGGCTTCTTCATCAAGCCTCTCATCTTATCAAGTTCACTACTGACCAACTGTGCTGCCACAATCTCACTCAAAAAATCGGACTGTATTTGAATGTTGGCCAATCGAACTCAATCACCTAATGGTTGAGGAGACCATTTCACCAGCTCTTCCAAGCTCTTCCACTGACTGGACAGAATAGTTGCGCACCTGAGCTGTTTCCGACTCAACGCATCTTCTACAACATTTGCCTTCCCTGGATGATAGGCAATGGTAAAGTCGTAATCCTTCATGTATTCCATCCATCTTCGTTGTCGTAAGTTCAAGTCTTTCTATGTCAGAAGGTACTTCAAGCTCTTATGGTCAGTGAAGATTTCAAAAGTAGCACCATACAGGTAATGTCGCCAAATCTTCAAGGCATGAATGATAGCAGCCAACTCTAGGTCATGTGTCGGGTAATTCACCTCAATAGGCTTGAGTTGCCGAGAAGTGTAAGCAACCACATGTCGATTTTTCTCCAAATCACATCCAAGACCCATTTTGGATGCATCGGTGAAGATCATGAAACCCTCATTGCCTGATGGTAGAGTCAAAACTGGTGCAGTGGTCAACTTTTCCTTCAGCTCTTGAAAACGAGTCTCAAAAACATCAGACCACACAAACTTCACCTCCTTCCGAGTCAACATGGTCAAGGGCAAAGCAGTCTTTGAGAAATCTGAAATGAAACGCCGATAATATCCTGCTAACCCCAAGAAGCTTCGGATCTCGGAGGGGTTCTTCGGTGTAGGCCAGTCTCGAACTGCTGAAACCTTGGATGGATCCACGACGATCGTTCCTCCTGAGATGATATGCCCTCGGAACATGACTCGGTCTATCCAAAACTCACATTTTGAGAATTTCCCATAGAACTTCTGCTTTCTCAGGATATCAAGGACTTTACTTAGGTGGTCTCGGTGTTGCTCTAAGTCATTGGAGTATACCAAGATGTCATCTATGAACACTATGACAAACGAGTCAAGGAAGGGTTGGAACACACTATTCATAAGGTTCATGAACACACTAGGTGCATTGGACAACCCAAAAGGCATAACCACAAACTCATAATGGCCATACCGTGTTCGAAAAACTGTTTTTGGAATGTCCTCACTCTTGACTCTCAACTGGTGGTAACCCGATCTTAAGTCAATTTTGGAAAAGACTCGAGCAGACTTCAACTGGTCAAACTGGTCATCTATTCGGGGTAAAGGGTATTTGTTCTTAATGGTAGCTTGGTTAATCATCCGGTAGTCTATGCACATACGGAGCAAGCCATCCTTTTTCTTTACAAACAGGACTGGAGCTCCCCATGGTGATGTGCTAGGCCGGATAAAACCCTTGTCTAGCAATTCCTGCAATTGTTTCTTCAACTCGAGAAACTCTACAGGTGCCATTCTATAAGGTGCACGTGAAATAGGGCTTGTTCCTGGAGCTACCTCTATGAAAAAATCCACCTCTCTCTCGGGAGGAATCCTGGGTAGATCATCCGAAAAAACATCTGCATAGCTCTTGACTACCTCTATTTCCTCTAAGGGTTGCACCTTGGGTTCGGGCTCGGTAACAACTGCTAGGAAAGCTTGACAACCTTTACTCATCATTCTTTCTGCCTTTAGGGATGACACATACATACTGGTGGTGGCATCTTTCCTACCTCTAATGACAAAGGGTGGGTGACCTGGTTCCCTTATGATCACTTTCTTTTCCCTACAGTCGATTTGGGCCCTATAAGAATAAAGCCAATCCATTCCAATGATCACATCAAAATCATTCATGTCAAGAAGGATAAAGTCTGTAGGAAATTCATGATCTCGATATTTCACAAGTATCACCAGAGTTTTCAAAAGAGAGGTAAAGATTCGACCACTTGGGGTTGTAACATCTAAGACATATCCTAAATCCTTGATATCCAAACAAAGCATAGTCGCAAGATTCCTCGAAATGAAAGTATTAGTAGAACCAGAATCAAATAATGCTTTTACATTATGTCCCATGACTTCAATCATGCCTACATTATTGTTCACCATACATTAGACTATCACATTCTTTAACTTTCAAAACATAAAGAAAACTCTATGGGTTATTACCCTCAATCAACCGATTTGCATTTGCTTGAGCTTCTTCATTGTCGATGGCGAACACTCGAGCTTGCCTTATTTCTCCAGCAGGTGGGGCCACAACTACTAGTGGAGCTGCTACTGGCGGGGCTGCCACTGGACCTGGTCCTTTTGGCTCTGGTAGAGGACAAGCAGCTTGGATATGCCCCTCTTGGTGACAATGGAAACAGACTCTCTTCTTGAAGTGGCACTCACCGAGATGCCCTTTTCCACATGAGCGGCATCGAGGTCGATTATTCTCTTGATGGGGTTTCCCTTTTCCTCCCTATCTTCCCTTGGCTTGATGACGACCTGGACCCTTCTTATGATGATTTTTCGGTCCTCGGGTTCCCTCAGTGAAACCCAAATACCCCTTGGGTGGAAGCTATGTAGGCATCACGGTTCTCTCCATGTCTAAGGTAGTGTTGTAAGCTTCTACGAAGGTTTTAGGTTTGCTTGCCATCACATGAGGCCTGATGGTAGGGTGAAGACACTCTATGAAGTGATCCACCCTCCTTTCCTCATCCATCTTGTATCCAAAACGTTCCAAGATCCGAAACTTGCGCCCAAATTCTACCACAGAGGAATTTCCTTGAGTCATGTTAGTGAATTCCCTTTCCTTCTCTTTCTTAGCCACAACCGGGACGAATCTGGAAGTGAATATGGTCTTGAAATCAGCCCATGCCATTGGTTCCTCAATCAGATCTCGGCCTGTGATGTGAGTCTCCCACCATATCTTAGCTGCTCCTTCCAGAAGGTGAGCAACAAAGAGGACCTTCTTGCTCGGCTGTACTTCAAGCATGCGGAAACCATTCTCTATTGCAAGTATCCAGGCCTCTGCTTTATCAACCACCTCAGTCTTATCTTCCCCCCAGAACTTTTCTATGTTCAGCTTGACAAAGTCTAGGATGGTGGCTCCCACACGTGGACGAACAGGGTGTGGTTCACCATTCTCAGCTCTAGCTATGTCTCGAAGGGCCAAAGCACTAATAGCTTCTGTCAACTTCCTCTGTTGCTCTAACCACAAGGTATCAGGGGTATGGATCATCATGGTGGGTTCTGAATAATCGACTGGGTCCTCATCCATCTGGGCTTCTTCCTCATATACATGCTGCTCTTCATATCCTTGATCTTCTTCTTGGTTCAGGTTACTAAATGGTACTGGGTCAGGATCAGGGACTTCTTGAGTGACTTCTTCAGGCCTCTTCCTCTTATTAGAGGATCCACCCTCATGGTTCCTATTCCTCTTTTCGGAAGACTCCTTTACTTTATGGGGAGGCCAAACACTCCTAGCCGGTTTTCCGGAGCCCTCGGGAATAGCAACAGTCTTTGTTCGTGCCATCTACATAAGCATAACAAACAAACCTTTAGTTTATCATTTAAACTAGTTATACTTATGTTCAATGATATCTCATTACATATCTTTTATTAATTTGCCGGAGGATTCTTAAACCCTTAACTTATGTGCCCATACCACATGAGTGTGGAGGAAAGAGAGAATCCTACTCTTAAAGCCTTAATAGAATATGTGATGAGAAAGGGATGAATAAGATGAGAGAGTCCTAAAGGTATCTTATTTCGATTCATACCCTAAGACTTTGGCCAGGCGGTCACACGGGTCCGGGAGTCCTCGTATTCCGACTAGCGGTGCGGAGGAAAATCTTGCCAGCCCCCGGTCGTGATCCCTTTCTAGACACCTCCGTCTATCGGATACTCCTCTAATAACTCCCTTGGGTTCTATGGAGTTTGTAAAATTTAATAATTACTAATGGTTACATGAAGAACCCAGGCTCTGATACCAAATGTTACAGCCTCACCTTTCAGTAACTCCCAATTAAGGGAGACCAAGAGGATAAAGCCACAACCATTTATTCCGGATCAAAGGTTCGACATATACCCATAAACAATTATTAAATTCTAACAGACTATACTGAAAAATGGTAACAAAAATTTTCTTTACATACCTTGAAAAGTTGGGAACTATCTTCTAACCACAATTTAACTAATCTATCTAATTCCTCCTTGTTCTTTAATTCTTGAATTCACAATATGTCACTTTACTATTTGTGCTTTTGAGGATTTTACCTAAAACGCCGACAAACAAAAACGACGATCAGCCGAAGCTGGTATGTGGAGGGAGAAGATAATGTTCAACTAGGTTAACAATATAATCATTCAATTAATCATTTAACTATCAAGTTTACGTTTTAAGCCAAACTACTCAATCCATCTTTTCACAACTCTGTGTTATCCCTATAGGACTTACATGGTACCTCTATTAAGGTGACTTGATGGACCTGCCCTCTAGGCAGCCAAAGTCATTCATGACCCTACCCTCTAGGCAATCAAAGTCATTCATGACCATACCCTCCAGGTAGTCAAAGTCATTCATGACCTGATGTACCTACCCTCTAGGTAGTCTTTTATCAGGTCAGCCATTACGACACAGAGGGAATCAAGGATTGAGCTAGAAGGCATATACTTTAAGTGATAGTCATAGTCACTTTATACTTTGCATGACAGAAATAAACATCTAAACTGTTTAGTTGCATTCAATGCGATTAAACATTTGGGAAACATCGGGAAACATAAGCGGTTAATCATAAGTAACCACATACCTTTAAATGTAGATTTTAAGATAGAAAGAGAAACCCAATCTACAAGCAAGACCTGAAATAAAAGGACAATTTTCCTTTTATTAATATTTATCTAATTTTCATCATATTACTTAGGGTTTCAGTTCCTATTTTAAGGTTCCTTTAGAAATTTGGGTTTTCACTTCTTCTTTCCCTATTATCATCCACAATTTATTAAACTACATAAATCCCTAATTTCTCAGTAAATTTCCTTTATTAAGTATCCAATTATCTTATTCCGCAAAAACATGCTTTTTATCTCCTTTTATCCCAAATTAGGGTTTCCTTGTAACATAACTTCCTTTTTAAGCATTACAACTCTAAATCTCATACTTTTGCATTCAAACTGATAATCATATTACCTTTATCATTAACAAAGTTAAACTTATCAGTTTGATCTATTGATTTACCAAAATACACTTTAATCATGCAATTAGGGTTTCTCACCAATTCTTAATACACTTTATTAACAAATTAAAGTACTTTTTGCAAAACAGACAGAACTAGGTTCTCAATCTATTTTTATTGGATTCCTCGTATTCTTCTATACAATTTTCATATATTAAGTTTTCTCATACGAGTTTCCTAGAAAATTCCATTAATTTCGCAAGATAAAACCTTTTTCCTGAATTTCTAGCAGAGAGAGATATTTACCGAAAAACCTGGGCCGTTCGATCGGTGCGCCGATGGATCGCGCCTTGATCCGACGCTCCACGTCAGAGCTCTGCTCTAATGCTGAAGCGTGCATAGTTGTGGCTTGTTGCCCGTTGGATCGCGTCCTGGTCCACGATGGAGCCTGATCCAGCGGATGGCGTTGAAGCGCTCCACTCAGCAAGTTAAAGGCGCGCGCTTTGCCTGAGATCGTTGGATCTCGAGTCGGCCCACCGTGCTCCCCTATCTGACGCCTCCTGCTCGTCGTCCCCTTCTGCTTCTTTCTAGTTAAGACGTGCGGCGGTGCCGCGGCTGAGGCTCGCCGGAGCTGGGTTAATCGGACACAAGGGAGAGATTTGGTGCAAAAGGAGCGGCCGTCAGGGATCGTGAGGGTGAATTGAACTATGAGAACCCCTATTTATATGGTGCGAAGGCCCCTTCTAGGGTTTCCCAACCCCTCCACCAAACCAGGTTCCAGCCCGATTGGGCGTTTCATCTAGCAGCACCCAAAGATTACCAAACCGGGGTATGGGTGGCTCAGAATCCTCTCCTGATCACAATGGGAAGATTTCCAAGATGGCCCATCCATCAGATGACGAGGAAAGAGGTGGAGAAAAACCCCCTGTAACCTGCGCTACAGTCCCCGACTCTTGGGACCTTGACGACGCTCCCTGACCGGTTGGATTAATATCCAACGGTCGTCATTACCCGCGCTTAAACAGAAAAGGAAAAGAATTCCCAATAAAACAAGGAAAATCCTTATTTTAAAGATAACTTGGAAATTTAATAACTCTCAATTCATAAGTCCTTTTGGCCTCAAATTTTAAAGGAAAGTCACTCACACGTTTATCTCTCGTTGTGCAAAATTTGGAATTATTACCCCAAGGAAACGAGTTCTTTACTCCAATTTCAAGTTATCTCCTAATTAATGGTATTTTCCACATTTTCTTTATTTCCTTGGCCATTATCTAATTATCCTGAGTTCCATGAACCCCAAGGAATCTCTATAAAACGAAATTATACTTTTGGAAATTATCTTTTAGCCTTTTAATCATTCTTTCCTCTTTTCTTATATATTCTATTTTCCCATTGTAATTCTTTATTAAAAAGGAACCCCTTCTTCATTTACTTTTTATTATTCTTTCAAATGGGCTTAATGGCCAACAAGGCCCATCAAACAACATGCAAGGCTTTCATTCACGAAATTCATCATGCAATCAAATATAGTTCTTATTTATGCCTTTAATAGAGATTTACAAATCTCATTACATTTATTAGAAAATGAGGTTATAACAAGATCAGAGTTTCTCATATATATTTTTTTAATTAAATGATGGTATCTATTCGTCTCATCCCTCCTCGAGCCAACGCGATCAATGATCCACAAAGTTCATCATCCAAATTCAAAACTCAAAAGAGAAGGGAGGAAAAAAGAGAGGCTATACGTCGTAGTTTAGCTGTTAACTAAACCCCATATATCCCCAAAGCAAAAGTCAAGGTGGTATCTGGTACGTCTCGTTCCGCCTAGAGGCATTTGTTCAGCTCATGGGGATGCCACCTTGATCCTTGTATATGAACGAGCATCTGGCATGGTTGTCTCTTAGGAATAACACAATTCTTTCAACTTCTTTCTTCCATCGCCATGGGATAGGTGCACTGGTAGCAATAAAATTCAAAGAGATATTTATTGTCAATCATTACATAACTCGGTTCAAAGCCTTGATATCTACAAAAGAGGCAAGCACGAAGTAATCTGGTGATGAAGGACCCTAAGATTACTGATCCGAGCTGCAAAGACAGGTTGAGTGGTGCCCTCCCAATCTCTGATGATTCCACCTACTTGTGTTGTTGTCTTAGTCGTCATTACAACTGATTTTGATTTTGATGTTGTTCTTCTCCAGCGGCACCATCTAAGAGAGAGTGATTGTAAGGAGTGGGATCCCAGAAGGGAACCACTCCCTACTAAAATAAAAAAGAAACATCTCAAACCAAACACCAACATAATTTTTTTTTGAAAGGGATGAAACCAATTTATTCAACATAAATGTATCATAACACTAAAGTTTAGCAGCAGAAGAAAATTAATGACTATATTCAGTTCTTCACGTAAGATTACAAAAGAACATCATAATCTCCCATAGAAGGTTTACATGTTTGATACAACTTAAGGATCTAGTAGAGGAAAATCTAAACTATATCAACATTTGTCTCCAAGCTTTAACTCCTTTAGATAAGTCCATAACTTCATGCCATGTCCTCCATGTACTTCATCTAGGGTTGGAAGCATACCCCAACAAGAGGAGAAAAATGGATGACATCAGCAAAGACTAGTATGTGCATACTAAAAAGGAAATTGAACAATATATGGAATAAAGGACAACAAATATAAATGCTTCCAATAGAAAGAAAAATACTACCCAATCAGGCATAAAAGAAAAGAATCTCAATAAAAGAGACAAATAAAAGCAAAGTATAAAAATAAAACATATGTGTGTTTCACTAATGACATTACTAGACAATAATAACATGTAGGTAGGAAACAACACATCTACCTAAAATATGAGGTGAGCGGGAACTGTATACATTTGTTCTAAATATGGAGTGGGTAGGAACTGTATACATCCACTCTGAGTAAGAAATACACATCTACTCAAATATATTTTACTGTGTAAGAATTTTTAACATCTGCATTCATATGTGGGAATTTTTACATCCACATAAAATAACATGTAACTTTATACTAGTAGTCATTACATGATGCATAACAAAAGAATAACCAATTATAAAAGGGAATAATAAAGATGAGAACATTCAACGAATACAATAAGTGGGATCACATGATCATAATCAACATCCACCATAAAAGTGGAAAAAAGAGCATATAACACCATAGAATGTTCCACCATGAGCTATGTATAAGAAAAAGTCCAAGAGAATGTCAAAATATGATCACATGATCAGTAACAATATATGGTACTTCACAAGAAGCATATTTTCCAAAAGAACAAGATAAGGTGTAGGCTAATGTCCATATGACTAAGAAAAAGAAGAAACATAGGCTAATTGCTCAAAGGGAAAATAGGAGATGCAAACATACCTTCTAATAGAGTCCTAGAAATACTCATCAACAATCTAGTTATTTTCAATATCAACTTTATCTAATTACAATTATTCACATGTATTAGGGTTTGTCATATGCATTAATGTATAGAAAACCCTAGTTTTGGACTTTTTTGCACAAAACTCTGATCTAGATTCTGAAATCATCACCATTGATCTAGTTAGGTTCTCCTAGTTAAGAAAACATATAATTTTATTAATTTTGGAGCTGTGATGATTAAAGTGTATTTTTGGTGATTTTTATGTATTAAAATCATTTTTAGAAAACACCTCTCGACAAAACTCAAAATCAATCCTTGAAAGTATTTTATTTGAAAAGATCACATTTTTATTATTCCAAAACATATTTTACTTTAATTTTTAGACAAATGAATCAAAAGATATGATTTTTGTAAAACTGGCCAATAACAGGATGACACATCATCAAAACAAAGTAAGAGAGGCAAAGAGAGAGAGAGAGAGTGATAGGGGCAGTCCGCGTTGAGTTGGCCCAATAGTCGATGGCCAACTCATCTGGTCCTACACCCAGTCACAACTTGTCAAAGTAAATCTAAAACAAAATCAAATGACGTTAATGCCCCTACGCAAAAATAGAGAGAATAGTAGGTAAGACGTGGGGGGTAAATTGGACAAAATGCAAGGGAGATTGTCTTTCCCGTTGGCTCACGCCATGGAAGAAACAGAGATTTAAGTAGGTCTCATCCAGATTGGGGAAAATCACGAGCGTTGACGATTCGTCGATCCGAAGGCTCAAAAAACAAAGAAAGGGGCTATTCGAACTTACCCTTAAGATCTGTTGGAGAGTGGTGAAGCTAGACGTCCGTGTGAGAAGCCACAAGCCCAAGCTTAAAAATCAGTTCAACAATCATTGAAATGGTGATGAGCAAGGAAATTGGGAGAAGAGGAAGATCGAGTAAAGTGCGACAGAACTCAAGGTACAATCCCCTATTTATATGGTTGAGGTTTCAGACTTATAGGGGGTAGCTTTGAGAAGCTTGGAGAGCAAGAATTGGGAGAAACACAGAGAAAAGGTAATAGGGCTCGAATTATAGCTTGCTATGTGTAAAATCATCTCATGAATATACTGGAACAAAAATCCAGGAAAAAGATCAACAGTGGCCTGAGAAACTAACGAAGAAGCGAGGTCGGTTTGTGGATGTACTATTCATGGTGAGGCTCTCTCCTACTCAAGGTAGGAGATGAGGTCTGTGCCATTGGATGGAGATCTCAACAGTCCACATTGCAAGTGAAAGAGAAGAACCACGTGACTAGGAGACGAGGAAAATCAGAAAATTAAATTGCGTCACAAATAAATTGAAAATAAACTGCGTGACAGAGTTATTTTCTATTCCCAATCAATTTTGAATAAAGTGTAAATGCTAGTATTTCTCTTTTTCTCTCTCTTCATTTGAGGGTGCAAATTAATCTCAAATTAAATGAAATTTGACACATAGCCTAGTTTTGATTTAAGGAATTTGAATATGCAATTAGATTTTCCTTTTGAGAACATTTATGTGTTAAATAAATCAATTTTTATTTTCTCTTTCCTCCATCATCAATGGTCATAAGATTCTCCAAATTTGAATAAACTTTGCCCGCAAGTCAGATTAAGTGTCATAGATATGAATTTTCCATCAACTTAAATGTTGGAGTTCTTTATATATTTATATAATATTTTGAAGGTTCTACACACTCTTTCTCCTAACTTTACATGTATATTAAATATTATCCAAATTACATGAAAATTCACCCAAAGGCATATTTTAATATTTAGATTACGAATCTAAGATTATTTTCCACTTTTTGAGCCATTTAATACTTTATTTGCTATTTGGATCGAAACTCATATTTCCTTTCATGAAAATTATAAGAATTATTATTATTATTATGCAAATAAGGTGAAACTTGACTCTCAAGTGATTGGGACCCAAGGAACACGATTCTTAACTTAGATTCCACTTTTGAGATTTCTTTTTAGGAGATATGTCACATGTATTATTATGCCCCATTATTATATTATTTCACCATTAACCTAATTATCCATCCAATTATGTTCCTTATTTTTATATAAGCACTAAAGAAATTATTATGACATATTTTATGTATCCAATATAGGTCTAAGACTAAAGTGAAGACATTAGGTTGCATTAGGGTATTTTGTACATGCATTAGCTCATTAGTTTATACTAAACATCCTTTAGGTTGAAAACCTTAACCTTGTTTGGCTAAGTCTAAAAGGACAAAGCTCTAGGGGGATAATGTATCTCCCCAGCTTCACAATGAAGACCATGATGTTGGTAGGTATGTGGTGTGTCCAAACCCATCAAGCTTGGTGACTAGGGGTTGTTGTAGAAGAAAGCAGCCTTTTAGCAGATTTGTAGGCCATCCTTTTATATGAATGAGTATCTAGAATGGTTGCCTCCAAGGAAGAACACAATTCTTTCAACTTCTTTCTTCCATCACCATGGGATAGGTGCACTTGTGGTGATGATATCAAAGAGATGTTTATTGTCAACATCTAAATAACTCAGTTCATATCCTTGATCTCTACAAAAGAGGAAAGTGTAAAGTAAGTTCACGATGAAGGCCCCTAGGCTTCAATGGGTGTCAATCAAAGCCATGAAGGGTAGCTTGAGTCGTGCCCTTCAATTCTCTGATGATTCCACCTACTTTGGTTTATTGTTTTGCTGCCCCAGTCGTGAATGACAACTAATGTTGATTTTGATGTTGTTATGCTCTGATGAGCACCATCTAGGGTAGAGTGATCTTCCTAGGATCAAATGTCATGTGGGAAGACTGAGGTCGCACAATTGTGCCTCTTTGTGAACCTAGAGAGGTTGGAGAAGAATAGTTGTTGGCATGTGAGTCGAGTCATCTTAAAGATAGGTGCCTAGATATTATCCATCATATCATGTTTGTTATCAAACCTAAAGTAGTCTTTTGGCAGAATTTCTCATATGAAGATCGAAGTTTGGTTTGCCCTCTTAGTCTATATGGTATTTTAAAAGTTTCTATATAATTAACTATTCAACTTCAAAGTTAAAACAAGATAGTTTCATATACCATTTAGTCATTGAAAAATCACCATTTCAATTACAAAAAAGGATCCATGGTGCTATGCATATTTTCTAACAATTGCAGGTGCAAAATTTATCATTCCTCCACCCTTACGCTTTTGTACGCTTCATGATAGTACATATCTGATGGAACATCAACTAACTAACAAGTTCACTTCAACCCTAAATGCTACTCAGTTCAGCTGTGACCCTCACAAAATGGAACATCATCTTGCTTTTTCTTAAAAATATCAATTACAGTAATGTATGATAAAATATACATACATCCTACCACAATTAATGATGGACTGGCAGTATTTAGTACCAACGAAGTAGGTTTATACAAGGGAACTCTTGGAAGCAACAACATTGGAAGCAAAAGGAGGGGGCACTAATTTATTGCAAGCTCCCTAGATAAAATGAATACTAAAAATTAGTAGGTATATTTATGAATGCAAAAGATGGTCCAAGATTGAGTTCTCAGAAGCCTCATCTGGCAGGTACATCTAGAAATGACCTCTCAATACTTGACGTGGCTTATTGGGCCTTAGAATATGGTTATTATATGGTTTGGTGTTCTATCATGAACATTCGACTAATAAATCTTCCAAATAGGCTTACAAACATGGGTTTGGTTATAAGTTATATTATTAAAGATGAGATTTATTAATTGCATATGGAGATTATATTCATTCTTTTAGAGTCTATTTTCTTTCAAAAAAATTTCAAAGATAAGAACTAACAATTGCAAAAATTGAAAGGTCGAGTCACCATTTTTGAAAATTCTTTGGTGGCTAGTATTTTGATTTTGCAATTAAGGTTGTTCTGTTATGTGTTGAGTCTTGTACTATGTTGGATAGATACGGTAATTGAGGATCGTATGTTTATAGCAAGGATAAATTAGAAGAATTAATGTCCTAGAGTTTCAAGTCATCACAACATGTGGTGTGAGGAAAATGACCATGAAAATATTTTCTATGGAGATTATGTCTTTATTGGAACAAAAAAATCCAAAGGAACACTTATTTTAGTTGATGTTCTGAAATACAAAAATATTTTGCAGAAAGGGGGTATGGATCCACTAAAGGTTGTAATATGAAGGATAGAATGATGGAGAAATTTTGGCCCTATTTCTAATTGATTCCTGGTTTAGGTTGTCAATCTGCGCCTATAAACTAAAGAAGAAAAAGGAATTGTTTTGGGATAATTTTTAAAGGATCATGTGGAGCAGTTTGCCTATAGGTCATTATAGATTTTATGACTTTCTTTAATTTAGTGTTTGGATTGAATATCTCTTCAAATAACTTTAGCAGTTGAATAAGGCTAGATCGTCAAACCATTGGTCAAACTAGAAAGAAAGTTCAACATGATTATTAGTTGAGACTGATAATATCAGCCATTATGGAGGTCTCATTGACCATATGGAAGGAATATTTGTTTCTTGGTGTTGGAGTCTAAAAATGGTCCTTTTTTAGTATATATCTTCAAGATGAAGAGCTCATATTCTCAACACAGTTGGGTATTGCTGTGAGTATATTCAGCATAAGCATGATGAATGAATGGCTAGGGTTTCAATGCCCATCTACCTTAGAATTATGGTGTACAAAGGGTAGGATTGGAGATGTGATGTATTTACTTGTCTTCACAAAGGAAATTATTATGGAGTTTTTGTCTAGAATTTTGTTTAGTTTGGCGAGGGGGCATAGTATGAAAACGTAGATAATATACTGGTGATAGGGATAAGACTAAATTTATAAGGACCATACATCATGATAGTGACTAAGAGGAGCCTATCCAGTCTGAAAATCTAGGATTAAAGGTTTGAATTATTGAGTTCTATGCTCAAGTTAGTAGATTTGAGAGGGCTAGAGGCAGACACAAATAGGTAGCAAAGGGCGATATATTGCATAATAGTATGTGTTGTTAGGTATTATGTTCATGTGGTAGGATACTACAACTTCAAAAGAATGCATCATTACAATTTATTATTAGAGTTTGTAAATACTTATTCTTTCTAAATGTGGTTGGGGTCTAGTTTGGTCATGCTCATGTGTTGATGCGTTTGATAAAACAACTAGGGAAAGTGATCCTCATTTTTATTGTTAAATAATTTCTAGAAATGATATATGTAGTGTTTATTAGTAGTTGCAATCACTTGTGATAATGAAATTATCTAGATCAGTCGTGTCCATCTTACTAGATCGCTCATTCTGATTTCTTATGTGCCCGGGCTACCTCATGAGACTGACCCAGAGGAGTGGCTGTTATATAGTTTTACTAGGTACTATGTACAACTCACCTCTGGCATATTGATTGCTCTAAACAACCCTAGGTTGGACAGACATAGTTGGTAAACGGGGATGAGATTTGGCCTTAGGGCATTGTTCAGTTTTGTTTCCATTTTGTAAAAAAGCTTTTGTACGAGCACATTGTGCTAAGGGCAGGGATTTTTTCCCAAGTCCTTTCTCTAAATAAAGTTACCCAATATTTGAGAAATTATCTAGCTCAACATTTATTAAACCAGAAAGTGGAAAAATTATATGATGGTAGGGCCCTACCCATGCCATAATTTGGAACATAAGTGTTATAACTCCATTTCTTCTTTGTAGATAGTCAAGGTTTGAGAAACCCAAATTCCATATTTTTATCTCATTAAAGCTTGTCATGACCATTATGGTTAATCGATAGATGCATATCTACTCAATTAAGTCATATATAGGGTTTGGAGGAAATTTTAATTATATAAAACTGGATATAAATAAAGTTTAATTTCACATCATTAGCTTCATATTATAGTATGATAAAAAATCACACAAGTAGTTGCACATTTGATTTATATAGGATGATGATAACCTAATCTAGTCGATGAACGGAATAATAAATTGAGATACTGAAATCTAGGAAAGACAGATAGATATTCCCTAGAATACATAGAAACACATAAACATATTTTGTTATTGATAAGATCACATGAAAATGTAACTAGAGGAATTTGTTGCATGTTTATTGAAATGTATGCAAGCAACTCATCTGACTATTCTGAATCTTTGACCAAATAAAAGTGTTGACTCCTATCTAATTGACTAACATTTCCAAATTATTATATCCATATTGACCTAGATAGTTAGATTAATTATTAAGGAAGTCAATATATTGTTTCTATGAAGCATACTAGTTGTTAGATTGGTTTTTTTGGTAACTAAGAAACTAATAGATAAAATATGTATTGTAGATTGATATTTACCTATTTCACATATTAAAAATCTTGGTTTACTATAGAGGGTAATTTTGGGAAGATTTCTCAAAAATGGATGATCTGCAAGCATGATCTTCACTACATCCTAATTCAGGTTAGTAGATAAACTAATGATCAACTTCTCATTGTATATTTTTTAATAGAAAAATTTATATACTATCCCCGATAATATTTTGTACCTTTACATTGACCTAAATCTTTCTCTTGACATGCTCTTGACCTTAGAGTTACGTTCTTGGGTTTAATGTGATGATTTCAAATTGTAGGGTTAATTCATTAATTGAAGTCACTTAGTGGAATATAAGTGGTGAGTGGGTGTTTACTAAGATAGCAATTTGATTTGAATATTTTAATTAGCAATATATTTTCTAGTCCTATCCTATGATGGTGAGAAGAACTGTAATATACTAAAATGTGGGTGAATTTGGATTATATAAGTCAAAGACTTTGTTTTATAAACAAATTCCTCATATGTAAATAATGGAATAACACAACTCTTCACTTTGTAGGCATGGGTGCAACCCATTGCCCAAGTGAGGCCCATGAAGACTATTTGCTATGAAAATAGGTCCTTGAGGCACAAGACAAAGAAATAAGAGATTTTGTGCATAAATAAATAGTGATGGCTTTATGAATTATTAGAAAATTAAAATATGAGATAGTATGCAAATTTCCAAAATAAAATAAGGTATGTGATGTTTGGATAATTAATAGAGTAATTGTGTGACCCTATATGGCAACATAATGTTCGAGGCATCAAACAAGAATAAATTAGTCTGACTTTTGGTATACTTGGAAATAATAATGAGAAGGAGAGAACTCTAGAAATTGGGAGAAAAATGGTCATTCTATGAGATAATGGTATTTGTTTCAAATAAATGTTGAAAAGGAGCACATTTTGGATATGAAAAATATCCAAATAAAACTCACAAATTTAATATGGGTGGAAAAAGATTAATGAGTCCCTATAAGTGATTTAAGGAATATATAATAGAAAGAGATAAAGAATATACGGAATTGAAAAAAATAAGGAACGAATTATCTGAAGTGTACAATATAGGTATATTCTTTCCTTTATGGATTTTGGTGTATCAAATAAGACAAATTGGTAATCAATCATGGATATATGTGTTTCTATATTGGAAAGACATTGAATATTTTCCTTGATAACCATGTATACTCTTTTCATAAGTTCTTTTCATAACAATTAGAGAGTCAAAGAGAGAGAGAGATTAGTAAAAGGAAAACCTCAGAATAAGTTATGAAATCATGTACATGTCAAGGGAGCGATAAGATTGGAATGTAGTTAAGCATGAGAAGGGAAAACCTATACATTTTTAGGAGACCATCCCCTTGCCTTATGTTCAAAAGGGAATAAGACCATGGATTTATGCTCTCTCTCCCAATCTCCATCGTCTTCCCAATAACCCCAAACCTCTATTTAACCAATATAAAGGAGACCCCAGGAGCCTCGCCTCCAGGAGGATGGAGTCTCTAGGTTCTGTAGGCCTAGGTCAATCTCTGGGTAGGGCCGTTTCCATCTGATCCCTCTGAAATCCACAAGGAAGTGACGATGGCTTACAATGGTTGATGGAAAGAGACTAAGATGGTGGAGTTTCACCTCCCACCATAATTCCTTGGCGACCTGGATATGGTGGATGGTAGCATCAAGTCTTCTATTGAGTAGCAACCTCGATGCACATCCTTGGATAGTGCGGAAGGTCTCTGGGAGAGTTGTGGAACTCCTCCATATTTGTCATGATGACAATTACTATCCCTAATACCTGCCACTCATCCTCCCACCTTTCTCCATGATCGAACCATGACCGATCGTACCCATTACCTAGACAGTTCTGGCGATGGTGGGGGAAACCTCCCCAACACCCTTCATGTTTCTCAAGATCAGGATCCATGGAAGGGACCTGTTGGTAGGTGCAACCACAATAGATAGAGCCACATCACAAGGTGGAGGAAGACTGGTGGGTATTAGACCATTTTTCCCATTCATGCATGCTTAAGACACAAGGGAGAATGGGTATTTTTATCCTAAATCCTAGATTGGATATAAAGAGAATCAAAGGTAATATGCTGACATGTCAATCTCTGATTTGCCTATATATGATCAATTTGAAATAATTCTAGAAAATTATTTATAACTCAGATGAAAACAAGTTATATATGAAAATAGATTAGAAAATTGAGAAAAATGTGAGTAATATATCAATGATGCCTAAATATGATCCTAATTCTAAAAATAGTGGAAATATGTGTTAAGTGGTTACTAATGCATATAAACCCTAGTTTTTGATAAATAGGTTGTTAATCATGATAAATATGATTCCTTGAAATGTGAACTGATAATGTGCAATATAATAGTAAATTTAACATGATTATGACCATAATGATCATAATTAGGTTTCTAATGTGGATAATAATACATATGATAAATAGAATTTTAAAACCAAGGTTTATAAGATGTCATGTTGTTAATGAACATAAACGAATCCATTGATCTTAATGTATGACTAAAATGGACATAATTATCAGGGTCTTTAGATAGTGTTGATGTGTTTCGAAATTAGGGTTTCAGCTCTTTTTCCATATCATAAACCTAAGAGAATTCTAAACCCTAGATTAGGTTTGAGTAGGGTTTAATATATTTAATGTGATGGTGACACTTTAGGATTTATATACATATATATTAAATGTTGAATTGCTAGGATCTGTGAATGGATTGTATGAATATATTTGGAGTATATTCCACATGATCTGCATGGTTCACCCTTGATGTATGTGGTTACGACTATGACTAAGCACAATATATTTTGTCGAGGTTGTTGAGTGTTACTTGAAGATTGTTCAAATAAACTATTGGTTGTTTATTTACATTTTGTTCAATCATAACACCACTATGAGTATCACATAAAGATGAGAATACATGAATAAAATTCCTGTTCTTATTTGCAAATAATTGAGTGATTATATGTAGTTATATGACTTGCACACTTTTGCATGCACCCCACATACACAATACATTTTGACGTACTGATTTGTGCTTGGCTTCATGTGGTTTTAGGTAAATGCAATATACTCGATGAATTAGATGAAATCTACCTGAAGGCATTAAAGATAATTGAAGGAGGATTAGTTAGATACTTCTTCTCACCTGTACAATTCTGATGATAGAAATTCATATAACTCCTTAGAGGAGCATCTTGCAAACAATGTTTGAATAATTGGAAATTATATACTATTATTTGTTACTTGTTAAATCTAGATCCTTGGTAATTTTAGATAATGACTCTCAACCTTTTTGGTCTTTAATTAATTGGGGGATGCTAAAAAGTGAGGTCATTACAAGAACTCAATGTTATGTTATTATAGTAACATAGTAAATCTGAAACCTCAATTCAAGGGTAAAATAATGATCAATTGATGACGAAACATGGGTGGAATATATGTAATTAGTATCTAAGAGAATCTGCGAAATAATTGTAGGATATTAAGAAAATATCAAAAGATAGTGTTTTCAAGTGTATTTGAATTGCAAAATTACCAAGTAATGAATATCATACAACTGAATCTTTGTACATCTAAACCATTATTGAAACTATAAATGATTACTAAATGTATCTCTTTATAAATTGGGGTTTTGAATTATATAAATTATATTTTTGTGATATTTGATTAGTGTGAAATCCAAGATCATATTTATATAGAGAACAAATTTATATTATCCATTTGTAATTAGATTATAAAAATTACCTTTTCAAAAGTGTGGTCTTCTATTTGAATATTATTATTATGAGAAGTTAATGAAAAATGTGGTTCACTTAGTAAAACCTACATACAATATATTCAATGAATTTAAGTTGTCGAATTCATAGTTTTACAATTAGTTCATTATATAAATTTAGTGAGTCATTGATATTTAGAGAATGCAAAATCAATTTGAAACATATGTATAACTAGAAAGTTCAGTACTAAAGATGCCATGAACACTATAGATCCCTTTCCATGCAGTATGCACCATGAAGGTTTAAATGGGTTATGGACTACCAAATATAAGATGATGTAACCTAGACCATATATACTATGTTTCTAAGACACACCATCTAGTAACAAGTGGTACTTCAATTGAGTAGAGAGTACCCAAAAACCATTACCTAGGTACTAGTGGTTCTATTTTTCCAATTTAGTAAGGGTATCCAACACTAATCAGATATCCACAAAGTACTCATGATAGATATAATTAGATTAAACAACCTTTGAGGATCCTCTCCTTCTATTTGCTACATGTTACTCCATGTAACACAATCCTTTTTGGATTACCTAGGTACCAGTGGTTCTATTTTTCCAATTCAGTAAGGGTATCCAACAATAATCAGATATCCAAAAAGTACTCAAGATAGATATAATTAGATTAAACAACCTTTGAGGATCCTCTCCTTGTATTAGCAAAATGTTACTCCTTGCAACACATAATCTATTTTGGATTACCCATATAGGAAAAGGCTTATTTTCCTAGAGACAACCATAGAAGTACCCATGACAAGGGACAATAACTTGTGGATGTTGTCTATCTATCTCTAGGACTTACGAGGCAACATCACTTGAGAACTGGTAGTTCAATTTGTGGTCTTAAGGCTCCCAGTAAACACATTTAGGCTTGTATAGTAAATCATGAACTAGTGGCATTCACTTAGCTGATACAATGCAAGCAACTCCAAGGGAAAAGTAAAAGAGAAAGTAAGTTCAATTCATATAAACAATTTAGACAAGTTAATCAATTCAGTTAGTCATGTTAATGGGTCAACACAATAGCCACTTCAATAGTCAAATCATAAACAATATCGATAGAAGATCAAAAAGAGAAACACAATGAAACATTAATCAAAACCTTGTATGCTCTTAGTAGTTCATATTTTAGAGTACTAGTATATTATGTACAACTCATATCATTAAAATGCTTTACTTCTTTGCTTTTCTATGTATCTTCTTATTAATATATAATTCTTATTTAAGTGTTTGGAGTGTTATATAGAAAAACGAATTCTATGGGAAACTTAACAAACCCTCTCCTTAAATAGTATTTTTAGTTTAACCTTATCTTATTGATATTAAAATGCATGGTAGAGGTCCACCCTCAAATTCATATATTGCAGGAGTTCAAATTAGTTGGTCCATGTCACTCTAGGACCAAGTGATGTGTATAAGTTTTTTACTAAGCTTGTTTTAAAATTATATTTATGTATATCAATTTTTGTTATATAACCAAAAATGTTACTGAACAAAAGTAAATATGTAGAGATAGAATGGTTGAATTTTTTATTTTAATTTCTTGAATTCGTATCAAGTAAATTAGGTTTTCATTATTCATTTTTGGTTGGTTTCTAAATTGAAGATTGATGTAGCTAATAGTTTTTCAAAAAGAAAAAATATGTAACTAAAATTTAGTTACAACTTGTCTCAATCTGTCTCCATGTGTCATGATATATTAAAGATGTAAAATTAGGGTGTAAAAACTTGTTATTCAAGTCTAGGTTGAGTCTCTAGGGACCATTAGTATGTTAGAGTCATAGGTGTGTAAGTTTGAAGATGGTATAATGACAACTCTAAAATATTTTACAACCTAGGCATCCTTGCCCAATATCAAAATAGTTGGATCAGATAGTATTAACATACTATATTTGCACATCCATGGTTAGGTTTATGAGGTATGCACCATAAGGATGGATCAGAGATGGACCCTAGAGTCATAGTTATAAAGACTAGATTATAAAAAAGAGACTATGAGTATAAATTAATAATGTAAGTTGATTTCATATTTTTATTTGTATCCATAAATGAAAAATGAGAATGAAATTATTTTTGTTAATTTAAAATATGTAGTTCCCATAAAAAATATGGAGTTTAGATAGATATATGATACTTTAGTTTAGTTGTTCTTCAGTAACTTTAGAAAAATATTATTTATCTCTTTTCTTTACCAAGTGAACATGATATTATCCTTAGGTACAACTTAAATAATCTTGTTATTCTATTTGCAATGTTAATGTTAAAAAGAATTAGCTAATGCTAAGTGATTCATTGCCTTGGGACTTTAGTTGCATCTTAGTATGGCTAATAGGAAGTTTCACTAGATTTGAACAACTCCTATTAGTAAAATATTAGTAAATTAAACTTATTAGGAAATAATACTTTAGGGTAATGGTATACCAAAATTGAATAAAATGTAAGGAGTTTGGTTGAGAATGCAGTTGAAATGGTTTAGTACATGTAAGAATACAACCCAACACAAATGAAACCCTAACTTCAAGTGTAATGGAAAAATAATAAAATTTTAAGGTAAATATCAGTGTAGACCATATAAAACAATATTGAACACTTCAAGAAGATAATATAATTCCTTGTTAGGTTTTATATTATATTTGAGTGCTCATAATATCAATAATACTTACTATTCCTAGAACTTATTAATTAGTCAGCCGAAAAACTAGCTAATAAAAAGCTTTTTAGTAAGTCATCCAACTAGATCTATAGAAGGGCATCAAATATCATATAACAAGTATTTGAAGTTGGTATATATGTAACAATGGCCATTTTATAAATATAATAGATTGTAGGTTCTCATGAAGAAGCATAACAAGATGACATGATATTTACATGAAAAAAAATGAAAAAATGAGGCATATACCTAATCAATTGAATTAAAGTTGCATTTAAGATTTAAAAAGGAAAAATGGGTAAAATAAGAGAAAAATATACATAAGATCAAGAGAAATATGATAAGTTAAGAAGGAAAATATATATAAATAAATATTATTCAAGTCTACATTTTGAAATAAAGGAAGAATGAGAGGAAATGAATTATATGATTTATTAATAAAAAAAGAAATATAATACAAATAAAGATTATGCCAGTTTATTCAAATGAGTAGTTACATATATAGGATCAAGAAAAGAAACTAAAATTTAATTTTATAGGAACACAATCAATAATTAAGATTTATTTAGTATAAGAATGATATGCAACATGATACAATTGGACATGTATAGTTTATTATGAGCCTTATAGTATCCAATAATGTTGATTATTTGGTTTGATACATTCCATGAAATAGATAGAATGATAAACTAGTTTTTTACTAAAATAATATATGTTAAGAAAATGAATGAGTCACATGATTGTTAGTTTCTTGATGAAATATCGATGGGAAATATTAATTAGGGAATGCTTGACTCTCATGAGTCATATGATTTGACATAAATGATATGACATGCGTTGATAGTAAAGTGAAACTAGTAGAAATAACACTAAGTCAAAGTTTTAACCTTGACAACAGTCAATGAAAAAATGTCTCACATACAAATCAAGAATATACAAATCAATATAAGTTGGGTAAGAAGTTAAAGTTTAAGAAATGAAAGTTAAGGACACTTGACAAGACAAGTTTTTGGGAAATATGGCATCAATGTAGGTAGTAGAAACAAAATTTTTACTATCATATTCCCCTTATAACAGTAGATCACATCAAAAACTATATAATGAAAAGGATTTTTCGAGGATATACCTAGTCCTAGAGCAAGTCGAGTGACAATATCCTTGTTCTCTTGCGTGCCTTTCTTCTAGTCCCACTCGAACAACATCTGGAGCAACACTTGATTGATCACCATGGATGGCAGTCTAACGTTGTCCTCCTAGTGGACAAATCTCCTCACCTCTAGAGTAGTCCACATAGACTACCTAGAAGTCCTTTCATTCTACTAGAATAGACAACAAGGATTTGTCCCTCCATGTTGTTTTACTAGCACCAATTTTCTCTCCCATAATTGTTCTCCCTTGATATCCCTCCCTTTATTAGGTAGGACTTATGTAGATTCTCTCGATCAACACAACCAGAGAAGACAACAATTGTTAGGATAAATTGAGTTGTGCCTCTAGGAAGCCCCCAATACACCTCTATTTATAGAAGGGTTAGGGTCAGGATTCCCAGTCTATGTGGGATTGCATGGGATCAGAATTTTACAAATTTTCACAACCACGAGTGGCAAAACTATTAGTACATAGATGAACCAATAAATTGGCATGTGATCCGATTGATTCAACCCTTGAACTGATCATTTTGTCATGTTACCTAGTCACAATTGTATTGAAAAATTATAATCCAATTAATGCACAACATGACATCAACACTAATCCTTGATGCAATTGAATTGATCCATGAACTGGGCATTTCATCTCATGAATTGGTCATCTGGAGACCTTGAGCCAATCGATTCACTAAGTGAATTGGTCGATTCATGCCTTGGTTCATCTAGAATTCAACCAATGCAATTTGCAATCAACTTGACACTCCAACTGGTCAGTTCAACCCTCAAACTGATCAATTCAGAGTCCAATCAGTAAATTCTTGTTTAAATCAATAACTAAACAATTTAGTAATAAATTTACATACCATTCATGAACAAACTCTTATTCTAATTGTATCCTATGTGTGTGACCCTATAGGTTCTAGTTTATGTTGGCAGTGAATATCCATAACCTATTTATGACATCACAAGCCAAGAGCAGTATCTAGCAACACATCATTTCTACCAAAGTAAATGAAAATTTGGAGAACAACTTCAACCTACAATGTATGATTCATGTTATAATGTTTGTATAGTTCCTTTATCAATGATATCAAGATTGAACTTGAGGCATGGAGCATCCATCCTCTTCAACATTCAATCTCTATTTCTTGAATAAGAACATACTGTATGTGATATGTGTAAGGTCAATATCACATATTGACTCACATGTGCATGGCCATGCATTTTCTCAGTCTCTCTAATCAAGTGTCTAGGATATCATACTCTTGTAGGAGGGACAAATCCCATCTACATCACTCACATTCATCCACATGTGTCATGAAGCATCTGATCATCACCTTTATGGAAACCCTTATTCAAGGTTAAGGTGGATGATGTAAAAATACATTGAATGACATGCGATGAGTGTAGTGACTTCATGTCTAAGAATGTCAATCACCTCCAACACTATTAAAGTTGATTCTAACTACCATTTATGGTTTCCATGTATCACTCTTATGGTGGTTTTGTCTGATACATTGTTCTCTAACAAGCACCTATGTGTTTGGTTTGATATCACATATCATGACTAATGAGATTCTGTCATGATCCAACACACACTCTAGTCTTTAGTTTTATTTTTGTCTATCTTCCTTCCACAATAACATTTAAATAGGGACATAATAAGAATGTATATACTCTAGGCATCCGTATGATATCATTGTTCAGGTCATCAACCTAAAGACATACAATATTGAGTAATATCATTCTTTAGATATTTATTATGTTACCTCATTATCTCATAACTGAATAAAATAGAATAAAATGGAAGATTTTCTTTATTGTTAATCAAATCATTTACAAGTTATACCATTATAATCATCATATAATTGGCTCTCTATGCATACATACCAACAAACTCCTACTTGAAGTTAGATCCAATCACTCATAAGTCTCATCCCAAGTGATCTAACATGACCATCATGTTTAGCTATGAAACTTCTTTGTCAATGAGTCAACAACATTTCTATTGGTTGGTACTCTACAAATCTTCACATATCCTCACTGTATGATCTCTTGTATGAGATGGGACTGCCTTTGTATGTGCTTAGAACGCTGATTCAGTATGGGGCCTTAGCTTGTAAAATAGCTCCATTGTTGTCACAAGAAATCTCAATTGCATCTTTGATGCTTGGAACAACCCCAAGTTCTAAGATGAACTTCTCGATCGAGACAACTTCCTTTGTTGCATTCAATGCAACAATATACTCGACCTCTATTGTAAAATCTGCATAAATCTAAACTCCTCTGGATCACAACTTTGTTTTTGAGGCAAAACACATTTTGTGAGTGTAGTCGATAATCATATTTGTTAGTTTGGAAGCTTGCATCGATGTAACCCTTTACCACGAACTCTTTCTCTCTGCCGTAGACAAGGAATTGATCCTTAGTTCTTTTCAAGTACTAAAAGATGTTCTTCATGTCTATCTAGTGAGGACCACCTTGATCTGACTGATATCTGTTCATCATGCTCAAGGCATATGAGACATCATTACGAGTACATAACATTGCATATATGATGGATCCAATTGCAGATGCAAATGGAGTCCTACTCATGCGTTCCCTTTCTTCACAAGAACTGGGCAAATGAGCTTTAGAGATGGCAACTCCATGATCCATTGGTAGGTTTGACCTCTTTGACTCTTGTATGTTGAACCTCTTCAACACTTTTTCAATGTAATTGCTCCGACTTAGTCCAAGAATCCTTCTATATCTATCTCTATATATCTTGATTGCAGGATATAGGATAATCCCATGTACCTCATTGAGAATGTATTCCCAAGCTAGGTCTTTACCATCTGTAAAGTAGGGATGTCATTCTCCACCAATAGTATGTCATCTACATACAATATGAGGAATACTGACATGCTCCCACTAACCTTCTTGTACACATAAGGTTCATCTTCATTTTGACTAAAGCCAAACTCTTTGACTGTTTTGTCAAATCAAAGATTTATCTCTTAGATTCTTGCTTCAATCCATAGATTGACCTTTGTATCTTACAAACTTTATTGACATCCTTTGGATTTATAAAACACTCAGGTTGTGTCATGTACATCCTTGGGAAGATTCCCATTAAGGATTTCTATTTGAACCTCCATCTGCCAAATATCATAGTCATGATAAATTAAAATGGCTAGCATGATCCAAATGGACTTAACAATGGCAACTAGAGAAAAGGTTTCATCATACTCAACACCTTGAATTTCTCTAAAACCCTTTGCGACAAGTTTTTCCTTGTAGGTTTGTACTTTACCATCCATGTCAGTCTTCTTTTTGAATACCCATTTGCACCCTATGGGTTTTACCCCTTCAGGTGGATCCACTGAGGTCTATACCTTGTTGGTATACATGGATCCCATCTCAGATCTCATAGCCTCAAGCCATTATCAGACTCCAGTCCCTTAGTAGCTTCTGGATAGGTTGTTGGGTCATCATCTATGACCAACTCACTTCCTTCCTAAGTTAAAAGATAACCAAATCCTTTAGGTTTAAAGCTACTAGATCTACAAAGTTCCTATGTTACTCGAGGAATTTGAGATTCCACAATGACTTGTAATTCTCATTGTTCCTCTTGTACATCTACTAGTTCAATGTTTTCTTGTTAGTCTCAAAACTCTTCGAGTTCTACTTTCCTCCCATTGATTCCTTTAGAAATATATTCCTTTTCTAGAAATGCAACATCTCTGACAACAAACACTTTGTTATTTGATAGTGAATACAAGTAATATCCTTTGGTTTCCTTAGGATATCCCACAAAATACCATTTATCAAATTTGTGTCCAAGATTTTTGGGAAACTACTTTCTCACATAAGCTTCACAATGCCAAATCCTAATGAAAGAAACACATGGATGCTTCCCATACCATATCTCAAATGGTTTCTTTTGAGTTGATTTAGAAGGTACTCATTTTAGTGTAAATGTGGCGGTGTCAAGAGAAAAACCACATAAAAGGTAGTTGAAATTTTAGCCAAACTCATCATTGATCTCACCATATCCATCCATGTGTGATTCCTTCTTTTTAATGCACCATTTTGTTGTGTTCTTCCATGTGGAGTCCATTGTGATGTGATACCACAGGCTCACAGAAGGTCCGCAAACTCCTTGTCTTAAGTATAACCCACCTCAATTAGAATGAAGTGCCTTAATACTTTTTCCAAGTTGGTTCTCTACTTCATTCAGGATCTCCTTGAACTTTTCATGATTTTATGACTTATGTCTCATCATCGAAACATAACCACACCTACTAAAGTCATCAATGAAGGTAAGGAAATGTTGATATCCACCTCTAGTAGTTGTTCTAAAAGGTCCACATACTTCAATATGTATGAGTCCTAATAGATCACTTGACCTCTCATTGTTTCCACTGAAAGGGTCTTAGTCATCTTGCTCAATAAACAAGATTCACATGTCTCTATTGATTTGAAATCAAAAGAGTCCAAATAATCATCTTTATGGAGTCTAGATATACGATTCTCATTTATGTTCCCTATGACAATGCCAAAGATATGTTTTGTTTGAGTTGTTGAAATTTAATCTTTTCATATTTATGTTATATATATATATATATATATATTTGTTTTTATATCTAGCAAATAAAGACCATAAAACATTGGGGCACTGCCATAAAAGATACCATCATTTGAAATAGAAAATTGACCATTCTTAATATGAAATTCATATGATTCATTGTCCATACAAGATATAGAAATAGCGTTCATATTTATGATAGGCACATAATAAAAATTCATTAATTTTATTACAATCCCTATGGGCAGAGATATACTATAGGTTCCAACTACAATGGCAGCAACCCTTGCTCCATTTGCAACTCATAGCTTGACCTCACACTTTCTTAAAGGCATACTTATTTTTATATCCTACATAGTCGATCATATGTGAGATCCACATCTGGTATCTAGTACCCAATCTAAAGAGGTAGATAAGTTTATCTCAATAATGTATATACATAAAATGGAGATATCTATCCCCATCTTCTTCTTCCTGAATGCCTTAAAGTTCAAAGGACAAATATTTCTTGTACTTTTGTTTCTCCTTGTCTTGAGTGCTGAAGATTTGGATTTATTCTAAGCCTCAAAACTCTTCATGGCTTTGCTTTCATCCTTGGAATCTTCTCCACTGATCAACATCATAGATTTGTCCTTCTTTGTTCTTGCTTCGACATTAATTAGAATGCCAAGCAAATCTGACAATAGTCTGGCCATATTATTCAAGTGGTAATCCTTAGTAACATGGCTATATGATTCAGACATTGATCACATTGTCATATCCGTGGTCAATTCTTGGCTCAAAGAGAATACCAATTCTTCTAGGTGATCCACATGTCCAATCATATTGAGCACATGGGACTCTACCAAGTCTCCCTCTGTCATCTTACAGTCAAAGAGCACCTTTGAGACATTGTACCTTTCTAACTTTGTGAGATAATGGTTTAGGTTCCTAACATGTGCTACCATCTTAAGTATTATCATGTCTTCACATTGCTCATGCAACTCATAGTTAATGCAGCTTAGCAAAAGGTGTTTTATGTCCAAGGCATCATTGGCATGCTTCCAATAAGCATCCACTTTAGCCCTTGGCACATATGGAGTAGGTATTTTTGGTATTAGTTTATCCAGGACATAGAGCTTATTCTCTTCTTTGAACACCCTTCTCAAAGTCCAAAACCACTTATGAAAATTTTTCCCGTAAAGTTTGTCCTTCCTAAGAACTGATCGCAACAACAATTTGTTTGTCATTTGATTCTATAAGAAAAAAATTGCATTTTGTTAAAACTCATTTTGATTTGATTTGAGTAATATTTGATGATATTTAGGGCTTTAAAAAATTATCGCTACCACTATTTTATTCAAATTGATATCCCTCACATATCAATTCAAAAGATTGCAGCATACAACCTTCTAGTGAGCCAAGATCCAAAATGATTCAACTATTACTCAGCCAATGCCAGCATCCATAATCAATCATTAAGGTAGGCAACATTTTTCAGCTGTATCTAATGTGATTCTTGGATAGATGACATTGATAACTTGTAGCCATATCACTTGCATGCTTCTAAGTGTTAAATCTCATTAATAATACCTAATTAAGCCTAAACAAAAAGCCAACATGATAGTAATGCACCCCTCTTTGAAGGCCCACATTACTACCATCACATTTCCATGAGATGGATAGAGAACCACACTTGGCGTGCCCATGCATTGTCGATCAAGCTTTTCATGTCTGTTTCTAATGGAAAGCATCTTAGACTTAATATTTTATTAAGGGAGTTTGTATTTTTAAATACATATACATATCCAATCATTACATAGATATAGTTCATATCGTATACATGATATATCCCATAAACAAAAACATTCAATAAAACAAAAGTGATGGTTATGGTCATTCTAATGTAATTCCTTCGAGTCACAAGGAATTACAACAACCTAGGGTCTACATCTTATGCACAAACATGTTGCTAATGAAGATATGTGCTTTCCAATCTAGGTCAATTGGTTCAACCCTTGATTTTATCTTCTCGATTGTCTGGTCTCTGGTCCACCTCCTTACTAGTTGGTTGGTCATCTACCCGATTGTCTGGCCTCTGGTCCACCATCTTTTGGATCCTCTATTCAATTAGTTGGGCCTCTAATCGATCAGTTTGGCCTCAATAGTCCTCCATCCAATCGCCTTATCTTATGAAATGGGCAACTAGTCTTCTTCATAGTAACAAGAAATTAAATTTTCCTAATATTACATAATTATAGAGAATTCTCAATCTATATTTGAGGGTAGAAAAGGTAGGAGATAATAATACTTTTACAATTGGAAGATAAGGTCGAGGCTCAGTAAACAAATTGAGATGAAGGAGGAATAAACACACAACAACCATGCACACATAATTAGGGTTATTGCCATAACCATGCTACAAATCCACCATCAAAACTTGCTTTTAGGGCGACACATGTAAATTGCACACACACAGACACATTATATATATATATATATATATATATATATATATATATATATATATATATATATATATATATATATATATATATATATATATATATATATATATATATATATAGTCAGGCTAGAATACACACGAGTGTATTTAGAGATAAATACACCCAAGTAGTTTTTCATGATACAATATTTTTTTTAAATATAATCCATTGATCTTCTTAAACATCTTGTGAATAGCTCATACGCAAAATTTGAGCATATTTGGAAATTTATAGGACATGTTATAAAGACCGCAAAAATTATGCATTTCATATTAGTTCCGTGCATCAATTTTGTTGCCCTTGGATGAGTGACTTACACTCATCCAAATAGGCTCAAAATTTGTATGTAGCCTAGTTATAGTATGATGGTGAAGATCAATGGTTTAGATTTTGCAAAAAATAGTCTTGATATGCAAACACACTTGAGTGTATTCATGCGATTTGTACACTCGAGTGTATTCTAGCCTGACTCTCTCTCTCTATATATATATACACACACGCACACATATATATTATATATATATATATATATATACACACACACACACACATATATATATATATATATATATATATATATATATATATATATAAATTTGGAATTGTATGTGATATTTGATCGGACATCAATATTCTTATAGTATGCATTAAATAAATGATGAAAACCAAAAATCTAATCATATTGATTATCCCAAAATATAGTAAATTGACATGGCTCTAATACCAGTGAGGGGAAATATGGCATCAAAATAGGAAGCAAAAATTAAAATTTTACTACCATTTCACCTTATAACGATAGATCACGTCAATAACTATACAATGGAAAATGATGTTTTTGAGGATATACCTAATCCTCGAGCAAGTCCAACTACAATCTCCCCATTGTCTTGCACACCTTTCTTCTAGACACACTCGAATGGCATCTATAGCAACTCCTTTTTTTGTCACCACGGATGGTAGTCTAATCTTGTCCTCCTAGAGGGAAATGCTACTCACCTCTAGAGTAGTCCACACACGCAACCTCAAACTCCTATTTTTCTACTAGAACAGATAGGAAGGAGTTGTCCATCCATGTTGCTTTACTAGCACCAACTTTGTCTCACATAATAGTTCTCCCTTGCTATCCCTCCCTTTATCGGGTAGGAGTTCCATGGGTTCTCCCGGTTACCACAACAATACAAGAAAACAATTGTCAAAAACAATTGAGTTGTGTCTCTAGGAAGCCCCCAATACCCCTCTATTTATAGGAGGGTTAGGGTCAAGGTTTCCAGTCTATGTGATAGTGTAAGGGACATGAATTTCCTAAATTTTTGCAACTTGTGAGTGGCAGAACGATCAGTTCACATATGAACCAATCAGTTGGCATGCGGGCTGATAGTTTCAACCCTTTAATGGTCATTTTGTCATGTTTCCCAATCGTAATTGTATTATCAATTCAAATCCTATTACTGCACAACTTGATGTCAGCACTATTACTTGATGCAATCAAATTGATCCAAGAATTGGGCACTTCATGTCATGAATCGATCGTCTCGTGACCTTGAGCTGATTAGTTCACTAAGTGAACCGGTCGGTTCATGACTTCGTTCATCCAGATTTCAGCTAATGCAATTTTCAATCAATCGAACACTCCAACCAGTCGATTCAAAGTCCAATTATTCAAATGGTGTTTAGGTAAAATATCTAAACACTTTACTAATAAATTTAGATATCATCCGTGAACATACTCATATTCGAAGTGTATCGTATGTGTGTGACCCCCTAGGTTCAAGTTTTTGTTGGTAGTGAATGTCCATAACCAATTTATGACATCAAGAGCAAAGTGAGGTATCTAGGAACACATTATTTCTACCCAAATAAATGGAAAGTTGGAGAATTACTTCAACCTAAAATATGTGATTGGTGTTACAATATTTGTATAGTTCCTTTGTCATTGATATGCAAATTGAACTCAAGGCATGGAGCAGTCATCCTATTCAACATTCAATCTTTATTTCTTGAACCAAAGCAGACTGTATGAGATATATGTAAGCATAATATCACATATTGACTCACATGTGCATAACCATGTATTTTATCAATCTCACAAATCAAGTGGCTAGGATATCATACTCTTATAAGAGGGAAAAATCCCATCTACATCACTCAATGATTCACAATCATTTTCATGTGTTGCAGTGCATCTGATTATCACCTTTATGGAAACCCTTATTCAAGGATGTGGGGGTTTGATGTCAAAGCACACTGAATGACATCTATGAGCGTAGTTACTTTAGTAATAAGAACCACAATCACCACCAACACTATAAGAGATGATTCTGACAACCATTTATGGTTTCATGTATCACTGATATGGTGGGTTTGTATGGTACATTGTTCTCTAACAAGTACCTATGTGTTTGGTTGATATCACATATCATGGATGATGAGATTCTATCATCAACCTACACATACTCTAGTCTTTAGTGTTACTAATGACTATCTGCATTCGACAGTAACATCTGAATATGGACATAAGAAAAATGTATATACTCTTGGCATCCATATGATCTCATTATTAAGTTTATCAACCTGAATGCCTATGTCAATTGGTTAATATCATTCTTTTGACATTTATTATGTTACTTGATTATCTCATAACTGAATAAAACAAAATAAATTGGAAATTGCCATTATTATAAATCAAATCATTTAAAAGTAATGCCATTACAATCATCATATGATTGGCTCTTTTGGCATACTTGCCAACACAAGTATCATACAATTATCATAATAAAGGAAAGAAATTAGAAATAAAAAATATAAAGAATTAATAAAGACTAAATAGTTGTTAGTGACTAGTAAAGGAATGCATTACATTTTAATAATAAGTGGATCATACCTATGTCCTTGAAGAAAAGTGGCAAATCATAAGAACATCACAGTTGAATTCTAATTCTTTTTTTATCTCATCCTTCCAATCTGTAAGTTAACTAATTGAATGATTTACATTGATCAGAAGGCATGCAGGAAACAAGCTACACTACCACACCTTTCTGAATAGAAAAACCAATCCTTTGAAACAATACATACGAAGACATGGGGGTCATGACGTTAGTGTGAAAAACTTTTGGACCCTCTTGAGAATATCCCCTCTTGAGAATATCCAAAACCTCTAGAGTTATGAATCCAAAAGTATCAAATCTAAGAGGTATAAAGGCATGTTGGTTGTCTGTACACACTTTCTCATGCTTGACCACATTAGATGATGCAGCTTTGAGTGTAGCATGACCTGTAATGAACGTTATGCCTGTTGAATTCACCAATGGGGAAAATCCACTCAGATCCACACATGCATTCTTTTCTCCCACCCATCCAAATATCAAGACATCGACTGGTCTGATTTTTTATCTTCCTTTCCATGGATTGGTTAAGAAGTTCACAAGTGCGTCTTTCTTGGTAGCAAATCTTTCTCATTTGAGGACATCATAGAGAATGTCCCTGACAAGATCATGCATGTACTTAAACCTAGAATCTCCCTACAATGAACTGTATGCTCCCTAAAAATGTCTAGGCATGACTTGTGACAAATTGGACATACCTCATCAATTGGGAGTAATGTAATCATAAGACAGTACTTGAGGATAGTACAATACACTACTGGTGACATATGAAGTCCTGGCCCATCAATAGGAATAGCAAGAAGAAAGACTTGAGTAGGATCAACTTGCAGGCAACCAAAAACAACTTTTTGTCTTACAACCATGTCAAACTTAGTTTTCACCCTCAAAAAATTTACTGGAAAGGACACTCACCAAAAAATTTTGGGGTTTAAGGGGGACAATGTCCTTGTTAGAAAAATAACTAAGGTGAAAAGCCAAAATTTAGACACCAAGACAATTCAAAACATAGTTAAAATCAAAGTTTGTATTGTTGATGTTGTTGTCTTGTAAGATATGATCCTGAAGCACCCAAGATTGAGCCCTAGAGGCCACAAAAGAATATGAAAGGCCTCTATAGCTGAATACCATTTCCAAACCACTGAGTCCAAAGGGTATGAAATCCAATCAACGTTGATGGTTTGTAAATAATAAACCTAAAAAACAACAATATCGACAACAGATCCATGCGAGCCTCAGTCAACATAACACTGCCTCTTCTATGTATTTTGGTTTGCATTTCCTTTGACCAAACATAAGTTTGGCAATACCCATGCAAGAATGAAGTAACAAAAACTCGCTTTGTCAATCATGTAGTAGTGGAAGAAGATGCATCAACTCAACAACCTTGGGAACCCTCCTAATTTCCAAGTCCGTAATAAAGTTGTTGTCCCTACATGCATCTCCTCCAAGCAACTTTACCCCCTGGTAAAGGCCTCCTAATGTTAGCAGGAAATAATCCTTCCTGATGCTTCCTACCATCACATGTAGATCAAAAGAGATATATATCATGAATATTGAAATCTAGTCCCTAACATTGACCCAACCGCCGAATGATGTCAAGTGACTTTTCTACCTCCACTATGTCCCTAATAATGGTCCCCTCATCAAAATACTAGGCATGAAGAAGATGTTTGCAGATGTCTATGATCTTGTGGATAAGAGAGTGCAATATAAGGGAAAAAAGAAGTGGTTGGTCTCCCTGTTGCACTTCCTTGGATGACCAAATATGTCCATATCCCAAATATAATCTAGGTAGCTGGCCATACAATAACAACACTCATAAAGAAATAGAAGGGTACCTCAACCTCAACTCATGTAGTAACATCGATGGATCCACCATATTGAAGGAATTTAAGAAATCAACTATAAGCATGGAGAGAGACACATCTTCATGTCGATCATTCAACACTCTATTGACACTGTGTAAATAACATGGTTTCGACTTTGTAGTCTATTAATTGTTGACTCACGACTTCATCATTTTTCAAAACTTCATCATTTTCTAATACTTCCTACATATAACATGGTTTATACTTTTTAGTCTATTAATTTATTGACTCATGGTTTCTCTTTACATTCTGATTATTTATTTTATGCTTCATCTCTTTATCTATGTACATATCTCCCCTCTTCAGAACACCTCTTTTGGGGTGTGAGGGGGATGGTGTCCTTCCAAACATGGATAGAAATAACATTGACTCAGGTGATTGAAAATTTTAAAAAGGTATTCTGGAGGGGGACATATGTACATATATAGAGAGATAAAAGATAAACAAAATAATTAACATGTAAAGAGAAACCATGAGTCAAACAATTAATATACTACAAAGTTTGAACCATGTTATATATAGGAAGTATTAAAAATGATGATGTTACAAGGATGTTGTTACAACCTCAATTTTGCATATGTTTTCATAATTGAATTGTAAAGATTTTTGTGAATATGGACTTAATTGAAAAGGTTGTATGCTTTGCTTCAAAATATGGATTTCTTTGCAAATCTCCCTTTTAATAGGAATTTCGTAATTTCTATTATTAGATTAATCCAATAATGGATATAAAAGAGAAGAAAAGAAGAAAAGTCCAAATAAAAGGAAAAGATACAAGATAATGGATATTAACCAAAGTAATTATGAGAAAAACATAGAAATCTCTAGAAAATGGTATTAATGGCAAAAAGCTCTTGCCTCATCCTAGGGGGGTGGGTTTCCCCCGGTAATAAAAAAAAGGCCAAAAGTTAAATAAATTTCGTTTCTATGTGATTTCAAATAAAACAAATATGAAAAGAAGAAAAAGGAAATGAAAGATAAAGAGAAATCCTTGAAAAAGAAATATCTTAATAAAGAAATAAGTAAGATAATGAAAGATGAAGAGGTAGAAGCCTCTAGAAGGCTAGAGAATATCCTCTAAGAGGGCATTTCGTGCCTTTAGGGTTCCTTGAGGTCCAAGGAATCCAAGATGATAAGATAATGGCAAAACAAAGAGGAAATATTGATTAAATAAGTCTTATTGAAGAATAACTTGCTTTTGAAGAAAAAGCCCTTTTCCTTTGGAATTTGGGACTCATTTTTGGCATGTGTGTAGATAAAGCAAGAGAGAGAAACCCTCAAAATTTGGTTGCAAAATGATGAACGGTTTCCAAGATATGCAATTTAGAAATTATCCTAAAGTAAAAAGGGTATTATGTCACATTTTGACATTGGGAATTTAATCCCGATTTTCCTGATTTTTGGAGTAACTCTGACTATTGGATTGGCGATCCAATGGCTGGGAGTGAATCCCAGTCTCACGGGGACTGCTTGCACAGAGTCCACTTGCGAGGTCCTTGATCGAAGGATTTCTCAAAGAGGAAAGGGTGTCTTGGAGAAAGAAGAACTCCATTAGTTTCGGGAGATGTTTCCGGTGTGAACCAACCCAACATGTGGGTGGTTTTGTCGCCAAAGTGCAGAGTCCCCAACCTACTGGTCTGTGTCATTGATCCTATATATAGGAGAGGGCTCACAAGGGTACCAAAGCATCAACTCGCTACCTTAGAATCTTCGGAGAGCGATGACAAACGCGTTGGTGAGTTCAATTCTAGAAATAACCCTGACCTTCCCCTTCATCTTCCAGTCGACCACACCGGAGCTCCGGTGATCTATCTGGGGTGGAGGCATGACGCGGGCATGAAATTGAGGATTCAATCGAGTTCGGATGGCGACAACAAAGATTCCAAGCCTCCTAGCTTGCTCGTTGGTGGATGAGATCCTAGAGTCAACCTCTGAGTTGACCGCTAGCTCACGGAGGGTTTCTCATGCGAGGTAGAAGAAGACTTCTCAGCAAATTACCAAACTACCCATCCTCCACCGTTGTTTAGGTAAGGGCATAAGTGCCTTTTGCTTCTTTTCAATCGCGAGTCAGGTGCGCGTTTGTGGATCGTTGGATCCCGCGTGGTCTAGCAGACCACAGATCGAACGATTAGGGTTTTTTTTGATGAAATCGTAATATATTAGAAAATCCAAAAAAGTGACTTCTCTTGCAAAAATCATAACTATTGCTAGGAAACTCTAATGAAAAAACTTTATACATGAAAATTTATCGAAAAATATGAGGAATAAGTTAAAAATAGTTTGAAAGTTTGAATCTGTCGCTTTTAATAGAAGTATTATATTTTTTGATGAAAAAGGTATCAATTTGTGGTTAGAAACCCTGATTGATGATAAAGGATAGATTTAATAGTGCAAATGAGTTAATTCTAGTATTGTTAACTTGTTTAATGATAGAGATGAATCTTAACCTATTTTGAAGATAAAATTGTAAGATTTAGGGTTTTAAACTTAATATGATGGTTAATATCCTTAGAAACCCTAAATAAGGGAAAAAGGGGAGAAGAGAGTAGTTAATCTGAAATTAGGGTTTCATGTTGTATAAAAATGATCTTAATATCTTTTGTGATAGATAAGATGAGATTATTAGGGTTTGTGAGTAATTTTGTAAAATTAAGGTTTAAATAATAAAAATTAAGTGAAACCCTAATTGTAATCAAAATCCTAAAAAGGACTAGTAACCCTACGAAGCAACTAGGATTACTAGACCTTGATGGCATGATCAATGATAGGAAAATTGGATGCATATTTTAGGATCATCTTGTGTGCTTGCTTATTTACTGGATTTCTAGCTTGGTTGGATTATTTCTACACTCAAGTCAACCTGACATGTATGTGGTTAATTATGGTTAATCGCATTAGTTTCCCAAAGGTTTCCCAGATGATTAATCACATTGCATGCAACCTATCAGTTTGGATGTTCATACTTACAAATAATAAAGTCACTATGATTATCATAGTTATAATATACATGTGTATTCTCGCACCTACATGCCACCCTGATGGATGATGCAAAAAGGTCAAGCCCAGGAGGGAAGACCCCTGGGCACCATGAGTGGTGACCCCAGAGACCAAGCTCGAGATTGAGAAGGTGGTTTTTATTGAATGACTAATGGGCACTATTGGCCTTAAGTCATTGGCATAAGAGAAACCCTAAGGTGGGTATGCCAGGGTTAGGGCAAAATCGGTGGAGAATATCACACTGAGAGCGTAATTTGTCTTGTTAATTAACTTGATTGTGATATTTAGACTGTTATCCATATTTGTGAGATTTTGGTTGTCCCCACATACCGGCATATTCCTATATGCTGACGGACATTTTGTTTGTCAGTGTTTTAGGTACAAATTGGAAAGGACAAATAGTAAAAAGGAATATTGTGCAATTAAGAAATAAAGTGCAAGGAGGATTAGTTAGATTAGAGTCTCGATGTGGATAAAAGTTAGATATCCAAGTTTTTGAAAAAAGTATGCAAAGTTTTATTTTATACCAGATTTTAGTTTAGTTTGGTAGAATTTCATAACTATTACTGATTATTTCTTTGATCCATTTTATTGGGATAACAACTTTGACCTCTTGGTCTCCCTTAAGTGGGGGTTACTGGGAGGCAGGTTCGTTACATTTGGTATCAGAGCATCAGTTCTTCATTTAATCTTTAATAAATATTAAATTTTACAAATTCCATAGAACCGAGGGAGTTATTATAGGATTTTCTAAAGACAGAGGTGTCTAGAAAAGGATCACATCTGGGAGCTGGCAATATTTTCCTCCGCACCGCTAGTCAGAATACAAGGACTCCCAGATTTGTGTGACTGCCTGGCCAATGTCTCAGGATTTGACTTGAAGTAAGATACCTTTAGGACTCTCTCATCTTGTTCATCCCTTATCAACTCAAATGTTGTTAAGTATTTTAAGGATTAGGGTTTTATCTCTTTTCCTCACCCTCTTGAGGTATGGGTAAAGTTGATAAGGTTTAAGTAATCCTCCACCAAATTAATGAAAAGCATGTAAATGAGATGTCATGGACATAAGCTTAATAGTTTAAGCGTAAACTAAAGAATAGATATATGCTTAGGTCGTATGACATATGTTGTCATGCCCTCAGGAGAGACCTAAGGCTAGACCTTCTTGTCAGGAGCACGAGTAGATGAAGTTAGTTTTATAAGTAGACGACTGACACATCCTCTGAGGATGATTCTAACCCTAACCCTAGTGGTGGTTAGAGAAAGAGAGAGAGATGACATGATGAGTTAGATGTCATGATAGACCAGGTGTGTGGGAGGACATGCTTTCACATGCCCATGACGATATGAGCCATGTGAGGTTGGATGACCTAGTACCTTTGACGACCCAACCTGGGAAAGGGTCGTACATGTTAGAGTGAAGGATAGCTCCTTCAATGATGAGGTTAGTGAAGAACCTATAGAAACCCTATGGGCTTATGCAAGTAGGGCATAACATGCACCCAGAGTACGTCAGTAGTGCAGGCAGTAGGTTGAAACCCTGGCCAGGAGAGTATGTTGGATAGCTTATGAGATAAGCATAAAGGGCTATGAATAATCTTTATCAAACATAAGTTTGTTCATAGGCTTCACCCATGTTGGGGTACGCTTGTGAGATTGATCCTTCATGGAGAGAGGACCTCTAGTAGTAAGGCTGTTTGTAGGGTTAGCTCTAAAGAGAGAGAAGGACCCAAGAAAGAAGGTTGGAAGCTTAGACTCTGAGATATGTGGAACAGTAGGGAGTTGAGGATGATGCGACCTAAGTGGATGATAGCGGTTGCCTCATTCTGGATCCCTGGAGGCTGATGATATCTTGGTTTCCTTTAGAGGAACCAAACCCTAGAGAGAGGATGAGGCTTCTGGTACCTATGTGCCTATGGTATATGTGTTTATCTTCTGAGATGGGAAAAGAGTTCCTTAGACCATGGAGAGGTTTAGTAGCAAGTTGTGAGGCCTTTTACCTAGTTGGTTGTCCTTGAGGAGGACTCGACTCTGAAGTGTTGTTCTAGTAGAAGGATCATGGGAAGTGCATGTCATACCTTGTACATGCTAAGTTCATGGTTAAAAAGGTTGAGCATGCAGTTGGACATCCAAAAAGTGAACCTAGGGTTCTTAGACCTAAGAGGGGAAGTGGTGTACCTGATGCCTATGATGATATTTGAGTTTCTATAGATTTGAGCATGACACTCCTCATGGTTTAAGGAAAGGGAAACCCCTTAAGTCTAAGGTATGTTTGATGAACCCCTCACAACTATGTTGGTGACATGGGAAGGTATGATCTTGATCCAATGTTGAGGAATGAGAACAAGTATGACCTAGCATGGTTTAGTAGGTTGTCTGCTTGTGCCTTAGTAGCATGCTAGGGTTAAGCATGCTTAGGTGGATGTAAACCCTAGACATAAGGACGTTTGTGACCTTTGTTGCTATCAAGAGATAGTTTCCTCCCATCTTGGGAGAGAGCCCTTTTTGTAGGGTGTATACCAGTTTTGTTGGTTTTGAGGTAACCTAAAGAGGTCTCATAGGATCTTGAGAAGCTAAGTGAAAAGTACATAGTATGAGAATGAACCTATAGACCCATAGATAACCATCTCTAAGTGCATGTGGATGTGTTACCATGGAGGTAACCGGTATGGGGCCTGACCAAGGTAGGCTGGTCGCCATGACCCCTATGAAAGGATGAAAGTCAGCCCAGGAATGCAGAGAGAGATGATGGAGACTTGGGTAAGGTTCTAAGTTGGACATGTACTATATTAGAATCCTAAGTCTATCCTTGGGTCAGGTAGGGATAAGACCGATGGAATTAGGAGTTGGCTAATTTCCTAGTTGCACATGACCATAGGGTCGGGAGGTAACAACTATAATTGTTTGAGGGCCATGGGTTAGGAGATTGATCATCTTCATGAACTCATGGGACCCAAAGGGCGGATGAGGAGGGCACTCTCTGGATGCATAAGGGAAGAGGGATGACCCCAAAAGTGCTGGAACCCTACAGACCTAGAGGAGATGACCAAGGATTATGAGTGGACCCAAGTAGGTTCGAGACTAGTTTTCCATGGAAGTAACCTTGATATCAAGATGATCTTGATGTAGAGACATATGTTGCATGTTTCAACTTAGATTAGAAGGTGTACTGGCAAGGTGGTATGTACCATCTCTACTCTTGGAACAGGAAGAACTCTGTATTTGGACGGCCGCCAAATACTTATTTCCTCTTGTTATTGGAGTGAGAGATAGGACAGTACGCATGCCATACACCAAGGATCAAGATAATGAGAGTTGGAAAGTTTCTATGAGGTATGAGGACAGAGATGATAACATACCCTTGTGGAGTAAATGATATGTGGATGATTTACAAACATCAAGAGAACTAAGGTAGTCATCATATGAGGATGCTTGTATCATGAGCTATGTGGAATTTGTGAGTCATACAAGGTTGAGTTTGATAACCAAGAAGATGATCTCTAAGTTTTCTTGTTGAGTCCGAGATGAGATGATAAGTGGAATACATGGAGGTGTGTGTCTTTAACATTACCTAACACCTAAGGACATGAGGTAGTAATGGATGCTCTGGTTGAGATACAACTGCCTAGTTTAGCTAGAGGCTAGAAGAGATTGTTAGGTTAACCCTAAGTTGGAAAAAGGAGATATGTTTGGCTAACACTCAGATGTAATGAGATTGTTGATTAAGTTTGTAGTTGTTTGGTTATCTAGCCTAAGCCTTGATGCAATGAAAGGATGGTTGTAGAACCTCAAATGCACTTCTTTGGAAAAGAAGGTGATGATACCCGACTAGAGTGGTTTAGGGTTTCCGAGGAATCAATCTTGAGGAATCATGACATACATGATATCATGATTTTAAGATCATCATACACCGTGGTACTACTAAGATAGTAAGTGACAGTAGTACTTTGGATGCTTAAGATGAAGTTGCACGTGGCTTGTTTCCATGCAAGCCAGGAGATGAAGGACAAACACCAGTAACCCAATGAGTTGGTATAGAGGATAAAGAGTCCCTGAGAGGAAATGGGAGTTCATCACTATGGTTGTTGTGGTAAGTCTCCCCTAGACTAAGGAAGGTCAAGATGCAATATGGGTTATGGTAGATCGCCTTACCTAGATGACATGAGAAAGAAAGAATGCTGTCACGAGATGGATCTGGTTGAACTACATATGAGAAAGAGATGGCTCAACTACACCATGATGCGAGTTCAAAAGTTATTGAGTATAATCTAAGATTCAGTTCCATGTGGTGGAAGTAGGTACATGAAGAACTCAATGTTAGTACAGTTTATCACCCCTAACTAATGTTTAGTATAATCCAAACTAGAGGATCTGATAAGAGCATGTGTGCTTATTTAGGGTGATACATAGAGACAGTTCTTGTCCTCTGCAAGATGTGATGATAACCACCATAGCCATTATCGGGATGTAAAGGAGCTCTGTAAGGGAGGTTGTGTCGGTCACCACTTCATTAAGATGATGTTGGTGAAGTGACCTCACGAAGGTCAGAAAAGGACCACAGTGTGTGCAGATGAAGTCGCTTTGATCATGCAATGGCTGAAAGAGAGCCCATGGGTGACATGAGTCGTGAGATGATGCAAAGCAGACTGACATGCAGTTCACTGTGGGAGAGTATGTGATGTGAAATCTGACCCCTCTAAGTTATAGCTAAGAGACCTGAGTCCCAGCTGCACGGGTCCATTTGAGATGGATTAGTGGAGATGGTTATTTTTAGCCTTACCCCTCAGGATAACATGATGTATAATGTGTTCCATGAGTCCGATATAGAGCACTATGTGAGGTACCCAAGCCATGTGCTGAGCCTTGAACCTATTCAACTTTATGAGAGGCTGAAATGTCCTGAGTCACCTATGAGGGTACGATATACCAAGGTGAGAGAGAACTCAGATGAAAGAATATGAGATGATGAAGGTTCTTGGTAAGCACCATGGAAAGGGTGAGGCCACATGGGAGCCATTATGGACATAAGAAAGGCTTATCTTGTTTGTTTATGTGCCTGGTGGAATTTTGGGGGCAAAATTCCTATAAGAGGGGAAGGATGTTACAACCTCAATTTTGCATATGTTTTCATAATTTAATTGTAAAGATTTTTGTGAATATGGATTTAATTAAAAAGGTTGCATGTTTTGCTTCAAAAGATGGATTTCATTGCAAATCTCCCTTTTGATAGGAATTTCATAATTTATATTATTAGATTAATCCAATAATGGATATAAAAGAGAAGAAAAGAAGAAAAGTCCAAATAAAAGGAAAAGATACAAGATAATGAATATTAAGCAAAGTAATTATGAGAAATACATAGAAATCTCTAGAAAGTGGTATTAATGGCCATAATTAAATAAATTTCGTTTCTATGTGATTTCAAATAAAAGAAATATGAAAAGAGGAAAAAGGAAATGAAAGATAAAGAGAAATCCTTGAAAAGAAATATCTTAATAAAGAAATAAGTATGATAATGAAAAATGAAGAGGTAGAAGCCTCTAGAAGGCTAGAGAATATCCTCCAAGAGGGGATTTCGTGCCTTTAGGGTTCCTTGATGACCAAGGAATCCAATATGATAAGATAATGGCAAAAGAAAGAGGAAATGTCAATTAAATAAGTCTTATTAAAGAATAACTTGCTTTTGAAGAAAACTCCCTTTTCCTTTGGAATTTGGGACTCATTTTTGGCATGCGTGTAAATTAAGGCAAGAGAGAGAAACCCCCAAAATTTGGTTGCAAAATGATGCACGGTTTCCAAGATATGAAATTTAGAAATTATCCTAAAGTAAAAAGGATATTATGTCACGTTTTGATATTGGGAATTAAATCCCGATTTTCCTGATTTTCAGATTAAATGTGACTGTTGGATCGACGATCCAACGATTGGGAGTGAATCCCAGTCTTGCGGGGACTGCTTGCACAGAGTCCACCTGCGAGGTCCTTGATCGGAGGATTTCTCGAAGAGGAAAGGGTGTCTTGGAGCGAGAAGAACTCCATTAGTTTCAGGAGAGGTTTCCGGTGTGAACAAACCCAACATGTGGGTGGTTTTGTCACCAAAGTGGAGAGTCCCCAACCTGTCGATCTGTGTCATTGATCCTATATATAGGAGAGGGCTCTTGAGGGCACCGACGCATCAACTCGCTACCCTAGAATCTTCGGAGAGCGACGACAAATGCGTTGGCGAGTTCAATTCTAGAAATAACCATGACCTTCCCCTTCCTCTTCTAGTCGACCACGCCGAAGCTCCGATGATCAGTCTGGGGTGGAGGCACGACGCGAGCATGAAATTGAGGATTCAGTCGAGTTCGGATGGCGGCGACAAAGCTTTCAAGCCTCCTAGCTTGCTCGTTGGTTGATGAGATCCCATAGTCAACCTTTGAGTTGACCGCCAGCTCGCAGAGGGTTGCTCATGCAAGGAAGAAGAAGACTTCTGGGCAAATTACCGAACTGCCCATCCGCCACCGTTGTTCAGGTAAGGGCATAAGTGCCTTTTGCTTCTTTTCAATCGTGAGTCAGGCACGCGTTTGTGGATCGTCGGATCCCGCGTGGTCCAGCGGACCACGGATCGAACGATAAGTTTTTTTTTGATGAAATCGTAATATATTAGAAAATCCAGAAAAGTGACTTTTCTTGCAAAAATCATAACTATCGCTAGGAAACTCTAATGACAAAACTTTATCATTAAAATTGATCAAAAAAATATGAGGAATAAGTAAAAATAGTTTGAAAGCCTGAATCTATCCCTTTTAACATATATATATATATATATATATATATATATATATATATTATGAAAAAGGTATTAATTTGTGGTTAGAAACCCAAATTGATGATAAATGATAGATTCAATAGTGCAAATGAGTTAATTCGAGTATTGTTAACTTGTTTAGTGATAGAGATGAATCTTAACCTGTTTTGAAGATGAAATTGTAAGATTTAGGGTTTTAAACTTAATATAATGGTTAATATCCTTAGAAGCCCTAAATAAGGGAAAAAGGGGAGAAGAGAGTAGTTAATCCGAAATTAGGGTTTCATGTTGTCAAAAAAATGATCTTAAGATCTTTTGTGATAGATAAGATGAGATTATTAGGGTTTGTGAGTAATTTTATAAAATTAGGGTTTAAATAATAAAAATGAAGTGAAACCCTAATTGTAATCAAAATCCTAAAAAGGACTAGTAACCCTAGGAAGCAACTAGGTTTAGTAGACCTTGATGGCATGATCAATGATAGGAAAATTGGATGCATATTTCAGGATCATCTTGTGTGCTTGCTTGTTTACTGGATTTCTAGCTTGGTTGAATTATTTCTGCACTCAAGTCAGCCTGACAGGTATGTGGTTAATTATGGTTAATCACATTAGTTTCCCGAAGGTTTTCCAGATGATTAATCACATTGAATGAAACCTATCAGTTTGGATGTTCATACTTGCAATTCATAAAGTCACTATGATTATCACAATTATAATATAAGTGTGTATTCTCACACCTACATGCCACCCTGATGGATGATGCAAAAAGGTCAAGCCCAAGAGGGAAGACCCATGGGCACCATGAGTGGTGACCCCAGACACCAAGCTTGAGATTGAGAAGGTGGTCTTTATTGAATGACTAATGGGCACTATGAGAGGTGACCCCAGACACCAAGATCGGGATTGAGAAGGTGGCCTTAAGTCATTGGCATAAGAGAAACCCTAAGGTGGGTATGCCAGGGTTAGGGCAAAATTGGTGGAGAATGTCACATTGAAAGCATAATTTGGCTTGTTAATTAACTTGATTGTGATATTTAGATTGTTAGCCATATTTGCAAAATTTTGGTTGTCCCCACATACTGGCATATTCCTATATCCTGACCGACATTTTGTTTGTCAACGTTTTAGGTGCAAATTGAAAAGTACAAATAGTAAAGTGGCATATTTTGCAATTAAGAAATAAAGTGCAAGGAGGATTAGTTAGAATAGAGTCTCGATGTGGATAGAAGTTAGATATCCAAGTTTTTGAAAAAGGTATGCAAAGTTTTATTTTATACCAGATTTTAGTTTAGTTTGGTAAAATTTCATAATTATTACTGATTATTTGTCGAACCTTTGATCTGATTTATTGGGACAACGGCTCTGACCACTTGGTCTCCCTTAAGTGGGGGTTACCGGGAGGCAGGGTCGTTACAGATGTGGTACATCTAGATCATATAGATCCAAATGTATGATAAGAAAAATAGTAGTTAACCTATGTTCTTTGATCCTTTAGAATAGTGTATTTTTTCATAATTCTAATGCACTTGGATACACTTTTACAATTTTTTGTGTAGTATCAATATGTTTTACGTCATTCTTATTCAAATATATTGATCACATGCAATTGTAAACATTACTACATAATAGCAATTTTTGGACTATGTATCAACATGTCCAAACTGTTCAACATCTTCCTTAGATTAAATTTTTCTAGGCTTTATCATGTTCATATGTCTAATTCCAGTATTGAGAACATTATGTCTAACAAATGACTATCAAAATAAATGATATTAATTAGTATTTTATCTTTATGGTATACTCAAATTTTTGGATCCTACTTTTGGACATATATCAGATCAATCTTATTTTCTAGTTGGTGTTCAACTGGATTAAATATTCAATAGGCCATGAATGGGGGTTACGTGAGATCATGACCCATGATTCCAATTATCATGCTTGATTTTACTGATTGTGTCATTCATTTAATGTTTGTTTGATTTTTTTGAAGTAATATGAATATAAATCATGGTGTTTGATAATTTATAAACATGCTTTAAATCATGTGGAGAAACTATGGTCAAAATTTGGTCGATGATATTTCTGATATTTGCAAACATCAAAATAACATACCCTATATATTGCATTAATTAGTTGGATCCACTGATGTATTTGGTGATACTCTTTTGGGTTTGAGAAGACACAATATGGGTTCTTTCAACTTGTTTAGGATATTTAAAGTGGACTGGATCAAGTGCTTAACCATAGATGTTGGGTTCCACTCCCAACATTGAAGGACACTATTAGTATAAGAGGTTGTCCTCAGGGTTTATTACAACATTTACTCCAACATGTAATTTACATGTGATGAAAGGATAAGTGAAGTATAAGTCTTAGCATAATCAAGGTAATTAAATCAACATATAAGATCAAAGACAACATTCATATTCTAATATACATTTTTCATAAACATTATCTGTGAGTCCACAATAATTCATGTACAAATTATTCATCACAAGATATTCAACACAATTAAAAATGTATTTGACAAATATCATATTATCTACAAGTTATAACACTCAAAAAAACACATATTGATGAAAAGGCATTCCCAAAGACCTTAGTACTTACACTCTGGAGAAAACATGAATTTGGGCAAACATTCTCCTAACTGTGAAGTCACTCAACTTGGGATCGATCCGAGTGACTAAAATATTAGGTGAATGTTTATTGAACCAAGTTGAGAAGCTAGAGACTTGTCTTTAGTACCTGAAAAATAATTTGTTTACTTATTAATCAATATATAAGTAATTATAAAAGCATAAGAATAAGCACATATTATTTTATCCAATGTTTTCATTTATAGTGGTTTTATTTAAGTAAAGGTTAAGCCTGCAACAGTTATAATGTAAACATTTAACTTGGTAGGAGAGACAATATGACAAGTATATATAAATATCAATAACAACAATATTACTCTAACTTGAGTATACTTGGACCCAAACAAGACAAAATTTTCATGGTATACCCACATGCACAACTCACCATCCATGTTTTGTAGTTGATCTAGATATTCTAAGACAATTCACATAAGTGTGGGTTTACCACATGGCTTCATAGGAGTATATAGCATATCTTTTATGGATATATATTCATCCTAGTTTTAGATGCATTTGAAGACTAGTTTTGAATTCATCTATCTCATTGTACTTTAGAATCAACTTCCTTTGTGTTTCTTTAGTTTTATGTTAATTTATTAGGATTTTGATGTACTTTGTGGAATTGTTTTTGTAGGTTTGAGCATATTCTCTCCGTGCTAGTTTGACATAGGGAAAAAATATTTCAATTTTACTCCCAAATCCTTTCCTGATGAACCACATTGAGCATCTATTTCGATCACTTTTTGGCTTCATCATTTCCTTTGCTTCAATCAATTTGCATCCATCTGTCTTGTCATCACTTCATTTCATTCACCATTTCAATAGATCATGTACAAATTAAAACCCAATAACGAACCAATGAAATGACCACTCACAAAGTTGATGGTAGAAATGTTCCACCTATTGATGGAAACATTGCATGTTCCTACAACCATCAACCAATCGTGCTTTTGCACCATTTATCTATTGAGGACTATCAGTGTCTTGACAACCAATGGCAATCCATGCTATCTACCATTTTAAAACTATACTACCAACAACCAAGGACACATCTACGAGACCAACTGATGAGGATATTCTAATGGAAATTCAGAATTCAACACCCCATAAAATCATAGATTGCACCAGTCGATGTACTCCATGCTTGTGTTAAATGATGAAAAATTGGCATACAACAAACAACTAAAATTCTAAATCCCTCAGGTGATGAAACCAACCGATGAAGTCTCTACTTTCACCATTGAGAATAGTGAGAGTCACATCAACTACTTACCTTCCTCCTATTGAATCAAATACTGATGGATGTTATGGAGACAAAAACCCTAACCCTTACCCGATACATACAATGCTTAACCTCACTTGGAAGGTATCTCTTCTCCAGATGCCATGATACAACACTCCATGCCTGTTCGCAAGGAATATAATCACTCTTATCAGTAAGTTTAATCAGTCATCTTCATCGGTCCCTTCTCCACCAAGGCTCTTAAGTCTGACCGTGAAAGAGGAAACTCAACAAACCTTCTTCCATCAATTGTTGCAATCATTCATGCCTATTTCCAAAGAATAACATCACTTTCATCAGTAATTTTGATTAGTCATCTTCATCGCCCCCTGCTCCATCAAGGCTCTTAAGTCTGACCATGAAAGGGGAAACTCAACAAACCTTATTCGATCAAATTGATGCAATCATTCATCCATGTTTACATGATTCTTCCTCACCACGGGTCGAATCCAAGCATGAATCGACAATGAAGAATAAGGGTCACGTAATGATAGTACAAGGTGTATTCTTCTCATCAGATTAGTCCCATCTCTGGGCAAGAAGGATCCTTCTACACACACCAAATTTGCATCCCTTCTACCCATAGAGTATGGAAACAATGTACTTCAAGAAGAAGCTCTTGCATATTGGTTATCTTGAAATAATCTTGAAGATCAAGGCTATAAATCATCTTACTAAATTAGTAGGCTAAAAATCAATTTATGTTTCTTAATATTCTCATATTTTCTTATTGTTGATCTCCTCTATACCTTCTTTGATGAAATTATCCATGTTCATGGTGGAAATCTCTCTTCTCTACCTAGAACACTCATTTCCATTCCTTGACCTGGTTGGATCTATAGTTTGATAATATAGGTGTTGCAGGAGTTGTTTGGTGATGTTGGAGATAGGAATCATTCAAATGATAGTTGGAATCATGATCTTCACCAAAGGAAAGTGATCTAGACTATGTCCAACAATTGTGATGCAATTCCAACATATAATCTTCAAACTTTACTGAATGCATACTATATATACTAAAGATGGCATTGTTATGGTGTTTTGGGGTTACAACCATGGTGATTATGATCTTGTCTACATTGATGTTATAACACAAAGGTGATGGTATTATTTCTTCCATATTTTATAAGATCAAAAGATTGATGTTAATTTCTCTAAATTTCCAATTTAGGAAGTTTTTGTACTTTTTTTTGGATAAGGTAAATTTACTATCATCAAAAAGTATAGGAGACCTATACTGTACATGGGTTGGTTAACTACAAAAACCCCACTGTCTTCTAATCTGTAGGTCTAGACCCTTATAGAGATTGGGTTTAGCCTCGTACACCCATAGGATCCTGTCCGTAATTACATTAAACATTGGTATTTATCCACTTCCCTACCACCATGCATTCTCATGTTCCTCTCCTACCATCCCAAGTAAACTATCTCCGTTAAGCCCAGACCCACAAAGCACCCCAAAAAAGGATCCCTCATCATCTTGACCCGAATCTACTCCATAGCCTCTAAAAGGCTATAGGGGGAGTCCCTACCCACCCGCATTTCAACGCTAGTCGGGTCCACAAGTACTTAGTGCACCCACATCTAAAGAATAGATGCTCATGGGACTCATCTTCAAGCTTGCACAATTTGCAAATTGGATCCACCCCCAGACCCCAACTTCTCATCCTATCCACGGTGGGAAGACGACCCAAGATACACCTATAAAGGGTGCAACTCCACTTAGGAATTAGCATCTTATTCCACACGACATTGGCCCACAGAATAGGAGGTTCCATCATCCTCTGCTCCCCAATTCCCTTCACCGAGTAGCTCCCAGAGGAATCATTTAGTTGTGTATAATCCACTTTAACAGAATCCCAAAGCATCGCCATTCTCCTCAACACCGACGTGCTTCCACGGACATGACGGTTGCCTAGGTTGACCCCATATCTCTCTCATCCACCTGGTCCAAGGAGCCCCCAGTTTCATAAGGAACATATCAACTCTTATGCAGGTAGCTCTATATGCCAAGCATTGTGGATCCTTGATCCCCAAACCCCCAAACTCCTTCAGATTCACAATCGTCGACCAAGAAATTCCATGACCTTTACCTCCCCACAGGAAACTGTTCATAATGTTTCTCATCTTGTCGATGATGAAATTGGGAAGCTCCACCATTCTAACCTAGAAATTCAGCTTTGCCATAATGACCGAATTGATCAGCACCAATCCGCCCACCATAGAGATATTGTTACTCGCCCATCTATCCACAATAATTCTCTGATCATCAATCACCATGTTATAATCCCTCCCACTTTGTCTTCCCCCAGCGATAGGTATGCCCAGGTACTTAGTCGGGAATTTGCCCACCTTGAACCCCATTGCTCTTCTCAGTCTTCCCCTCCTCTTATCACAGGAATGTGAGAAGAAGATCTTGTATTTAATGTCACTAATGTAAATCCCTATCAACTTGCTGAAATTAATCAAGAAAGTCTTCGCCATGTTTAGGTACTTAGCATGTCCAACAGTGAACATCATTACATCATCTACAAAAAGAATGTGTGCCCACACCAGCATCCCTCCCACCTTGAAGACTTTCACTCTACCCTTCTCCTGTTCTTGGTGGATGATAGACGATAGGTTCTCCATGATAATCACAAACAACAATGGGGACAAGGTCCCCTTGTCTCAATCCATTCGATGCTGAGAACATCCTGTAAGGGATCCCATTAACTAGTACCGAGAAGGAGGTGGACTCAACACACTACTGCATCAGCTTGATCCACCTATTTGAGAACCCCATCGCCTCCATGGTTCTCCACAAGGTAGTCCACTCGACATGGTCGTAGGCCTTCGTAATATCCAGCTTGATGCATGCCTTCTTCGTGGAGTTGGAACAGTTGAAATCAGCCAAAAACTCCTTAGCCATCATAGCCCCATCCGCCATGGCTCTCCCCTATATAAAAGCTAGATGCTCAGATGATATGATACTTGGCAACACCCTCTTGAGTCTCCCTGCCAGAAGCTTTGAGATCACCTTGTATAGTACCGAGCAGCAAGTGATGGGGCGGTAGTCTGCCATCGAGGTCGGTAGACTCTTCTTTGGTATGAGCCAGATGAATGCATGAATCACCCTTCTAACCATTCTACCACCTATCACGAACCACCTCACTGTGCACGACACATCCTTGCCGATGATGTCCTAGCAGCTTTGGAAAAACCTACCCTTAAATCCATCAGGCTCGGGGGCTTTAGAAGCCCCCATGCTAAACACTACCTCTTTGATCTCTTTTTCTGCCACCGGACCACAAAGGTCCCTATTCATCTCCTCAGAAATTCTTCTACCTTGCATCTTGCTATCCCTGCTGCTGCCCTGTTTATTGTACAGATGCTCAAAAAATCAGACGACCTCCTTAGTGACCTCCTTTGTGCCTCTCACTTCTGTGCCATCTTCTTTGATCAGACTGTGAATGCAGTCCCTCATGTGGATTTTCTTGGTTGCATTATGATATATCTTCATATTTCTATCCCCATTGTTAATCCATTATAATATGCTTCTCTGCCAACGGTACATCTACTCTGCTTTCTCAAGCTGCATAAGCCTTCTTGCTTTCGTCTCTTCCTACTCCATCTTCTCCAGATATTACATACTATATCTAAATTCCTCTTCTGCTTTTTGATACTCCTCATTCGCTCTGCTGACCATCATCAACATGTTAGAAATCTCACCCGTCCATGCCTTCAGCACCTTTTGCATTCTGGTCATCTTCTCAGCCACTCTAAAAAGCAGATTGCCAGTCATAGTCCCCACCCATGCCTTGGACACCACCTCCTTGAAGCCCGACCACTCCACCCAAAAGCTCAAGAACCTAAATGGTCTATTCTTCAGTTGAGTACTCACCAAAGGGACCTTTAGCCACGCGTGGTCGCTGTTAGGACCGCAAAGGTCCCTATTTTGTACTTTAACATATTAAGGTCAATGATGGAATTCTTTAGTGAAACTTTTAAGAATACTTCCTTACTATTACGAAATGATTTTGAATTCCTTAAATGTGGTTTTGAGCCTTACTTATGGAATGATACGTGTATGCCCAAAACTAGGAAGTTTCTACATATCTGCATGTTGAATATAAATTAGGGTTTTGTTAAAACTAATGCTTTAACCACTCATGCCTTAAAATTATGTTCAAAGAATTGGTTTCTATTTTAATGAAATATTAGTAAATTTTCTCCTTAATTAATGAAATTATAAGTATTGTAATTCCTAAGTTTAGTTGTGATTAATTTTCTTTTTAATATTTGTAGATGTTTGACATTCCTAAACTTCATGTGTCAACACAACTGTATGATCATCAAGCAAGATGACATGTTTGAGCTCTGAGTTATCATATATTAGGAAGATGGGTACTAGAAAATAGTAATAACTACAACTATACATCGAAGCTGATACAAAGCATAAATTTGCTTGATAATGATCAAAGTAGCATAAATTTACTTGATAATTATCAAAGTCTTTGAGGCAAAGAATAATTAATATCAATTAACGTTTTAGATCCAGATATACATTGGATTCAAGATTCATTATGGAAATAATTGCTATTAACATAATTGATACATTGATAGATGACCATTACAATTTGGGATAAATGTTGCACTATAGTGATATGTCCTTATGGGTCATAGAACCAAATCTAACCAGAAAATCCTCTAAACTTGTGGTATTTCCATCTCAGTCAAATTGTTCAAATTCATACCTATGAAAAGAAATATTCATAGGCATGAGGATATTATCGTTTTCGCATGACCTATGTCTGTGAACAAAATCAAATTGGACATTTTTCCCAAACACAAGCCCAATGTATGGCGATCAATCACAATTGACACAATTAAGATAATTCATTCATTGAATCAAAGAAATAATATATTCTATTATATAAATCAAAAGATTAAAAATAATACCATGTTGGGCTATTTCTGGTTCCTAAGGAATAAAGGATCAATTCCTTGTGATCAAGGATATTTTTATGAACATAAGAACTATGAGAAAAAGCAACATGTCATGTAATGGTTTCAATTGGATTCAACCTATTGATTTTTCCTCTGAATGCATGTGGGGTGACAAAGCAACTCCCATCTCCACCCCTCCTTTCCTACCAACCATTAAAGGTGGCCTAAAACAAGATATCCCATTGAAATGATATGATTATGTATTAATTGGTGTTTTTTCTCACTCCATATCACAACCATCAGATCTGAAATTGTATTTTTTTCTAATTTATTACACAGTGTTGTTGCATTGATATGGTATCTGACATTGTATCCACTGGATTGGTCGATGTAGCAACTATTGGGGCTAGATGAGTCTGTGCTTCATAGCTGATGCTACTGACAATATAGTCGATGCATCAACTATTTATCAGAATAATTTGGAAATCCTACAATAAACATGCAAAAATGAGAATGTAAACTTTATATAATCAAATTATTGCAATGTACAATCAATTATTTATCTTTTTAATACATATGAATGAAAATATATCAAAACATGATACAATCTACCCATGAAAGCACACAACAATGAAGGGAGAATACAATGTAACTTTGTGTAAATTAAACTCCCTCAATCTTAAACAATTGCTCATCCTCGTTCTATGAAAAAAATGATTTTGTTAAATCAGTCAGAGAGAAGACAAATATTGATAAAATAGTCATAGACACACAAGTCAAACTCCTCAACAGAAGGGCCCTATTCCACCCGACAATTGAACATGAAATTTCTCAGTCTGCTCAATATAAAAATCTTGAAGACACTAATAGGTGCAACAAACAACCTAGCAAAAGTTTCTTGAAGCTAACATAATATCATGGTCAATATGAGACACATGAAGAGTGTTGTAGTATCACTCTATGCTACGTTTCCCGTCTCTATGCTACGTTGCCCTTACTCTTATGAAATTATACCTTAGAAATAGTCTCCTTGATGATAATGAGCAGAGGGTAGTCATGGTGGTAGAATACTAATAGAGAGATGGGTGCATAAAATATGTGGCTCAAGTTAGGTTTAAATCAATTCATCTCTATCATGCAATCGAATAGGATGATCTCTATATGATGTATGAAATGTTCCTAATGACTACAATGCAATTGTAATGGTGATTGATGCATGTAACGTATGCCTCATCCTATTGATATGAATAAGGGGGTAAGATGGTTTTCATAAGTAGATAGATTCCTAAACTTTTTTAAATGAATTAAAGGGATTAATGAATTATTATTATAACACTTTCTAATATTTTTCTTTTATTTTATTTGTTCATTTATTTCTACATGTTTATCATGTCTTTTTCTAGAGAGATAATTTCTCTAAGCTAGTACTTTTGTTGAAAAGGAGATGTAGACTGACAATGATTATCCCATTTTGCATGAAGTGTATTATGAGAAATATATAGCTCTAACACCCTTTGTAATGTATGTCAAACTATAATCTATATGTGATTTATGCAAATCAAAAGAAAGATTAGAAATGTAGTTTTTTCATTTTTATTCTATACAAGAATAAAATGCTTTTAGATCATGACTTTCCATGAAATGCATGTCTATATTAAGTCACAAGTCTCACCATGGTGAAAGAGTTAAGCATTTGGATGGAAATTAATATTGATAAAAGACATTATCCTACCCGTCATTGAAAAAATCAAATTAGACTCACAAATCGGTGATCTTAAAACATATGCCCCAGAATTCCAAGAAACACAAATAATTATTTTTATTAGATGGACTCAAACCCAATTTCATTCCACAAATAATTAGAATTCAAACAACCTTCTAGAATCTGTCAATATTGTTTTGTTGATGACCCGAGTCAATTCTAAGTTAATTGATGATCTAAAATTGTCATAATAGGCTATACATTGATTTTAAGATGTGATCATGAGGACATATTTACTGAAAAATCATGATACAAAATCTAATAAAAAATAAGATATTGAAGATAAAATGGATAGAATGACATTCTTACCTCCCTCATGATTGTCTCTAATACTTACCTCAGTGTTAGGTAGACTTAATCTATTACCAAAACAAGTGTACCAAACACCATGAAACAAAGTTGGAACATCATAGTTCGAGACTAAGTGCTAAAAAATATCTAGTTGTAGATTATGTGGTCAATTCTTCCGACTCTAGGGTTGATTCATCAACCTAGTTTTAATATGAAATAAACAAAAATTGGTCGAACACTTAATCTTGTATTTAAATTAATTTTAAAGAAAATCCCAAAAACGTTTAACATAAAAATAATGAAAACCAAATAATTCATGAAGAGGAAAATATAAAACATGGGTTGCCTACAACCAACGCCCTCGTATACCATCTTAGGCTTGACACATTTAGCTCACAAAAAATTAGGTTTCCATGGAAGAGGATGGTGATCTCTTTATTTCTTTATACTACATAGTTAACTCCTAGAAACATAATGAAAGAGCACTAATAGTGAGGAGGGAGGAGTATTTAGTACACATATCATTTTATATGTGGATTATTAAAGTAATAATGGAAATGAATGAAAACCAACTCTTGACATGGTATCACATGTGTAACTTGGTGACCTTGGGTGAATTACAAACAATTATTATGCATTAAATGTTTTGATTGTCCTTAATGGATCACTCCTGTCTAGAGTTCATGGAAGGGTTTTATGGATGATGAACTCTTGTTCCTCCTCCTCTAATAATGATTCTAATTCCTCATAATCATGCATATACTCATATATATTCTCAAGTTCATTATATTTTATTATCGTATATGTCCCATAGAGTCACTTCCATAAAGGAATGAAGAGATTTATCATATGGTTGAGATATTTTATGAAACATGATTTATAATGCATTCATCTTGTTATTATGAATATCATCTTCTTCACTCTCTTCCTCCTTTCTAATATCAATATCAGATAATTCACCTTTTATGTCATCCTCTACTTCACTTATGTCTCTAAAAGGCGAGTCAAAATTGACATCCTATTTCATTTCTTCATCACTCACCTCATCCACCTCATCGAGTTCCCAATCATATTCAAATTCAATTTCAGGAGGAGAGGGTTTATGTGTTCATTCAATGGTAGGATGTGGTAGAGGCAATTTATATCCTACCATCATCTCATTTAAACATCATATTCCACACATTGATCTAACATACTTAAAACCCTTTGATGTGCTCTATTAACTAATTAGATTTTCTTCCTTAACCTCAATCTCAATAAATTCCCCATCTTTTACCCAATAATCATTTTAAAAAGGACTTTGAAAATTTAAAAATAATTTGAAACATTATTGTTATATTCTCTCCATAACTTTCCATCGATATTTCTCATGGTCTGGTAGAGGAGAAAGATGATACTAAAAAATATAGATAGTAATTGGTGATTGAGAAGGAGGGTTTAAACTTCTACAACATCAACACACATTTCCACCAAAAAAATTTAAAAAGACATGTTGATGAAACCCTTTTTTAGGGCTCTATCTTGTGTCTTTTTGCATCTTAATCACATCTAAACATTGTTAGATTGCAAGTTTTTTCCCTCAATATGTACTTTTCTATCAAATGCACTTATGAAGGATTTTTGCATTATTTATAGGTACTTTGGCCACTACTTGATGGAAGGGAGAGAGGAAGGCTGAATATAGGGCTTCCCCTTGCTTGGAGGAGTCCAAAATGAAGCCAAGATGGCTCCTAACCTACCCCAAGTGATCAAAGAATTTACTGATGCAATAACCTCCATGGATTTCAGAGAACAAAGCTCAAAGTGATGATGAAGACCCCAAAACAATTGTGGTGCTAAGGAACGGCCATACTGACACATGCCAAAATCATAGTAACACCACAAGTTTTGACAAGCTACAACAAGTTCAGTAGAACAACTGTGCTAGACAACATAATTGTGCAAAGAAGACCCCAAAACGGCCGTACTGGACAAAGCTCAAAGTGATTATAAAGACCCTATAACAATCATGGTGCCAACGAACGACCATGCTGACACATGAAAAAATCACAGTAACACCACAAGTTTTGACAAGATACAACAACTACAGCAGAACGGTCGTGCTAGCCATCATAGTTGTGAAAATAATCCCCCATAATGATCATGCTAACCACCATAACCACGCTATTGAAGATCAAAATGGACATTCTATGCAAAATGATCCCCAACCCAACTCACTCACCACAATTGTGCTACCTAGAATAATGGTGTGACTTAGCCCTTCCCCCATGGCTGTGCTGCCTAGCACAACCGTGCTACCAACTTCCATTTCCCCACTTTCACACTGTCACTTTATATCCACCCAGCATGACCGTTCCCTACCACCACGGACATGCAACCCTCTACCCACCATGGTTGGGCTTCTGACACGATTTTACCGTGCGTATAACGCAAGTGCATGCGTCAATGTAGTACAGGCCCTTGTGAGGCCCGAGTCGAACTCAGGGACACTAAATTATCAGTAGACTACTACTAACTACTCGCAATCAGCTAGACCAATAAAAAGGTTATGAGAGTTGTTTTAAAAATAAAAGAAAATAAAATAAAACAAAACAATTGATTAAATGTTTAGTTTGATCAATTCAAATGGAGATCTTTAGGTTTGCGGTTTCATCGCGGGTTATCATTGTATGAATTTTTATATAGTTACTCAAGTTCGTCTCTCAATCTGGGTAGTGGCATGTAATCAGAATTGCCCACTGTCGTGGTACAATTCACTACCTATGTCTAGGTCAGTTCCACCGTCGTAGTAACCTATACCCTAAACTAGGTGCATTAGAATCGACCTCTGGGTTTCCACCATTAACCTTACATCACCTTGTTAAAGGGATTTGTTAATTAATGTGAATTTTGTCTCTTTTTCAACCGTTAATTCTTCTTTCAAAGTAATTGAAGGCATCAGATTATCATTATGGTGATCAAGCATAACAATATAATTGAGAAAATGAAATCATACCACGGATTTAAGAGATACATTATGAATTACTATGATAAAAATGTCATATAATGCTTCCCCGGGCTACTCCCGGTCCTAAAGACAAAGGGGATTAGCCCCGCATGTTCATCTCAGAGCAAAACGTGGGTCAAGAAAGCGGAAACATGGAGAAAAATGTGAATAAGTAATGAAACCCCCGAACGGAGAAGATCCAAGCGTTCCTCGGCGTAGAATGCGCGATCTACAGCCTTTCGGCGGTGGAAAATGTCTTCTTCGGCTTCCAGAACGGCTGGGGCATGCTTCTGGGCTCCGTTCTTCTCTCCACACCTTCTCGAGACGTGTGCATCGACTAATGATGTGATACCTTGCTCTTAGCCGCCGTCATTAGGTATCATCACCGAGTTAGATTGCAAAAATATCACAACCGTCGGATTTGGGTCGATCTGAGACAAACTTTAAATTGACGGTGTCGATACCATCGATGCGGGTCGATGGTATCGACCCCCCGTGATATCGGCAAGCTTTCTTTTCTTTTTGTTGTTACGCCTGATGCTGACTCGATACCATCAACATGGGTCGATGGTATCGACACCCTTAGGCCTCAGTTTTATCCCTTTTCAGTCGTTGAAACTCCACATGTCGATTGTATCGACTTCGGGGTCGATAGTATCGACTTCGGGGTCGATAGTATCGATTGTCTGCTCGCCAGCAACCTGATGGTAAGTCTCTACCATCGACTTCATTGTCGATGGTATCGACTCTGCGCTGCTCCTTGCGGCTGGCTGCCTATTGCTGTATTGATGGTATCGACAGATGTCGATGGTATCGATAGCTGTCGGTGGTATCGACAGCTGCAGATATGTGTTTTTCTTGAAATTGCCACATAAAACCACATAAGTCGAGATAAAACCTATTATTGTAATCATTTATGCTCAAAACAATAAAATAAAGGAGATTTGACACTGAGAAGGATCAGAGACTAAAGTAAATGAATTATGCAATATTAACCACCAAAATGACCAATAAATGCATAAAACACAAGTAAAACAAGTCTATAAATGTGACTCAAAATCATCACATCAAACTCCCCTAAGCTTGAACATTGCTCGTCCTCGAGTAACTAAACTTTAGAATAGAATTGCAAGGGTCAAGTAGAGAACATATTGTCACAACAAACATCACCATATGATCCCCTCCAGACATCCACATTCCGGCCCTCACTAACCACGGAATGATAATTACCCTAAAGGTGACAGTAATCATCCATAAAAGATATCTACCTCAAAATTGATGAACACTGTCATATAAGGCAGTTAACATAATAAGATTCTCCGGTTGAGACTCAGTGCATCTTGTGATCTTTCTATTCTACGTTGCTCGCCCTAACTACCATCTACATGGAAGCATCTCTCCTGATCTTAATGAGTGAGGAGAAAATCATGGTGGCCTACCAATTCGAGCAACGGGTGGATGGAATGGGTGGCTAATGGAAGAAATGAAAGCATTATACAGTTTTAACATACACAAAGCAAAAATGACCTAAATGATGCAAATGCACGTGAAAATGCCCTAATGCCTACATTTGGGTAGAATGATGCATGCACTATCATTCTGTCTCAAAGTGAGATGGAATATCTAAGAGAACGACATCATGTACTTATTCTTCTTAGAATGTAGTGAGAACATGTTCCTTTCTCCCTCTCATTACTACTTACTTCTCAATTCTCTTCTTTTTTATTTTTCTCCTTTTTTTCAAAACCTTTTTTTTCTTATTATTTTTTTTAAGCCCTTATTTTCATAGCTGACAAAAAATTGTTTGTTGGGCTCACTTATTGCTACATACTTATACACTTGAAGCATTTTGAAGGTATGGAACAAGTTAATCACCCTTAATGTTCAGAAGATATAAGACGCACGATGTACTCTATGCACAAAAATGTCAATGCAGCTACAACATGATAATTATGCAACTGAATGGCATGCACCTAAGGATAATGTGCATGTATAACTTATCTATTTTTTTCATTTTCATGCCAAATATGTGAAAATAGTTGTAATGCAAGACTTATCTATATGGAATGCAATCAAAGAGATTAAAACCGTAATGTACTTCATGTTCTTAAGGTGGATTATGAAAACAATG